>CM071956.1:30332500-30775000 GCA_036784905.1 Acrossocheilus fasciatus
GTCTGCAGTGATCCCTTTACTATGCACCTGGTAGACTCTCAGGCTTTAAATGGCTGTGCTATTCAAATTATTTATATAATTCATGTCGAATGGCTTGGCCTATTATTTGCCAGCATGGACAATGGCTGTCATGGATGATTTGCAGCACAAAATCTGACTGAACAGATAAAGACCGGAAAATAACGGTAACTTTAATTTGTTAGACTATTTTATCTACTGCTCGTTAGAGGTAGAATACTCTAGTGAAATAAAGATGATATTTATTGAAATGAATTAATGAGAGAGAGAGAGCGCGAGAGAGCCACGAGGATCGTTTTCATTTTAAAAGAGCGTTTTAGTTAAAAACGTCGATTTCTCGATTTTAATCGATTCTCTTTTTTACGAAACGATATTGATTCTTTAATCCCAAGAAACAATTAGTCTAGCCTGTTTTCAGTTAATAAACAGAACATTGTAGCGCACATCCCATCCAATAAATCGCAGTTTCAGCGTGAAATAAACATGAATGAACATCCGAAGGCATGTTAAAAGAAAGGGTACAATTTACTGAAATCCTTATCCTGTCTCGTGTAAACATTCAATCAATCAGTGTTTCAAGCGCGGAAAAATGTTAATGTTAATAATATAAATTACCAGCTTGTAAACAATTTCACGTAACGCACATTTACCTCAGAAAAAAACATATTCGGTGACCATAAACTCATTAGTCAGCTAGAAAAATGAACTCTAGAGGAGAATTTTGCTAAATATATGCACCATATAGCCAAAAATGAATTGGATTATAAATATAATTGTTACAGTTAGTAACTTATATATGATATTATAACTTGATTAGCTAATATATATATACAAACACTTAAATTACACTCAATTTTAACCTTCAGTATTATTGTAATGTAGTATCAACTGACTCTAATGTATATTTTACAGCATTAGTTGAGTTTTTTTTTTTTTTTCTAGAGAGAATTTGCCATGTACTGTACCTTATATATATCCAAAATAATCGATATTGAATCTTAATCGAATCACAAGCTTGTGAAGCATAATCGAATTGAATGGTGAAATGTGTGTCATACACTTACCCATTTCGTAAATAGTCGTTTATGATGCCCAGTTTTTCCTCTGTGACTGAGGATCACACACTTCCAGACTTCCTTCCGGTCAAAACAAACTCACGCAGATACAAATTAAAACGGTATGTGTTCAACTCTGTCAACTCTAATCTGCAGATTGGCTCTGAACTTGTCTAGACTGTAAATCGGCTCAAACGTCTGACCAAAAGTCATGTAGTGTATTCCAGCCTTAAATCACATTAGTGTAAAATACTAGTAAATGAAATGTTTACAGACAATGTTTTTTTGTTAGTTCCTCTTACTCCACAACAAATGCTTCAAATTTAGGTGTTCTGAACAGAACAGAAATGAAAGATATTACCATAAAACAGACTGTTCTGGCATTCATTTTAAACAACATTCATTAAAAAAAATAAGTTATAGAAAGTGAAAGTACTGTGTTGTGGGCAATGCGCTATCAAATGAAACTTGAGCTCACATACCGCGCTGTTTTGGCACAGATCAACATTTTGCGCTCTGCATATTTCGCATTCTTGACTGTAATCTCATTATGTAAGTCACAGCATGGTTCACATGAGAAAGAAATGCAACTTATATTCTGGAAAATACATTTCATTCATTGCTGAGAAGGGATGCTTCAAATTCAATGTATTTAATATGGATATTCACCCAGTAGTGTTTTTGTGATTTTTATTATTGCAGTATTTAACTTGGAAACAGTGCTAGTGCAGCAGGCTAACACTACTGGAATCAGCTGTGAGTGTTAGCTGAGGTGCTTCTGTGTCTCACTAAACTCTGAGATTTCTATGGACACTGCAACTGTTGTAAAGACGTCACACACTGCAGTGTCTTTTTAAAAATTCAACACAATGTATCCAAAATACAAAAACATACACCACTACTCCATCTACTACACTTTAGTGCAACGGTGCAATCCTGCAGATTTAAAGTTTTTAATTCATCTAAGAGGTTACAACATGACATCGATCTTTTATTGGTCATGTCTTCATGTGATACAACAAGCTTGCCTTTTTTGCTTCAAACATTTGCGTGCACATGAATTAAAGTCAATGGAACAAAAAGTAGCTGATGAAGCGTGTACACTTGAAAACTGAAGTATATATTGCGCTATAGATGCTGCCTATGAAGATCAATTCAGTTCAGTCACTTGAAGTTCCTCTTTAGCGAAGGAACCTAAGTGCACTTCAGTTTCTATGTGCATGCTGAGGTATGTGTACAGTGTGACAAACATTATCATGAGCACACTACACATGCAACCTGATTTTTTATAACTGCATGTAGTGTACTTTGGGGTTTAAAGGGGTCATGAACTGCCTGTTTGTTTGTTTTTTTGTACTGTTCTCTGAAGTCCACTTTTATTATAAAATATTTTTCCATCAAAAAACATCAATTTAGAAGTAATTGGTTATTTTCTGTCCTGTTTTCAACGCCCTCATCAGAACGCTCTGTTTGAATAGATTGTAGACTCGGAAGTAAACGTCCACCGCTATGATTGGCTAATAGTTGTGTATGTTTGACAGCGCCATTCCTCATAGATGGTCGCTGATGTGATTTAGGTCAAAACCATGAATTCATATCAAACAATCTGTAAGAAGAGACAAAGCAATAGTGATCATGTAATAAAAAGTTACTCACACTTGTGTGTTGTGACATTACTGTCGGATCAAACATATTCGGCACAACATCGTCTTTTAGTTTCAATCTTTCTGAAAATCCCTTGTCAAATTGTGCCTTGTTTAGAAACAAATCTGTGGTAAAATGAAGTGAACAAAGGACTGATTTCTTACTGACGCGGTCTGGATCTTCATTACAAATAAAGTTCATCCACTGTTTCCTAATGCTAAGATCAGACTAATGCAGCGTCTTGTTGTCTTTGTAGCATCGTTATCGTTTGGTTTCTGCGTAGACCTGCGCTTTCACCTCTCTCGTAAACACTACATGCTTAAATCAGTGGGCGGGGCTAAAAAGGCAATGATGTAGGATCTGTGGGCGGGGCTAAACAGGCGGGATGTAGAATCGGTGGGCGGGGCTAAACGGGCAGATATGTAGGATCGGTGGGCGGGGCTAAACAGGCAGTGATGTGTAATATGTGGGCGGGGCTAAACAGGCGGGGATGTAGAATCGGTGGGCGGGGCTAAACAGGCAGTGATGTAGAAGCAGGCGTTGATGATCTTCTGTGGAGGCGGTGCTTATCCACACTATTACATCATAGAGTAGAACATTCCAAAAGCTGTCGTTTTGTCAGACTGCCTTCAATATAAACTGTTTTTAGAGTAACGAGAAAGTTTTGATACTTACAGGATGTTTTTATAGTACAATGACCTCTTATATGTGAAGAGATCAAGGGCATTTTGGTTCCTCAGTTCATGTGACCCCTTTAACATTTGTGTCTGTGTTGACCGTAGATAGCAGCTGATTGTGTTTTTAACCTGGAGAATCGTGTGTCTTCTTCTGCAGCTGATCCTCTGGTAGGAAGCATCGCCACGCAGTACACAACCAACAGACCTGAGCACGACAGGATAGCTAAACAGTGGACCAAACGCTACGCCACATAATTCCTCCGGCCGCGGAGCGCCGCTGCCTGCCGGACGTCTGTGGGATGGGAAGGGATGGGATGGGGAGGAGCTGTGGGAGGAAATTGGGGGGGATGGGGATCCATAGGGTAGAGATACAGGGTGGATTTTATGATGGAATTTAAATTCCCATTTCAATTGTTTTCTTTCCCTGCATATATTTTTTTGTTGTTGTTGTGTTTGTTTCCCTTGGCTCAAGTAGCATCATGATTTGACAAAAATGGATCTTAATGTGTGTTTTCTTTGCCTCCCTGTTGTAAATTGGTTTTATTTGGAGCTTCCTCATTCTTGTCAAATGAAGTCACAGCATGAGCCTATGGCAGGATTGTTCCATGTATGTATTTCCCCACCAATATTAAAGTTGACGTTGGTGTACAGAGTCGTGCCGTATCTTTCAATGCAAGCATTCAGAGGGAATATTTCTGGTAAAAGCCTGTCAGGAACATCTTATGAAAAAATATTAAGTACTTTTCTGCTTTGTGAAATCTCATTCTCATTACAGTAATACCAATAAAAAATTAATGTATACATCATAGTAGTATTTGTTTTGCTGTTTTAATTTATTAAATTGATTTATTTTCTTATTCATTACGGTAAGGAGCATTGCAGTGGAGGTGTGTAAAATCATGATGCTTTGTTTTCTTAATGGAAAATATAAGTTTTTTTTTTTTTGTTTTTGTTTTTTGGAATGAAAAGATTTGTGAGAAAGTTCCAAACAGGTTTTGTGTTGAACAGGATGACGAAAAGCTCACAACACAATGTTCATTAATCTGATCTTACAGAAGACTCTTGCAGGAAATATCACAGCAAACAGAAATAAAAGTCAACAGTCCATCTAGTCAATAAACATTTATTTGGTTAAATCACTCATTACATGGTGAGTAAACACAGTATGTCTTTGTTTAAACATCTTTCGTATAAATTCGAACACGCTACTTAGACAAGGATTTGACTAATATCTGTGTTTTCCTGAGCGCTATAGAGTTCAGGCGTTTACAGCAACCGCCTACAGGCTTCATCTCACTCACTACACCATTATAGCTTTGGGTTTCTAACGCTTTGAGATGAAATGGAAAGAACAGCTGATCTAAGATTATAGTTAGTTTTGGAAATAATGCTGGAAGACATCATCATACACTCTATATGACTTTAACTTAACAGTGTTGCCGTATTTTTATTAACTGGCATCTTAAAGCACTTCATGCCAGTTCTTGACTGAAGTTCACATCTGAAGGACAGAAGAAGCACTTAAACGGTCCATTTTCTCTCTACTGTACCATTATATCATTTTGTATAAATGCAACTATTGATTCTCATGTCCAGGTCATATTCCATCACAAAATAAATTATTTTATAAAACACACAAATTATATTTGCATAAATAAATGAAGCCTATAATGTAAAAAGACAGATTTCTATAACATTTCAATTGTAAAATACAGTATTTTTATTGAATTCATAATGATGAATGTCAGAAATGTGGAAGAACTGCGCTAATGAGAATGAAATCTTTTGCTTTAGAGTTTCAGAATAAAGTCCTTAATGGTTTAAAAAAAAATCCTGTCCAAAAACAGGTCAAAACTTTTTATTCTTACTCATTTTGGTGATTTGTCTGACTGGTCATTCACTGCAGCCTGATGACAAAAAAAGCAAGTAATTGTCAGCTTCTGTGATTGACAGGCTATAGTGAGCCGAGCACAGTGACGCAGGATCTCTGAGTGTTGTGCATCATATGTTCAACCGTTTTCCCTTCAGTGAGCACAAATGCAACTAAAGAAAGGATTAGTGCATTTATTTCTGAGTGTAAATAGATCTAGTCCTGGCTAACCTCTTCTGAAGTGCAGACGGCGGCGCTCAGATGTCGTTGGATGGCGTGCCCTTGCTCTTGCGGCCGGGCAGAGGGAAGGCAGACTTGCTCTGAGGCTGAGTGAGGCGGCTGGTGAGGCTGGTGAAGGGTTCGATTAAAGAGCTTCGGTCTGTGACCGTCACCTCCCAGAGTTTGAGCTTCTCTCCGCGCGCCCACTGCTGCGCCGCGTCCTGATCCACCTGCCTCCGCTCGCGCAGGTCACACTTATTCCCCAGCACCATCACCATCACCTACACACACACACACACACACACACACACACAGTGAGCACAGCTCACACCAGCAATCATCCGGAGCAGCATCATGTTACACTTAATAATAAAGAGAAATTCATTATTGGAGAATGTTTGTTTTTAAAAAATAATCAGATGTATTTTAATTTTTAAATATTATTTATATCTCATCTATACAAAATATGATTTTTAAATGTTTTTATTGAAGTCTCTGATGCTTACAAGGCTGCATTTATTTGATCAAAAATATTGTGAAATACTACAATTTGAAATAACTATTTTCTATTTCAATACATCTGACATGATCCTTCAGAAATCATTCTAATATGCTGCTTATTCTTATTACCATTCATTTTAAAAACCAAAAGGTTAAATGTTTTGTTGTAAAAGCATTTTTCCGTATGCTTTGATGAATAAAAAGTTCAAAAGAACAGCTTTTTTTAAATAAAATCTTTTGCAACATTTTAAATGTTTTCACTGTCTCTTTTGATCAATTTAATACATATTTGCTGAATAAAACATTCATTTCTTTTAAAAAACACAATTTTAAGCATCATTCCTCCAGTCTTCAGTGTCACATGGTCCTTCAGAAATCATTATGAATTGCTGCTCAAGAAACATTATTAATAATGATAATAATATTTAAATCAGTCGAGTAAATTTTTTTCAGGATTCTTTGATGAATAGAAAGATCCAAAGATCAGCATTTATCTTTTGTAACATTATACACACTATACCATTCAAAAGCTTGGAGCCAGTATAATTTATTTATTTATTTATTGGGAAAGAAATTATAGAAATGAATACTTTCATTTAGCAAGGATGCTCTAAAAGTGATCAAAAGTGATGATAAAGACGTTGCAAAGCAGCTTTACGCAATGTTTTTAGTTTCTATTAGGCTATTAGTGTTGACTATGTTACAAGATATTTCTATTTCAGATAAATGCTGTTCTTCTGAACTTTCTATTCATCAAAGAAACCTGAAAACAACTCCGCTGTTTTCAACATAATAATTTAATAATAATGTTTTTTAAGCAGCAAATCAGCATATTAGAATGATTTCTGAAGATCACGTGACACTGAAGACTGGAGTAATGATGCTGAAAATACAGATTTGATCACAGGAATAAATTACATTTTAAAATATATTCAAATATAAAGCAGTTATTTCAAATCGTAAAAATATTTCAAAATTTTACTGTTTTTGCTGTACTTTGGATCAAATAAATGCAGGCTCGGCGAGCAGAAGAATTTTTGACTGGAAGTGTATATATATATATATATATATATATATATATATATATATATATATAATTATGGAGTGATATTTGACATGTTATTGACAGATTTGTATTGAAATATTCTTTCATGCCTCTTTTTTGTCTCTGGACTTGTCTATCTCCTTCTTCAAGAGCTCGACTTTTCTGAAGGACTCCAGGCTGTCGACGCTGTAGACCAGCACGAATCCGTCAGCCACTGAGAAGAAGTGTTTGGGTAAATCCAGCCCCTCTCGCAGACCTCGAGTGTCGTACAGGCGTAACTGCTCCCTCACGCCGCGGTCCGTCTCCACAGAAGCCACGTATATGTCCTCCTGAGTGTCGCTTGTCTCTGCACCTGACACCAGACAGACCTTTAACATCCTCAGACACCATTCATTCTTTCATGAACCAAGCACATCCCAGGACCGTCTGACTCTGACTAATAAATACATGGTTCATACACTCTGGACAATTTAACAACTGATTCAACTGACGTTCTTGATCTGTGTTACGTGCCAGTGTCAAGCAGAAATAATTATATAAGTATTTTTTACACAAAAATGATAAACTATTACTGAAAATTCCACTGCAACCCATGCATATGTTGAAAAGGCATACAATGTATCCATTTCATGTATGCATTAATGCAGTCTATTAACTGAAAAACAATCATTTATTATTAACAAATAAAAAAAATTAATGTATATTACAAATGTATTCCTAATTGTAATGTTTGTGATGGCCTATTTTATCAAAATGTTAAGTGTTTAAATCTGAAATGCATACAAACAGAAATATTCTAAAATTATATGATTAATGTATATTTAATAACATCTAATGATGAATAATGCAATAATAAAAAAAGAGGAGAGAGAAACCAGCATGAAGAATGAAGAACAGCAAATAAAGCCACAGTCTTCCAGATGCTAAATGCAGTGTAATTATACTCAATTACTCAACAGCATTTCTATCTCTTTTGGCCTTACAAATAAAATGTTTCTTTTTTTTTTTTTTTAATTCTGATCAGACTGTATTTCATTATCTGTGTTTTATCATGAGTATCTATAATGAACCTGCTTCTGTCTGACAATAAATAATTCAGAATTGGGGCTTGAGAATTTACTTTATTAAGTATCCCTTTAAGCATTAATAATTATACACATATATATACAGGCGCATCTCAATGAATTTCAGTAATTCAACTCAAATTGTGAAACTCGTGTATTAAATAAATTCAATGCACACAGACTGAAGTAGTTTAAGTCTTTGGTTCTTTTAATTGTGATGATTTTGGCTCACATTTAACAAAAACCCACCAATTCACTCTCAACAAATTAGACTACTTCATAAGACCAATAAAAAAAACATTTTCAGTGAATTGTTGACCTTCTGTTGACCAGTGAATTGTTGACCTTCTGGAAAGTATGTTCATTTACTGTATATGTACTCAATACTTGGTAGAGGTTTCTTTTGCTTTAATTACTGCCTCAGTTCGGCGTGGCATGGAGGTGATCAGTTTGTGGCACTGCTGAGGTGGTCTGGAAGCCCAGGTTTCTTTGACTGTGGCCTTCAGCTCATCTGCATGTTTTGGTCTCTTGTTTCTCATTTTCCTCTTGACATAGATTCTCTCTGGGGTTCAGGTCAGGTGAGTTTGCTGGTCAATCAAGCACAGTAACACTATGGTCATTTAACCAACTTTTGGTGCTTCTGGCAGTGTGGGCAGGTGCCAAATCCTGCTGGAAAATGAAGTCAGCATCTTTAAAAAGCTGGTCAGCAGAAGGAAACATGAAGTGCTCCAAAATTTATTGGTAAAGGGGTGCAGTGACTTTGATTAAAAAAACACAATGGAGCAACACCAGCAGATGACATGGCAGCCCAAATCATCACAGACTGTGGAAACTTACACTGGACTTCAAGCAACTTAGGCTATGAGCTCCTCCACCCTTCCTCCAGACTCTAGGACCTTGGTTTCCAAATGAAATACAAAACTTGCTTTCATCTGAAAACAGGACTTTGGACCACTGGGCAACAGTCCAGTTCTTCTTCTCCTTAGCCCAGGTAAGACGCCTCTGACGTTTCTGTGGTTCAGGAGAGGCTTAACAAGAGGAATACGACAACTGCAGCCAAATTCCTCGACACGTCTGTGTGTGGTGGCTCTTGATGCCTTGACCCCAGCCTCAGTCCATTCCTTGTGAAGTTCACCATAATTCTTGAATCGATTTAGCTTGGCAATCCTCATTAGGCTGCGGTTCTCTCGGTTGGTTGTGCATCTTTTTCTTCCACACGTTTTCCTTCCACTCAACTTTCTGTTAACATGCTTGGATACAGCACTCTGTGAACAGCCAGCTTCTTTAGTAATGAATGTTTGTGGCTCACCCTCCTTGTGAAGGGTGTCAATGATTGTCTTCTGGACAACTGTCAGATCAGCAGTCTTCCCCATGATTGTGTAGCCTAGTGAACCAAACTGAGAGACCATTTTGAAGGCTCAGGAGACCTTTGCAGGTGTTTTGAGTTGATCAGCTGATTGGCATGTCACCATATTCAAATTTGTTGAGAGTGAATTGGTGGGTTTCTGTTAAATGTGAGTCAAAATCATCGCAATTAAAAGAACCAAGGACTTAAACTACTTCAGTCTGAGTGCACTGAATTTATTTAATACACGAGTTTCACAATTTGAGTTGAATTACTGAAATAAATGAACTTTTCCACGACATTCTAATTTATTGAGATGCACCTGTATATATGTGTATATATATATATTATTCATTGTGCATAAATATGTTTTTACATTTAGTCATTTTTTTTATAAGAAATTACAAGAAAACAAGTAGATAGTGTTAGAGGGTCTTTTTTAAAATAAATAAAAATAAAACAAGTAGATAAAATAGAAATAGAGTAGAGATTGCTAGTTATGTATGCATGAGTTATATACACATAAATACATGCAATGAATGAATTCACACTTGCATTAACACCTACTTCTCCTACATATAATGTCACTTGGCACAACACAGTGTGTTTGCTGTCCTGTGAACGGACCGATCGCACATACCTACAGTGTGAGTGCCGTACAGTAAGTGCTCCAGGATGGCCGTTTTCCCCACAGACGCCATCCCACAAACCACCACCTTACAGCCCTTCCCCATAATCACTGCTGCCCTCCAACAAACAAACAAACAAACAAACAAACAAACAAACAAACAACTCATCAAGCACCCAGAGCCAACCAGACAGATATATTCACAATTATACATACAGAGGGGCTCAAAGGTCTGAGACCTCTAATGAAAATAGAGAAGAAAAAAAA
This sequence comes from Acrossocheilus fasciatus, assembly GCA_036784905.1. Classification (NCBI taxonomy): domain Eukaryota; kingdom Metazoa; phylum Chordata; class Actinopteri; order Cypriniformes; family Cyprinidae; genus Acrossocheilus; species Acrossocheilus fasciatus. Next base: position 30,342,834 of record CM071956.1, read on the forward strand.
CATATATTCATATAACATATAATAACAGAAACTGACGAAACCTGATGCACATGTTCTCCAGCAGCATACAGAATATTCTAATGAGCATCTTATATTTCAGTGGAAGCAAGAAATGCTGTGTGCTTACAAAAGAGTTCACATTATTAATATTACACATGTACATCTGTCTGGTGAGGTCGAAATGCACGCGATTCTTTTATTGAATGATTATTTGTAGATTTAATAAAAAAAAAAAAAAATACAGATGTTCAGGTCCAATGACAAGTATTTAAAATTAAATTAAATATTACGCAGCTGAATAATCTGCGTATAATTTAGTGTTTGTTATGTGATGAATCTTAATCATCTGACCAGACTGACTCACCTTACGCGGTCTGACAGACAATACACATCTGATCGACGACACTGATCTCTCATAAATCAGATGAATATGAATATTGAAGACCTTTAGTGTCATCACTGTGTGCTTGAGGTGTTGTCAAATGTCACTTCCGGGATACGATCCCTCGCTTCTTCTTCACCTTCTTCTAGTTTATTATTATTATCTATTATTATTTAGCCTGAAGTTTAAAAAGAAATATGTCGAAACGCACTGTATGTAGTTGCTTAAATACATTTGACTGTTTAATTAAAATCAAATTCGTTGCTACAGACTACGTTTCCCAGAATTCTTTAACAACCGGAACCGGAAATACGATGGAGCGGCCTCATAAAGCATTATGGGTAATTTTTCTCTCCCTTTCCGGTTAGTACGCCATCAAGTAAGCGAGACTTTCTCATTTTTCTGAATGTAGAATCCATCAAAAATCTTAACGCATTTAATGTCATCCGAATCACTGGATTAGTGTGTTTTGTGCGGAATATCTAAGCTTTACTCTCCGACCGTTATTTTCCGCTGTGATGATGTCGCGCGGTCATTTTAAAGCGGATTTGTGAAGCGCAGGGTTGCTAATGTCACGCCGGAGTTTGCACGTTTTCTCCCGTCTCTGTCAAAACTTAATTACACTTCATTCATTATCAAAACTCATTTTCGGGAATTATATTTGTTAAGTTTATTTAAATCATTGTCCGTGACTTCAGAGTTGAATTGTTTAGACGTCGGTATGTAACAGTTAGCATGCTCCAACTCTACATAACGCCGCTGTTGGACACATATACCTCAACTGTTATCTATCTACAGTCTGAGATATTAAATAACATACTCATAATAATATGAATTTATACACACCTGCTTATTAGAAGTCAGGTCTGTGACCTGCTGTGTTATGCTTGTTGATAAAAAGCTACACGGACATCAAGATTCAAGTTAAAGTGTATCTGCCCGTTTAAGATGAAGTGCAGAACTTATTGTTTTTGCTTTCATTAATTAATTAAAAACGGTCTTGTGATTTGTAGTATTAAAAATGCAGAAGTTCCATGTGGTTTTAAGACTGAAATGGGGTCATAAATTACAGTAACCTTCTACTTATAACCCTTGCAACTTTATTTTTTAGTCTATTCATATTCAGTTTTGTCTTTTTTTTGTGGTTCATTTATATTTATACATGTGTATTTTATGCACATCTTATTTTTATTATCGGTGTCGTCTCTGTACTGGAGGCTTGTGACACTGAAACGGGTTCCTTGTATGTGCAAACATGCGTTCTGACTTCTGATAAATCCGCACACATGCAATGAATAACATGCAGTGTATAATAGTTTTAGGTGCAATGTGTGAGAAAGTGTCAACTATCAAAATACATCTAATGCATGACTGATATATTCATGTGGTTGAGTGTATTCTTGGTGTGATTGTTGACTCTTGGTGCTGCAGGTGAGGCATCATGGGAGCGTACAAGTACATGCAGGAGCTCTGGAGGAAGAAGCAGTCGGACGTGATGAGGTTTCTGCTGCGCGTGCGGTGCTGGCAGTACCGCCAGCTGTCGGGCCTTCACCGGGCCCCGAGACCCACCAGACCCGATAAAGCCCGCAGGCTGGGATACAAGGCCAAGCAGGGTGAGTGACGAGTTGCTTCACTTGATGTGTATTGTTTTTATAATCCACTAGCTACGTTTCCATCCAGAGATTTGAATTCAATTTATGCACAAACCTGGAATATCACATAAAACATTTGCGAATAAAGCACTGTTTCCATCCAATGTGTCAAAGAGAACCTGATAAACTGGCACTAAATATCACTAAGAAAACTAGAAGAAGCCACTTAATATAATAACTTTCATATATGTGACCCTGGACCACAAAACCAGTCTTAAGTGTCAATTTGTAGAAATTGAATCATCTGAAAGCTGAATAATCTTTCCATTGATGTATGGTTTGTTAGGATCAGACAATGTTTGGCTGAGATACAACTATTTGAATATCTGGAATCGCTGCAAAAAAAGTAAATATTGAGGAAATCGCCTTTAAACTTCCAAATGAAGTTCTTAGCAATGCATATTACTAATCAAAAATTAAGTTTTGATATTTATGTAACGAAATTTACAAAATAACTTAATGGAACATGATCTTTAATATCCTAATGATTTTTGGCATTAAAAAAATCTATAATTTTGACCCATACAATGCTATTGCTACAAATAAACCCCAGCGACTTCAGACTGGTTTTGTGGTCCAGGGTCACACGTGATAAATTACTAAAGTAATATGATAATTGAGCACGCAGCAGCCAGAAAGACAGCTTGGGTGAACCCAGAATAAACCTTAACAATAAAGTAAAATAAAATATGAATAGAGACGAGACTATCATTCATGTAAGAATAAACAGTAGGTGGCAGTATGTGCCTGTGGTGCGGAATACGCCAAAATTCCAAAGAAGGAGGAGGTGGATGCTGCTGTTTTGGGAACGCAGTCGTGTAAGACAATTGTGCAGAAATACTTTGACTGACTTTGCTCAGACGTTTTGGAACGACCAAAACATTACAGATGCTGTGAACATAATGCATGTTTTTTTAATGTGTATTTTTAGAATTTATGCGCAGCTTAGCGTTTCCATCCAGCGTTTTCCAATGTTCTAAAATGCACATAAAAATAAGTGGATGGAAACATGTCTTATGTCACAAAAAGCACTCGGATGTTTTATTAGCTCAGATGTTTTTATGAGGTTATGGTCCAAATGAATGAACTCTTCTGTTTAGTTGATACTCAGTTGACCGTTCTCTCTCTCTCTCTCTCTCTCTCTCTCTCTCTCTCTCTCTCTCTCTCTCTCTCTCTCTCTCTCTCTCTCTCTCTCTCTCTCTCTCTCTCTCTCTCTCTCTCTCTCTCTCTCTCTCTCTCTCTGTGTAGTTTATGGTTCATGTTGTCTTGAGTCTGTGTATCTGAACTCTTTGTTTTTGTGCAAACAGGCTACGTCATCTACCGCATACGTGTGCGCCGTGGAGGCCGTAAGCGCCCCGTGCCTAAAGGTGCCACCTACGGCAAACCCGTGCACCACGGCGTCAACCAGATCAAGTTTGCACGCAGCCTGCAGTCTGTAGCTGAGGTACGTAACGTGAGCCGCATCTCAGCCTGAGAGGGGATCTGCAGTCAGACACACTGAAACAGATTTGTTCAAACCGACAACGCTACTCATACATTTATGTCAGGTTTTTATATGCACAATGGGCACTTTTAAAAAGCATAAGCACACATTTACCATTATGGGTTTACAGGGATTTATGGTTGGACTTCTATAGTTTTCACGACCTGTACATGTCAGTAATGGACACCTCTAGACTGGAACAGCTTTTTTACTGTCAATAAGCACCAAAAGTCTTATTGACAAGACGAACTCTGAACCAAGTTGAAACTTATCGATATGGGTTTACTGCATCCTAATAGTGTCAAAGTACAGGCGCTTTAGAGATCCCTGCTCAGATAACAACTGTGTATAAACACCACGTGTGGTGTAGTAGTGCAGCAGTGCCCATCCACTTCTCAGCAGCCTTGCTTCTAGAACTGTTTACCTTGTGTTATTGTCACAGGTATTGGAAGAAAGTTAATGGCATATGACCCAAACTTGATTTAAAGCAAAAATATTTAAAAATCTGACAAAGGTACAGGACATTAAGAGCACTACAATCTCAGCATTACATGGCTTAAATTTAAAAATTATGGTGATATTTTTAAAAACTGATCTAAAGATTTTTGTAAGATATGAGGCTCTTTTTTTTTTTTTTTTTTGCTTAAATTATTATAAATTCTAAAAGTTTGACAACATTAAAGTGCCAGGCACATCAAAGCTCTGTGTGCTGACTGCGCTTTTCTGATTGATGGAGATTTCTTTGCAGAATCATGGTTAACGTTTAACATTTCTGGCACAAAGAAAAAAATGTGAGTAGATAGATAGATAGATATATAGATATAAATAAATAAAACTTAGTGATGTTAATTGCTTTTGTCAAAGCCAGCAGATCACAAGCTCCTAGCTCAGTAGATCTGTCTGTGACGGTTGATAAAAATCACTTTCCCTGCGGAGAGAGCGGATGGGTTTGTAGTTTCAAAACCAGACTCTTGCACTTAGACACGGAGAGGTGATTTGTGCACAGACAGGCATGCTTGTGGAGTCGGTAAACACTGCGCTGTTATGACCGATTTGGCAAGCTAATGTTTTGTTCCACCTGTTGGGTAACATCGTTGTAATTTAAAAACTGGTCAAAGTTCAGAAAACATAGGGACGAGGCCTACTGGACTGTGATCGCTGTGTTTTTATTCTTCAAGTAGAAGTACACAAACAGGAAGAAGCCTTTCATACACTGTGTTCAAGTGTACATTTTAGCATTTTAACTAATATTACAAAAAATATTAAAATTAATGTCAATATTAAAGTTCTCAGTTATTGAAAATAATAAAACTGTCATTATTAAGGACAAATACAATAGAAAAAAAAAACTAGTGAAAACAGTGCTTTGAGTATTCAGTTAGCAGCCTACTACAGAAACGAATAATCAAATGCAAAATGAAACCGCATAGTCTTCACTCTAAGAATTCAACTTCATTTGTTTCTTATTAAAGCTGCAAAACACCTTCAGTCGAGCAGTGAGTGATTTTGTCTGTCTTTTGTTGTTTGTTTGATTAATATTTAGCACACAGTTGCAGCAGGAATATATCCCGCTGTCACTTTAAGAGCCACACGGGTCCAATTTACTGTTACACATGTATTTTCATTCTCAACTCTTACGTGAATAATCACTAAGTGCCACATTTGGCACATTTTAGCGTGTATTTGACCCTTTAGGCACGCACCTTGAGCTGAAAGATGACTTGTGTGCGTGTTCTGCTCCGTCTGAGCACAAGTTCTCTTTCGCATTTTTAAAACCTGAACGAATCTAATCAACTTAAATCAAGCACGTCCCATTACATGATTTTGCTGATTTGCACGTGAAATTGGGCTTTTATGGAGGAGTGAAAGTGCACCGCTGGAAAGGGGGCGGAATGGGACGCAATAATCGTTTTATCTCAATTATTGTATTTTCATAATCGTTGGAGGCCAAAATCGAAACTGTATTTTGATAAATTGCACAGCCCTAGTTGCTGCTTAAGGTTATTTTAAGAAGTACTAAAGATGAATTGAGTATATTAAGTACAAAATTAGAGCGTGAAAATAGAGCACTTCAAGTACATTATGGAAGTGCACTTTTTTTTTTTTTTTTTTCCCCCACCTGGGAACTGTGATGTAAATGTGCTTAGTGACAGTTCTCTAAATGTGTATGACCTCATGGCTTCAGTATGCACAATTTTTAATGTCTAAGTGAAGTTTCTCACTTGTACCTAATGAATTATCTCATGCATATTCATAAACAGTGTTGGGGAAAGTTACTTTTTATGAAAAGTAATGCATTACTTTCAAAAGTAACTAAGTAGTTGGAACTAATTAGTTCCTTTTTTTTTTTTTTTAGGGAGTAACACAGTATTGTAATGCGTTGTTACGTTTGAGTTACTTTTTAAATCTGGGCAGGACTTGATTGATTGATTTTTAATATAAAGTTCTTCTTTTACAAAAGTAAAAGCCCTTTCACGAAAGTGAAATGAATCCGCCTCAGGCTGAAGGAAATGTAAATTCGCGTCTGTACAGTAGAGGGCGCCGCTCAAACTACTTGCATGAAGAATATGACGCAGGAGAAAAGTTCAACACTCTTCAGCAATAACAAAAAGGAAACGCACATATTATGCTTAGTAAGGCTGAATTGGATCATCGGAGGTCAGCAGCAAAGACATCAGTTAATAAAATGGGATTAAATACATAAATATTTGTCTTATTTAACATTTTAAATATTGCAGTTTTGAGTTTGCATTTGACTGCTTTTATTCATTTTGAGGAATACTCGATCTGTCAATTTTGTGCAGGTGAGATGAGAACACATTCACATTTAGTCTAGAACTGCAGTAACTTCAGTGACTCATACAGCGCACACAACACCCGGTTTCTCTCAAGGCAACACGAGAGCTGTCAGTCAAGTAACTTGCGTTGCTTATTTGAAAAAGTAACTCGGATATTTCCTTCCAAATTAAAAAGTAATGCAATACTTTACTAGTTACTTAATCAGATTACTCGTTGTTTTTGTTTTTTTTATGTAGCTCGTGTTACTTCTAATGTGTTACCCTCAACACTGATCATAAATGGAACCGATTTAATACAATGTTCACGCTTTATTAGTTTCCCGTGCATCTCATGTCGTGGTGTCGCTCTAATCTGTGCTGCTCGTGTGTTTTCAGGAGCGTGCGGGCCGTCACTGTGGAGGTCTGCGAGTGCTCAACTCATACTGGGTGGGAGAAGACTCCACATACAAGTTCTTCGAAGTGATCCTCATCGACACCTTCCACAAAGCCATCAGACGCAACCCCGACACGCAATGGATCACCAAGGCGGTGCACAAGCACAGGGAAATGCGCGGGCTCACGTCCGCCGGCAAGAAGAGCCGTGGTTTGGGCAAGGGCCACAAGTTCCACCTCACCATCGGCGGCTCTCGACATGCGGCCTGGAAGAGACGCAACACCCTGCAGCTGCACCGTTACCGCTAAACAACGCGTGCTACAACTGTACATTTGCCCAAATAAAGTTCCTTTGTATGGTCACATGGTGTGTCTTTATTGTGAGCTTGTAGATGAACAGGGAGTCCGTGTTACAAAAGGCAGATATTTACTCACCGGCTGGAATGAGCAGCGTGTGTTATGATCTACAATGTGTAGTTTCCCCTTGTTTTCTTTGGGCTGTGAGATATTTAGGCTCCATTCAGCTGAGTATCAGGTGATGTTTACTCCACTCGTTCCTGGGGTTGAAGGTGAACAGGTTGGTGATTTATATGCAGCACGAGACCGACATTCATAACAATGGCACTATTGGGAGTGATTATTATGAATTTATACATTTCTGTTACTTGATATTTCTGTATCTTGATATTAGGAATGCAGCTCAGCAGATCAAATTCTACGAGTTGTATAAAAATTACTGTCACAATCAGGTAAAACTGGGAGGAGAGAGAAAACTTAAAAGCTCGTAGACAGTTTGCAGGTATGTTGTAAGAATCACCTCAGATCTTAATTTCTAACTAGGAGTCTTGACTTAAGTGTGATTCAGGACCAATCTGAGAGCAACTCTGAGTGAGGAAAAGACAAAAGCTTAGTGAAGAGGCGGGACTGACTCTGGTTAGGTATGACAGTCTTTTGAAGACTGATTGGTTCTCCAAGAAGAGAAAAAAAGCGCTTTTAAATAGGGCCTTTTTACCAGTCACATGTGCATGTGTGGCCCTGTTTAAAAGCACTCCTCTCTCTCTGTGCAGTGTGTGTGTATATATATATATATATATATATAGGGTTATTTGGGCATAAAACTTAACTGAAACAACTACATAGTCTTTATTCACACATAATAACAAAAGAGAAAAGACATCAGCAATGATCTTAGAGAAGCAAACTGTTGCTGCCATCAATCTGGGAAGGGGAAGACCTTCAAAACACACCAGTCCTCCCAGGAGTGGACGTCCCAGCAAATTCACCCCAGGATCAGACCGTGTAACACTCAAGAGCTTCACCACAGGCCTCGGTGAACATGTTAAATGATAAAGTTCATGACAGTACAGTTACAAAAATATGGGACGAGTATGGCATGTTTGGAAGGCTTGCCAGAAGAAATCCTCTTCTATCTGAAAAAGCATGGCAGCACAGTTTAGGTTTACAAAGCTGCATCTGAGCAAACCATGACTTCCAGAACAATGGAGATGTTTGGCCAGAATGCAGAGTGCCACGTTCAGTGAAAACCTAAAGAGCATATCAGCACAAACACCTCAAATCAAAAGTCAAGCATGCTGGTGGAGGGCTGATGATTTTGGGCTTGTTTTGTAGCCGCAGGACCTGGGCACCTCGCAGTCATCGAGTCGACCCTGAACGAACGAACTCTGTATAACAAAGTATTCTAGAGACAAATGTGAGGACATCCGTCCGATAGCTAAAGTTGGGCCAACATTGGGTGATGTAACTGGACAATGATCCCAAGCACACCAGCAAATCTACAACAGAACGGCTGAAAAGAAAAGAATCCAGGTGTTGCAACGTCCAGTCAAAGTCCTGAGCTCATCGACTCAAGTTCTGTGGTGAGAGCTGTGAATAAACAAATACCCCAAACCTCGATAAACTGGAGCAACGCTGCAAAGAAGACTGGGCCAAAACTCCTCCAGAACTATGTGAGAGACTGATGAAGTCATACAGAAAATTATTACTGTTAAAATGGATCTACAAGCAGCTGAATCATAGGGTGTCCTAACTTTGTCACACGTGGCTTTTCAATCTTTGCTCTATTTTTGTTGAATAAATAATGACAGTGTAATATTTCATGTGTTGAGATTTTATTTTCCAGATTTTAAGACCTGACAAGGACCAGATATTTTTTTATGATGTCCTGATACAGAAAACCATGGAATTCAACAGAGTGACATAACTTTCATCTGACTGTATACACACACACACACACACTCAACTCTGTATAGCTATCTTTGTGAGGACATACATTGACACAATGCAATCTCTAGCTCCTTACCCTAAACCTAACCTTCAGAACTAAGTGCCTCACCCAAACCCTTACCCTAAACCTACCCTTTACCCAATTATAACCTGACCCCTAAAACCAAGTCTTGACCCTCAAACAGGCCTTTAAAGGGGTCCCAGAAAGTGAGGACCGGCCAAAATGTCCTCACTTTACAAGACTGTCCTCACTCCGGTGGTCTAAAACTCAAACCGGCCCTCACAAAGACAGCTGTACAAGTGCACACACACACACACACACATGTTGGTTTTACTATACTTGTGAGGACTTTCATAGACTTCTATTGTTTTCATACTGACCTAACAATATTTTCATTCAATATTTTCAAACTTCATTCAGAATTTTTAATAATTTATTTCCCTTGTGAGGACCGGCCAAATGTCCTCACAAGTCAAAAATGTCAAGTTTTACTATCCTTGTGGGGACATCTGGTACTCACAAGTATAGCAAAACACGCCCACACACACACACACACACACACACACACACACACACACACACACACACACACACACACACACACACACACGCGCGCGCACACACACACACACACACACACACACACACACACACACACACACACACACAGTGTATATGTATATGAACATTCATGTGAAAATGTGTGTGTGTGTGTGTGTGTGTGTGTGTATATATATATATATATATATATTAGGGCTGGGCAAAGATTAATCTAGATTAATTAATCCAAAATAAAAGTTTTTGTTTATATAATATATGTGTGTGTACTGTGAATATTTATTATGTATATATAAAGACACACACATACAGTATATATTTTGAAAATATTTACATGTATATATTTATATTAATATAATTTATATGATATATAAATATATTTAATATATAAACATAACACATTTTTATTAAATATATACATACATGGGTGTGTATATATATACATAATAAATATACACAATACACACACATATATTATGTACACAAAAACTTTTATTTTGGATGAGATTAATCTAGATTAATCTTTGCCCAGCACTAATATATATATATACATACACATACAGGTGCAAAAAAATTGGAATATCATGAATATATATTAGTGCTGGGCAACAAAATCCAAAATAAACGTTTTTGTTTAATATATGTGTGTGTGTACTGTGTAGGCTATATTTATTATGTGTATATAAAGACACACACATACAGCATATATTTAGAACATATTTATAATATTTTGTATATATTTATATTCATATGATTTATGTTATATATAAATATATTTAATATATAAAAATAACATTTTTCATAAATATATACACGTGCATGATACATACATAATAAATATACACAGTACACACATATATTATGTAAACAAAATCTTTTATTTTGGGTAAAAATTAATTGTGATTAATGGTTGCCCAGCACTAGTATTATATGTATATACGTATATATGTGGATATTGTTGTGTCTCTATCCTGAATAAATGTCACTCCATTATACCTGTCCATTATACAAAGTGGAATGGAGAACATTTTAATGACAGGTGCACAGAATTTAAATTGCACGTCTAGTTTATCTGAGGACTATTATATAATTTTAAATCAAAAATGAAATGTTTTTGGATGAAAAATGTGTTTGCGTTACCTTTCTTTAAAGTAAATCTCATTCAACAACATAATATTCTGCAGCTGTTTTAGTAACGTGACACTAAAAGTTCATTTATGAAGGCTGTGGTCTGAGTTCAGGAACAGCCAGAGAATCTTTTAAACTCGTTCGTGTGGCGTCTCTAGAATCTAACTGTCTTTTGTGCGTGCTCATATTTAGCCGGAGGTCCTGGCGCTCTGACCCTTGACCTCTGTGACCCGAGCCTGGAATGGAAAAGCTAAGCAGTGTTTGGCTTGAGATCCTTCTCACATCTCATACACACTTTCTTAAAGGTTTCTGGAGACTGTGTCTTTGGGCTATAAAGTGACGTTAATGAATTAGCCATGCATGCAGATCTAATTATAATAAATAATGTGTTAAAAATAAATCTTTCTAATGTTTAGACTAGTTGCTGCAAGGTTTACCACTTCTGTCCTTCATTTCTTTTTTTCTTTTCTTTTTTATGGTTTAGAAAAATGAAGCTTATAGAGATGTGTAGAACTGTAGAGATTAATATCAAGCGTTACAGTGCAGAATGAAAATGGTTCAAATGCTCAAAAAACGTAAAAACAAACGAACAAGATGTTATTTATGTCTGTTCAGTCTCTCAGTCAGCTAGAGATATAATGTTATATGATCATAGTACAAACATATCAAGGTCACAAAACACCCCAAAAATATATGAGAAAAAAAAAGGAAATTATATTTTGCCTAAATACAAAGCCTGTTTAAACTCTATTACCAACCGTTACAATGTAACATCATTTCAATGACAAATTTGAGCCATTTTAGTTTTTTAATAGAAATAATTTTATTTACTGTACTGTATTTTAAATCTTGACTCTTCTCAATATTGTTAATCAAAAATTACATTTGTTCATTAAATCTTTTTAAAAAAACATCTCTTCCATCTTTATTCGACCCTCTAACTCTAGCACTCTCTAATTCTAATTCTATTTTATCTATTTGTGATATTTTTTTTTATTGAAAAAACACACATGACCCTCTTTCTCTATTCTATCAACTTGTTTTATTTGTGTGTATGTGTGTGTGTGTGTGTGTGTGTGTGTGTGTATATATATATATACCCTGCATGGAGCACAAAACCAGTCATAAGCAGCACAGGTATATTTATAGAAATAGCCAAAAATACATTGTATGGGTCAAAATTATAGATTTTTTTTTATGCCAAAAATCATTAGGATATTAAACAAAGGTCATGTCCCATGAAGATATTTTGTAAATTTCCTACTGAATATATATCAAAACTTCATTTTTGATTATTAATATGCATTGCTAAGAACTTCATTTTTAACTTTAAATTTTAACCTTTAAATATTTACCTCAATATTTAGATTTTTTTGCACCCTCAGATTCCAGATTTTCAAATAGTTTAATCTCGGCCAAATATTGCCTTATCCTAACAAACCATACATCGATGGAAAGCTTATTTATTCAGAGAAAAAAAAACAGACCCTTATGACTGGTTTTGTGGTCCTGGGTCACATATATAAGAAAATAAATAAATAAATAACCTTGCTATGTGTAGCCTACTGCGCTAACCGAGACTTGCATAAAGAATCTGCTAAATGACTAAATCTAAACAAATAAATAGCCTACATGCACATTCAGTATAAATTATTTTTATTAATTAATTTATTTATTTTTGTGGATCACCCAAAAGGCTACCAAATGCTGCTTCATGCGTAAATCTCTCTTTGACTTGTGGTGCACTGCAAACAGTATGCTACATTTCTTTAAATAGACTGCTGACCATGGAGAGCGTTTGAGATCTGGCCCTGGGGTCACCGGGCCGAGGGGCGCAGGAGGCCCCTGCAGGAGCAGGGAAAGTGTGTCAGTGGGTTACACAGACACTAATGCAGCTGGAGGCGGAGCCGCGGGTCACATGATCCATGATCACGCCCACTCCCTGCGTTAAACCTGCTTTTATTCACATCTCTTCTCCTCTAACGTTACAGCAGCGGGGCCCGTCGACTCTCTGAGCTCTCGGAGTCTCTCACAGACGCGGAACCCTTCAGATTTAGGCTCTTCAGCCGGTGCGGTTTTATTAGAGAGTTTGGACGAGTCTAATTAGTTCAACTAACACCGACGTATGTATTTATTACTGTTTTTATAAGACACTTGAGGGTTTTTTTTAATTTTTTTTTTTTTTTTTCAAGCAACACGGCGCTGATTGGTTGAGATTATCTGGTAGGTTTAGTTAGAAATGTTCCTCAGGTAGTGTTTAAACTCGGGTCGCAGGAGCACACAGCGACTAGATAGTTGCTGTAAACTGAGTAAAAACGGCACAAACACACAGGTGACTGCGGCTCTGAGCTGTCGGAGGACATGGATTTCGCAAAGGCTGGTAAGATCCGTTTGGTTTACATTTATCTTTGAATATGACTGTATACACGGTGATATCTTCAGTGTACTCTTATTTTAATAAATGACACCGACACGTGTAGTTGCACGTGATGCTGTGAATGTTTACCGCGCGTCAAGGTGTGTTTTGGGCTTTTCCTACTTTATTTGCAGCTGAAAAGTCTAAGTAGGTTAATAGCGCCAGGCTTGTGTTGTTATGCCATAGATTGTGGGTTACTATTGGGCTGCAGTCTCCCGACTCACATGGACCGCTCTGCCTAGCCATGTGCATCTGTGTTTACGCGTCCTGTGCGTCTGCTCTGATTGGTCGAGAGAAGTCGTGACGTGCTGTGTTGCATAATTTGCATGGCAGTATGGATGCGTCTGCAGCTGCTGATACACGTGAGGCGGCCAAGTCTGACCCACTTTTGGCTTTTACGCTCCCAACAAGACATGCCTGGTACACGTGGGGGCGGGGCTAAGGACACGTCAATCAACAGCTCAGTCACGACGTCACGACGTTCATTCATTTTATTTCTTTGTAAAGAATAATGTCATTTTAAAAATCAAATATTTTGACTGAAATTAAAAAAAAAAAAAAACTTTCACTTTTATTTTTATTTATTATTATTTTTAAATATTTTCTTTAAGAAGTTCAGACATTCAAAAATACTTTTGGCATGATTATTGTTTAATATATATATATATATATATATATATAATAAACTATTAGTCTTTATAATTAACAACATATAATGTTAAAAAAAAGCTGTTTGTTAGTTCTCAGTATTGTATTTGAGTTGTATTGTCTGTCGGTAAGACCTACACCCTGAAAAAGTTATGTAATGGTGTTACCTAACCATTGAGAGTAGGGCAGCAGAAATCAGGTCAACTCGTACAGACAGAGCACATACAGCCTGGTCCACTTTCTGACAATAAGACCAACTGCTTTTTAAAATAAGACACGAGGGCAAAGAAAACGTTTGCAATTTCATCCGTGAATATCCACCTATATGGATTGCATTTACTGCTTATATATTTGTTTTCTATTATTAACGATAAAGACAATTATCAGCAGATGCATGAACAAGTCAAGCTCTAGGCCATGTCTCTTTCTCATATGCTTTAGAATTTATATCCGCATATTAGGATCCATGTGATTTGGAAAAGGAGGTTTTGGAAAATAATTTGTTGGTCTTCTGTCATCCACCAGGTGGAGTTATTGCTTACATTAGCTCCGCGAGCTCGGCCTCCAGTCCAGAGTCGTGCCACAGCGACTCCTCCAACAGCAGCTATCAGTCTTGCTCTCCACCCCACGCGGGGCAGGGCCAGCAGGGCGAGGCTCATCCTGTGGCCCCGCAGTCCCGCCCACCACGGCCCAGCGGGGGAAAGGCACGCTCGCCCTCCACAGCCAAAAGTGGCATTACAAGTGAGAGACAAAATAAAGAAATCTGTGGAGTGTTTTCATACTGAGACTAATCATCTACAAATATAACACATTTTATGGAACTATATCAATATATATTACTCTTTTTCACATTTATGTTGTCATAATGTAGTATATTAGTATATGATTAGTATGTCGTATAATTAGTAGTAGTATATACACTACCGATCAGAAGTTTTTAACAGTGAAGTTTTTTTTTAAAGAATTATCTTCTGCTCACCAAGCTTGCATTTATTTGATCCAAAATACAGCAAAAGCAGTAATATTGTGAAATATTTTTACTGTTTAAAATAATCGCTTTTTATTTGAATATATTTTATAATGTAATTTATTGCTGTGACAAAAGCTGAATTTTCAGCATCATTACTTCAGTGTCACATGATCTTTCAGAAATCATTCTAATATACTGATTTGCTGTTTAAGAAACATTTATTGTTATCATTATTATTATTGTTATTAGCAATATTTAAAACAGTTGAGAATTTTTTTTTTTTTTTTCAGGATTCTTTGATGAATAGAAAGATCCAAATATCAGCATTTATCTGAAATAAAAAGCTTATGTAACATTACACACACTATACCATTCAAAAGCTTGGAGTCAGTAAAAAAAAAATGTGTGTATGTGTATATATATATATATATATATATATATATATATATATTATGCTCAGCTGTTTTCAACAATAATAATAATAATAATAATGTTTGTTTTTTTTTAGCTGCAAATCAGCATATTAGAATGATTTCTGATGGATCATGTGACTATAGTAATGATGCTAAAAAATTGAATAATAAATTGAATTTAAAAATATTCAAATAGAAAACAGTTATTTTAAATGGTAAAAATATTTCAAAATTTTACTGCTTTTGCTGTACTTTGGATCAAATAAATTCTTTAAACGTAAAATAAATAAATAAAATAAATTCTCATGTTTACCCTAATCAGTGTTTCCCATACATTGATTTATTAATTTTATTGATTTTTTTAAATAATTGTATTATTTACAAAACTGACCGCCACAAATAGATTTTTTTCAAAAAGCTTTGACTTCGTTGAATAAACATGGGCACTGCACATTTCAAAATCAAAGCCCGGTGCAGGGGGTTTTATATCACTGTATTTCTGAAGGAAACCGACTGTCTTCAGAAAATTTTGGTTGTCATTTTCAGTTCATCTTGCATGTAATGTCTGATAAAGCAGCGTTTGTAAGCGGAGCGCTGCTTTGTGTACAGCGTTACCAGGAAATCCTCGATCTCTACTCCAACAGCGCCTCCCGCTGGCAGACAATGAATTTGCATATATGCCACCATAAATAGAGTCCAAGTCTGTGGGAAACACTGCTAATGTACATGTATTCACATTCCCTATTGTTTTTTTAAATAGAAACAATGCAGTTTGATTTGTCAGGGAGTTATGGAATAGATTGTAGATTGGTCAGAATAATAAAAATAATGCGATGATGTTGATAGTAATGAGCTGAAATTTTTAACACTACTAAATGATCAAGCACACAAGGCAATGGTCTTCTAGCTGTTTGAGGAAACAGAAGGCAGCTGAGGAGAAAGCCAAACTGAGAGCAGAGCGTTCCTTGTTCATCTGACCTTCTGTATTTCTGCTTCTGCAGAGATTAACGGGCTGGTGCTGCTATGTAAAGTGTGTGGAGATGTGGCATCAGGATTTCACTACGGTGTTCATGCCTGTGAGGGATGCAAGGTGAGCCTTCAGCCACATTTCAGTATTTGAATCAGAGGTTTCATTTTGTTATTTCTGAGGTACAGAGAAGTCAAAAGCACAGAAAGTGGGCTGAAAATTTGTATTTTTCACTCTCATGTATGTTTGGGTTTGTTTACTTCTCAGTGAAGGTAGTATTGCACTTTTATAGTGTCTGTTTCTGTGTCTGTCACCGGTGTCAGTTCGGTAGGGCCAACGTGCCATATCTGGGTCACATCTACCTGTACATTGTCCTGAAGGGACATGTCACTTTGCTTTATTTATAACTAAAAAGCCTCCTAGCCAGCAGCCTGTTTAACCATCAGAGCAAAGCTCCATGACAGAAGGGTGTCTTGAGGCCTGAGAGGGACACCTGCTCTCCATACCGACCCCGAGGCTCAACACCTGTTACTCTCTGTGTGGGCTCTGTGACCCTGACACCGCTCTCTGTCTCTTTCACTTTTCCACCTGCAGGGTTTCTTCAGGCGGAGCATTCAGCAGAACATTCAGTATAAGAAGTGCCTTAAGAACGAAAGCTGTCCCATCATGCGCATCAACAGGAACCGATGCCAGCAGTGCCGTTTCAAGAAGTGTCTGCTCGTGGGCATGTCCAGAGACGGTGAGCTCCAGCTGGCATTGTGTCCTAGATCCAAAAAATAATAAATAAAGCCTGTTACCTTGCATGAGCATTTGAGCCAGATACATGTATAATTAGATAGATAGATAGACAGACAGACGGACAGATCTCAGCAGAAGTGTCTGTGAGCTGACGGTGTCTGTGCTCCTCAGCTGTGCGTTTCGGCCGGATTCCCAAACGAGAGAAGCAGCGCATGCTGCTCGAGATGCAGAACGCCATGAACAACATGATGAACAACAGCCACGGCAACCAGCCCTCAGCCAGCGATGCAGCTTCAGAGGACAGCGGCTCCCCCTCCACCTCCCCCCGGAGCCACCGGTCCAAACCCAGCCCTGACCCCGAGCCGCTGGACGTCATGGACACCAGCACCAGCTCAGACTCCTCCAGTGCCACTGACAGCGGGGAGGAGGAGGTCATCGGCACAGTGACTAGAGCGCACCAGGAGACCTTCATGTACAATCAGGAGCAGGCCAGCGTGCCTTCAGAGGCCCCCAACAAGCCTCAGGAGGTCTGGAACCAGCAGA
Organism: Acrossocheilus fasciatus; assembly: GCA_036784905.1. Classification (NCBI taxonomy): domain Eukaryota; kingdom Metazoa; phylum Chordata; class Actinopteri; order Cypriniformes; family Cyprinidae; genus Acrossocheilus; species Acrossocheilus fasciatus. The sequence goes on from CM071956.1 coordinate 30,360,147, forward strand.
GCAATGCATCCTCCGAGAACGAACAAAAGCCCCCATCAGGCTGTGCTCCGCAGGGGCCTGAAGACTCGGGCTGTCCTGTCAGACTGCCCAGCAGCAGCTCCGCTGGACCGTCCCCGCAGAACCTCTCTCCGAAAGCTTATAATGACAATGAAACCCGTTTCAGTGGCAGCTGTAGTGTCCCAACATTTGCAAGGGTTAACAGGATGCACCTGGTGAGTAACATGAAGAACCCATGCCAAAATTTCAGTGGTAGTCTATACAAGTACTCATGATTCTCGTTCACAGGTTTGCCCCATGAACACATCGCCCTACGTGGATCCTCAGAAGTCGGGTCACAGTATTTGGGAGGAGTTCTCCATGAGCTTCACCCCAGCTGTCAGAGAGGTGGTGGAATTTGCAAAGCGCATCCCAGGATTCAAAGAGCTGTCCCAGCACGACCAGGTCAGCCTGCTGAAGGCCGGTACCTTTGAGGTATGAACAAAATACAACACAGTCTCTACACCAGGGTCGGAAATTAACAAGGGCTTGTGGCAAAAATGCCACCAACACGAACAAAAAGGCCCCGTAAATTCAAGACAAATGGGCAAAAAATGCCCCTGCGCTATTAAACAATGTATTACTGCTGTTGCAATTAAAATGAAATGTGAAAATGAATAAAAAGTGTAAATTTGCGGAGTTATATTTAGATCCACTCACACTGCATCAGATTGCTTTTACGTGCTGTTTTGTGCAGCGTTAACCAATCACACCCGTTTCGCGAATTCCCTCATCATAAACAACACAGTGCAGATACATAAATATCCAAAGATTAATTTAGTAGATTCAGTGATTATAACGGGAGTTTTTGCACAACTTGTGCTACACCAGACTAATATCATGGGCCGACACGTTTGTCTGTGAAGCCAGAATGTGGTGTGCCCAAAACACAGATAAGAAACAAAAACGTTTTAATGTTGTTTTCTATATCGATATTAATAATCATTATTACAATATTAAGAGCAATAATCTACAATAGTGATTTTTGTCATATTGCAGCCCTATGAGCTCCTGTTTTTCACATGGATAATTTAGATTTTTTTTTTTTAATTGTATCCTATCTAAATCAATATTTTTAAACTCTTGTCAATAACAATAAAGTAATTTGGTAAATTAAAATAAAAACATAGTATAGTGATTATAATAATAATAGGGTGATTTTAAAAATTGCCCTCATGAATGTAAAAAAAAAAAGAAAAAAAGAAAAGCCCCTTAAAATCAATTCCAGCAGGCAAATATTGCCCCTTAATGGAAAAGTTCATTTCTGGCATACAGTGAATGAAACTGACTGAAATCATTCAGAGTCCTGTGAATTGTCCGAATAGAATTCAGTTGGATTGGTTTCCTGTTTGGCCTGTAGGTGCTGGTGGTGCGCTTTACATCCCTGTTTGATGTGAAGGAGCGCACGGTTACATTTCTGAGCGGCAGGAAGTACAGCGTGGAGGCGCTGCGCTCGATGGGTGCTGGAGATCTCCTCAACTCAATGTTTGACTTCACCGAGAAGCTGCAGGCGCTGAACCTCAGTGAGGAGGAGATGAGCCTGTTCACGGCCGTAGTGCTGGTGTCTGCAGGTATTAACTGCCATACCATCATGAGACTGTGGTTTTGTATCTGAGATATATAGGCTGAACCATTTTTCCAATTTTATAGATTAATTTAAATTGAATTTTGAATAGAAATTTTACCAAACGTTAGAATTAGACACTTGACATGAGTGCAACAGTCAAACGCTTCCACGTTTACATAGAAAAAACAATGGAAAAGCAGCGCAATCGAATTAAAAAAACCTGTAACTACTACTGTATGTCTGATATTTCATGCGTGCATCATGGTGACAGACTGAAAGCTGCTGTTGTTCTTACAGAACTACTTTTCTACCGGTGTTATACCTTTAAAAATTCAAGGTAATTCAAATTCAAAATGTTTGAAGCATTTTCCTCGTATTATTTCTAAACATGTTTGTACAAGAGTAGTTAGCAAAGATATTTAACAAGTGATTTCTTTAACATTTACTTGTTGACAACTTCTTGTGGTGCACTTTTTTTTAACTAGAGGGTTAATAAAGAAAAAATTACTTGAATCATGTTGTACTTACATTTTCAGTTTGAATAGTTAAAAATCGTTAAAAAAACTGAGAATAGGTCAAATGTTCTGAAGGAATCGAGATTTTAATTTAATCTGAGATGATGCCTTGATTTACTGTGTTTAAGTACCCCTATTATGGGTAATGAAAGGTTCATATTTTGGTTTTGGGAGTCCACAACAACAGGCATGCATGCAAGGTCAAAAAACACATTCATTGTCTTATAATATGCATTTACTTGCTCAACGACTCCCAAACCCCTCCTTTGCATGACGCTAATCTGCAGTGATTGGTCGATTAGTAGTAAATCAGATGGTTCATCATGATACGATACGATTACGATTCGATACAGAAGTATATCGATATTATATACCTATTTTAAACAAACAGGTATGCTACAGAAATGTAATAATCAAATGTAAAACAACTGCATAGTCTTCACTGTATAAATTGAATCTTTTTGATGTTACAAAGGTTATTTAGTCAGGAGAGGTGAGCACTTGTATTTTTTTTTGACAGCATTAGATGTATTATGGTATTAGTTTGCTTTCACTTTAAGAACGAAAGCACGGATTTAATAAACACATGCCTTTTCTTTCCCAACTGTTTACGTTAAGACATATGCCTAACCAACTGTGTTTACTAGGATATTCGCCAAAACATGCATTTTGGTGTAATTTTGTCTGTATTTATTCATCCATGCACAAAAATCAGAAGAGAGCTCATGAATCATGTTGTACTTACATTTTCAAGTTTAAAAATTGTAAAAAAATTCGAGAATCGGTCAAAAGTTCTGAAAAAAAAAATCAAGATTTCAATTTTTTTGCTATATCGCCCAGCCCTAATCTGAGACGATGCCTCGACTTACTGTGTTAAACGAACTGTGTTTCCCATAGATCGCTCTGGACTCGAGAACGTCAACTCGGTGGAGGCGCTTCAGGAAACTCTGATTCGAGCTCTGCGCAGCTTGATCACCAAGAACCACCCCAACGAGATCGCCATCTTCACTAAACTGCTCCTCAAACTGCCGGACCTGCGCTCGCTCAACAACATGCACTCTGAGCAGCTCTTGGCCTTCAAGGTCCACCCCTGACCACCCACCAACCCCCATAACTGTGGACCACACCCCCATCCATCTCCAGAGCCTCCTTCCTGCGGCCCGTTTAGCCAACGGGGAAGTGTTGTTACTCGGTGCCCCTTTTCTGACACTTCTCCCCATGACTTTCAAAGCACTGCTGGTTAAATATGGAGGTGGGGGGGGGGCAGATACTTAAGAAATCATTGTACTGTAAAACGCCTCTGCTCGTGCTAATGCACACGACTCGCTGACACAAACTGGAGGGGTTTCGTTGTAGATGCTTACGAGAGTTTGTACGATTACGTGGTTTGTGTGTACGCGGAGGCACCTTGAATTAGTTTTTAGATTTACAAATCTGCCTGTGCAATAAGTGACGCGTTCACTGGTTTTGTGATTGTTCCTTGTTGGTCTTTAAATACTTTCAGAAAAGAGGAAGTAAGGTATCTTGTGGCCCATATGAATTCTGTGTGTTGCTAAGGGGAGATTATGAATGGGGTATTCCCACAAACAAACGAGAAAATAAGTACACGGAGCACAGTTTGGCATCCTTTCTAATTCGAAAAAAGCAAAAAGCACCAACTAAGAAATGGAAGAATGTGGAACAAGCTGCTAATCTGAGCTTTTTTGGCAGAAAGACACAGGAATGTTTAATGGATAGATCTATTTTTGTAGTTTGTTGTCTTAAAATCTGTAGTTAAATGCAGTGGAAGCCACTCTTAGGCCTGAAACATTATGTATAAGTATGTGAACGCAAATGCTTCTCGAAACAGTGGATGGCTGCGTTCCAAAATGCGTTAAACCGCACATTCTAATGCAGCGCGTGGCACGCGGATGCTGTATGCAGTGGACATCGACAAACTGTCTTTTTACAGTCAGTTTTCTCTTCCAGGTCAGCTACTGCAATGATGGAGCAACAGTTTGAAGAGAATCTTGCTGAGCAATTTAAAGTTAGTTCAGCTGTTGACACATTTACAGCTAGCTGCCTGACTAGTGATGCATTTGGTTTATTAGCACAGACATTTGAAGTCGACTGTTGCTCGCTTGAGTATTTGCTACTGCCAAGATTCGATCAGACCGCAGGCTTGGCCGAGCATTTGCATTCTGGCATTAGAGTATGTTTCTGATTTTAGATCTGCGTAGTGATGCATCTGTGTATATGTCCTGATTCGTAGGGCTTTTAGTAATGACACCGTGTTTGATGATGCTAAATGACAAAAGAGGAGTAGAACATATGTGTTTTATCACTATAAGATTTGTGCATGCTTCTCCCCGATACTGATGGGACTCAAAGCCATCCACAGTGATGCCATATATATAGCTGAGGCCACACTTTAACTGACATCTGCCCATTTCATGCATCTGTATGGGTGATCATTTCAGGCTGAATATTTATGGTGTTCACTTCTCTTTTCTGAATGCTCGTTTTTTTGCTTTTGGGTTAGTCTGTTCGGTGAAAGTTCTTGTAGAATTAATGTGTCTGTGTGATCAGCTGCAGTAAGCAAATAGTGTGCATACTCAAGCACCGCTGGACCAGACAGGAAGAGGAAACAGGAAACGGCCCAAAACTCCACCAAGTAACCCCGGCAATGCCTCTCATCACCCTGCCAGCTCCGGGCGTCTGAACTCTTCTCGGGTCGGTTTTGATATCAAAGCTGCTGTAGATGAATAGTCAAGAAAAGAAGTATCTTTGTTTGGTGTTGGTGTTCCTCTCTCAATGTTCAGCCTGTGGCTCACTCAGTGTCATTGTTGTGTTGCCATAATCCTGTCTGTCAGTTTTCTTCTGTGAAAGCATTGTAAGATAGCTAGATTTCTATATATCAATATATAATATAATTAAATGCATATAAAATAAGAAAATAAACAGATAAATGCTGAACTCATTCTTTCCATGTGTTTAGTCATTTTTTCACCCGTTCAAAAGTCTGTTCTGAAATCTATGCAAGTTTCAGTAAGTTTGGATGTTACTTCTTGCGTTACGGATGTTATATGTCAAGTGGTAAAAAATGAACGACACCAGAATGTTTAATTTGCTAAGCTAATTATCCAGTTCTTTTGATAGCTTTTTGCCGGTATTCTCTATGTACAAAATCTGAAGATTGGACCAATGGCCTGGGACGGAGGTTTCCAATCCCGCTCTTGGAAAACCACTTTTCAGCTGAGTTTAGCTCCACCACGCATGCCTGGAAGTCTCCAGAAGACCTTGATTGGCTGGTTCAGGTGTGTTTAGAGCTAGACCTGAACTCTGCTGGAAGCTGGGCCTCCAGGGAAAGTAGGGTTTTCAGAAAATTAAAAACGGTTGAAAATATAGATATGTATGAGATATATTTTGTATTTTTGGGATTTACAGCAGGATTTTGTTTCTAGTTCCAGAGTTTGATACCCAAATCTATTTGCAGATCGGCAATAAAATCTCTATTGATGTAAAATAAATGAATAAATAAATATTCTTAGATCAATTTGCAGGCCACCAATATAGATAAAAATTGTGATGGCACACCCAGGTGAAAAACAAGTGCACTTCCATAATGTACTTAAAGTGCTCTATTTTCACGCACTAATGTTGTACTCTATATATACTAAAATGATTCTGTGCTATTTTGAGACGCCATGAATATGAACTAAATTGTACTAGTGTATGAAAGATGGGTTCAAATGCGCACTCAAGTGTACCGCAAGTGGTAACTAAATATTTTTTAAATGCAAAGATAGCAAGTTAAAAGTGCATTTTAGTTCATATTCATGGTGTAAAAATAGCACAGTTGAGCTAAGAGGTACTAAAGAATAATTTTTAGTACAAAATTAGTGCGCGAAAATAGAGCACTTTAAGTACATTATGGAAGTGTGCTTGTTTTCACCTGGGCAGTGCCTTGGAACTTCAATCTCGGAAACGGCGCACCTTGTGGTTTGTTCAGATGCCGCTGTAGTGAGCATGTATCAAAAGCGGTGCACGGATGGCCAAACAAGCCGTGTGTCGTCTACAGCTCACTGATGTCTGTCGCGCATTGCTCGCAGCGACCGCAGGGCCACACTGGTGACCAGGGCAATGTGTCCCAATCAAACTACATCACCACTACCCCACAATAGATGGGACCTGGAGGACCTCCTTTAGCCCGCAATATATCCGAAAGGTCTCCTGGGGTTATCTGATACCATAATGTCAACATTATGGTACCAGATACCCATCGAATCAGTGCCTTGCCACGAGGTCACTACTAAAGGGGGCTATAGGAGGTTCTGCAAATTATTAGGTAGGTCGTCATAATAATAATAATGATGCACACACACACACACATACATATATATATATATATATATATATATACAGTGGATAAAATAAGTATTGAACACTGTCACCATTTTTCTCAGTAAATATATTTCTAAAGGTGCTGTTGACATAATTTTCACCAGATGTCGGTAACAACCCAAGTAATCCATACATATAAAGAAAACAAAACAAATAAGTTCAGAAATTAAGTTATGTGTAATAAAATGTAATGACACAGGGAAAAAAGTATTGAACACGTGAAGAAAGGGAGGTGCTAAAAGGCATGGAAAGCCAAGACACCAGCAGAAATCTATCAGTAATTAGAAAGCAATCCTGCTCCTCGTCAGTGATATTAATATTAGCTTCAGTCCCAACACCTACAGGACCAGGATGATGAAGATGAAACAAGGGTGGACATTTCAGCGAGACAATGATCCCAAACACAGCCAAGGAGACTCTCGACTGGTTTCAGAGAAAGAAAATAAAGCTGCTTGAATGGCCAGCCAATCACCTGACCTGAATCCAGTAGAAAATAAGAACTAAAGGTCAGAGTTCATAGAAGAGGCCACAGAACCTTCAAGATTTGAACACTTCGTGGAAGAATGGGCCAAAATCACACCTGAGCAATGCATGCGACTGGTTTCTCCTACAGGAGGCGTCTTGAAGCTGGCATTACAACACAGGCTTTTGTACAAAGTATTAAATAAATTTCAGTAGCTCAGTAACCCCCCCCCCCGTAATGCATTACTTTTCATAAAAAAGTAACTAACGTAATTAGTTACTTTTTTAGGGAGTAACACAATATTGTAATGCATTACTTTTAAAAGTAACTTTCCCCAACACTGTACATATATATATATATATATATATATATAAAACACAGCGCTAATGGACTTGTTTCCCAAAGCGTGTTCAAGCAATGTGAGAGACCGTTTCGAAAGGGAACAATCCAGTTACTAATGTAACTTTGGTTCCCTGAGATAACGAGCATTGCATACACAGCCATGCTGTATAAGCTGCACGCTGTCGCTTATCAGTCTAAAGATTCTGATGAAAGGCATTCAACTTATTTAGGCAGTTGGTTCCACCCGTCTTGGCGGGCAGAGATGCAAAGCTACACGAACGTTAACAAATGAGGCTTCAACATTTAGAGTAAACAGGACTTTCCCCAATGCATGTCAATGGGATACTCCTTCCCATTATCTCAGGAATCTGAGGTTATGCTGGTAACCAGAGCATTTCTTAGTGTTTGTGCTTTAAGATCATTAATTATAAAGTTATTAAAATCAATCCAATGTATACAGGGATGTGCAGAGAGTTTCTCAGAGACAGGGGCTCAAATGTAAAGTGTAAATTATATGCATACTGTATATATACACACACACACACACACACACACACACAGTTGCAATCAAAATTATTCAACCCCCTTGACCTGCAAGACATTTTGCTGCCAAGAACATTTCGTTAGAAAATATCAAACTGGAAATATCAAACTGGCTCTAAACAATAATGTTCAAAATTATTCAACCCCAAAAGTCAAATTTGGTGCAGAATCTTTTATTCTTTATTACCTCCAATAAACACTGCCTGACTGTAAGTGTGTAGAAGCTTCTGTCACTTACTGCAATACTGCAATCTTGGTACATGGCCTGATACTTCAAAGAATCCATGATATCCTTCATACAGTCAAGATTCCCACTTTCTGCACCACCAAAACACCCCATAACAGGGCCAGATTTGCCAGATTTCTACAAGAAAGCTGTAAAAGCAAACACATCTCTCCTCTTCCGAGGGCTTTGTCCCATTTAGAATTGACTTTAAAATGATCTTATTTGTGTGCAAATCCCTTCATAACTCTAATGCTAAGAGTCTGCTAAGTCTAAGATCGAGTGATCAGAACGGTCTTACAGTCCCTCACTCAGACTGAAACATAGAGATATAGTTGGATATTTTTTGTGGATTTCGATTCAGTTCTGTCTTTTAAATGTCCATAACTTTTTTTACTATGGTCCTCCGTACAGCACTTTGATCAGTACAAATATCAGGTTCCATCACCTTTTTCTCATTTTATTATGAGACCCCAATAATAAAATAAGAAAACAAATGTAAAAAATCATTTTTGTATTGTTTAATAATTGCTTTCTTGCCCTTAGCTCTCAGTGATAATAGACCGCAAGGGGGCAGGATTGAGCTGGTTATGTTCAGCAGTTACAGCCACTATTGGTGGATTCTGTAGTTTTAAGTTCAGTGTGTTATTTGCTTGGCTGCATAGCAGTCCAAAGCAGTGAAATGTTTTACCGGTGTGTACAGATGTGAGTACAGATGGCAGCATGCAGACTGAATATGCCTGTGTCACTCACACAACCTAAATGCCATCTAACAAGAACTGATTCATTTACATATAGCAAACTGTATAATTATTGTTGCATTCATTCACTGGCATAAAACACTTTAAGATTATGTTAATACAGCACTAATGGAAATTAGTTTTGCAGAGAGATTAGTCTTTTTTTGTTGTTGTTGTTGTTTTTTTTTAAATTAATTAAAATGACTAGAGTAGACAACAATAAGAAATAGATCTGGAATTAAAGTCTTTGTACAAAAAAACTAAATATAACAAATATTTGAGCTAAATATTCTGTTAATGAGCTAGCAAAAGCCATATCACACAGCTGAGCATGTAAATTGAAAAGAATCAGTGGACTGAAACAAATAAAAATGAATTTAATTAATCTTGTGAAACATTTGAATTTGATTTGAAGTGTAAACTTGAGGGTGTAGGTTCCCATACAGTATTTCCAAATACTGCCGCTGCCTCATTATACTGTATCTAAAATCATCTCCATCGACAACAATTAACTCCTGTAAATGACTAGAGCAGGTGAGAGCCTGAGGGTCTGTTCACACTAACACACTCTTACACACTCCGCCGATCAGCCGAGCTGCTCTGATAGAGATCCAGGTCACGAGCGACTCTCAGACTGCATCTTTAAAAGATACAAGTATTTCCCTTTCTTTTTTATTTTGTGCTCTGAACATGCAGATATTTACAGGTGTGTATTTGGCAGGTACATTTATCCCAAGTGACTTACACTGGCATTCAAGGTATACGTTTTATAAATGCATGCATTGCCTGAGAACTGAACACATGACCCTGGTGTTGGACTCGGCTACACCATCATGTGTTTATAGCTGCTGTATTTAAGCTACAGAAACAGTATACTTTAAAAGGGATTTAAAAGCAAATTTGGAAGCAAATCTGCCTAGATTTGTTATAAGATTTGATGATGAATTATTGCTCATCACTGAGTTTAAATAAGCAAAAAAATGCAGGTTGTGGTACATGGATTTTAATGTGCAGCACTTTGGTGTGCTCTGTAGCACTTAAAAAGCTTTATTAATGAAGCTGTGAAATCAACTTCAAGTTGTATATATTTAGGCCTATATTTCTTCATTTGTAGCCATTTTAAGTACCGAGATTTTCTGAGATTGAGGTATATTTACACAGATTGTGTAATGAAGCTTAGAGGTGGCATGAATGCATTTACCCTGAAATTACAATTGCATAAATAATGCTATTAGATTAATGTTTTTTTTAATCAGGATGAAGAAATGTGCTTGTCTTTTAATGAAATGAATACGAATAAAGCCAGTAGGTTACGGCAAGAGTGAGGCACTGATGCTGAATTTGAAATGCCATACTACTTTTATTATTCCTGCCATTTAAAGACATGACAGAAAAATAGTAAGAGTAGTGTTGTAGTATGCTATTTTGAATTTAGCCCGAGTCATTCCTTCAAATGATTCATTCAGGAACGAATCAAGTGACTCTCTTTAATAATTCACTGACTTATTGACTCACCGGTTTCATTCCATCATGTGTTGTTCGGAGACACACTATCAACAAAAAAAAAAAAAAAAAAAATGCAAGCCAATATTGACAACATAAGATGTTAATATTGTGAGTTACAGTTTGTTTATTTATGAAACTGCTCGAACCAGTGCTGGACAGCTGACCGAGTCTGAAATACAGGTGGTCAATAGAGTTCAGGGCATCTGCAGAACATGTCAGTTAGTGAACCTCTGCGCACCTTTTACACACTGAACTAGTTCTAGCATACATTTGGGCTAAATTGACTTTTGACAAATGATCTCTGTGTTCTATTTGAATTCGGATAAGCGAGGGCAGTCGACAGGTGTATAAGACGTCAGGCGTGCTAGATAAGAGGATTGTTTATAAGCACATTTCTATAATAACTCAGGATCAACTGTTAGGTAAGCGATGGTAATGCCACCAATACAACATATTTAGTAGGTAAAGATATGGCTTAATTGTAAATGTGTGTGTGTGTGTGTGTGTGTGTGTGTGTGTGTGTGTGTGTGTGTGTGAATGATTTTGTCCAGTAGATAGCATTCATTCAGGAACGAATCAAGTGACTCTCTTTAATAATTCACTGAATTATTGACTCACCGGTTTCATTCCATCATGTGTTGTTTGGAGACACACTATCAAAAAAGAAAAAAACAAAAACAAAAGCCAATATTGACAACATAAACTGTAACTCACAGTATTAACATCTTGTTTAGTAATGAAACTGCTCTAACCAGAGCTGGACATATATATATATATATATAAATAAATAAAGGACCCATTTTTTCACAATTAATTGTACTTGCATAATAAATTAAATAACCTCTATCTCTTTGTTTCACTGGTCTATTTGTAAAGTTAAGCTTACTTTTTAAGTAACTTTGGGGCTAAAATTAGCTTTGGATTAACTTATCATACGTGTGTCATAATATCAAAGGCTCTGGGACACATCAAATGTTAATGTGAATTTCTGAGACCTGTTTCCTGAAATTCTGCAGCAGCTGATATTACCATCTTGATCTTTACCAATGTGTTGTTTTTATTAAAACACTTGTTCTGATCATAAACAGTGTTGTGATCTGGTCATATGTCTTTTCACAGATGACCATAGCTCTGACCGATTACATTCTGCTGAAATGACCATCATCAGAGCATTCACTGAAGGTCAAGTTAAAATATCTGAGAGTGCAAACTGATTGGCTTGTCATGCAAACTATTGTAATATGAAATTTGACAGTCTAAATGAAACACATTTGTTCTATTCTATAAAGACTGATATATACAATCAATTCATTAAGGCAAAAAAAATGCATACAGAGTCTCACAAAGCACAACAAATATTGCAGGGGTTTCTCAAAACCATCTTTATTCTCCTATTCACCTTAGGTGCAAATGTCATCACTGTCATCATCTTTTGCCAAATCCAGGATTATTTTCTAGTGCAATGTCTCTTCCAGGATATCCAAATCACATCATGATCCAAACTCAAATTCAAGGCTCCGCTGTCACACAGCAGGCTTGTGCAATACGTTCTTTTTGGTTAAAAAAAACAAACAAACAAACAAACAAAAAAACTGAAGAACAGAGAGAAAGTAAAATACATTTTCTTGTCATGTTGGACAACTGATTCACATTCAAAATTCACTTATTCATGCCACCAGCATACTGTGGACTAATCAGGTAAATGTTAACTAAGACACATAGAAACAGAAGTACATGTGCTGTAATTGTTTCTGGGGATGCATTTCTTTCAGTTCAGCTTGGTGAGATCTGGTCGGTTTCTTTGAATATGGGCTTTAGGTTTTATTCTGACATCCAGTAAGGATCGCTTTGTGTGATTGGTTGTGCTGGATTTCTTTGTTGTTGTTATGACTATTATTAGATAGCATATATTAGTTGTCATTACCATGGTTAAACAATGAATTTGGAATGATGAAACAGACACTAAGGAGAGATCATTAAAGAGACATTGTTAAAAAACAGGACTCTGGTTTTTTGTTTGAGGATAGTGAGAGATTTTTGAGAAAAGACAGTCTTTTGTTTCCTTGTAAAACTGCTCAAAAATGTTCATATTGTGCATATAACATGTAAAAAATATCTGCAGTCTGAAAAAATACAGCCTCTTTCCTTTACACCATAAATATCTTTATTTTTGTAGTGCGTTTGTGTTTTTTACCTGTGCGCTGAGAGGAAATAGTGTTAACTCCCAGCGTGTCTGTGCATGCATGTGTTGATCTGTGGCCAGGGTCCAAAATTAGCATTTGCCAAGTGCTGACACCAAGAAAACAAAACAAAACTTGGCTTTGTCAAGTGCATAAAACAATACACGTAATGCATGATTTAAATCGAGTTGTAAAAACAAATATATACAAACTACTAAAATCTACTGAAGAATAATCTGTCACGGATTGTGGTTTTCATGCATTTATTTATTTTTTTTGCAACTAAATTGATTTGGGGAAAAGCTGTAAATGACATTTTATGCAAATTTAGCCTGGGCATGTTTGCATGGGACATTCTGTAACGCTCGTCGGAGTAAGCGGCCATAAGGTGTTGAGGAGCTTGGCGAAGAGTAAACTGGCAGGTGTGGCAAAGTATTCATTTTGGACCCTGGCTTGTGGCTCTTACTTCCCTCTTTCCATAACACTCTCTGCGAACACATTGATTGTCTGTGCAATGACTTTGAGTCTGTTGAATATCTACGTTGGCGTGTACGTTTGTATGTGTAATCCAAAACATGTAAAACCACTGGAGCAATTCTATTGCTTACAAAAGGCATCACTATAACAAAACACTGATTGAACATGCTCTGCGTTTTGAGGTGAGAATCTGAATTCATGTCCAACTTTCAACAGCAAAAGAAAAAAGAAAAAAAAAACAGTTCTGGCGGTTCCTGATAATCAGTAGAGGTATGAGATTCAAACTCTCTTGCAGCACACAAGGACGTCTCTAGAAAGATTAAAAACACTACAGTAAAAGAAGAAAACCAGGACAGAAACGAGAACGGCTGAAACAACAATCACAGACACATCCGAAAGCATCCCTGTTTGTCGCAGGGTTGACCACTGACCTCAGCGTTTTTGTGTATTTGCGCTCGTCAATCGCCCAGACGATTGGGAGGTTAACTGACAGCACTCCCGGAGGTATAAATCGGCAAACTCATAGCACCAACAAGTTCAAGCAGAAGCATTGCCTTGGTCTATCATGTGACAGCTATAGAAGAGAAGAAGCGTTCAACTGAATAGAGTTCCATCCCTGCGGGTCAAAGGATCTAGCGACGGATGGGTAAAAAAATCAGGACCTCAAGTTCCTCCGAGCAGCTCGACACAAGACCAAACAGAGTGAAACGGATTTTCAGGGAGGTTTTTGGCACCTTAATAGAGGCATAATGAGCTAACATTAGTGGCTGCTGGCTAGAGGATATCTTTTCTTTAAGGGCTAAAGTTGATGGAGATCAACATTTGAGATAAAAAAAATAAAATAAAATAATGCATTTCCTCATTACGTGAACTTCATGATACTGCTGTATGATGAAGGTCTGCTTGTCCAAAAGCACTAATAAAGTGCACTAATAAAGAAACAGGATTTTACTCAAGGGCACAACCACCATCAAGACACTGGCATCCCAGACAGCAAGCAGTGGCAGATTTCACACGGGCCAGATGTGGGCTGGATCTGGGCCAGAACTATGTTGCTGTCTGGGATGCCACCTTGGCATTTAGAAATTTCAGTTTTTTTTTTTCAGAAAACAGTTCTGATTCCAAAACCCAGCGAGCTGCTTTGAAAAAAGCGTATGTAGGCAACACAAAACAGGATGCATCACAAATGCAATACTGCCTTAGAATTTACACAAAAATGGTATCTTATGCAAGGTATAAGATACACCAATTTAAGCCGACTCCAGTTTTTCTGGAGATCACGACAAACGTCTGAAATGCGATGCAATTCGGTGCTCGATCACATGAGCGATGATCGCATAGTGTGTGTTATCAAAGACGTGATTTGAGAGAAGCACAGATGTATTGCCAATGCCCAAAAATGTTTAGCAGGAGAATTTTCTGGACCTGTCTGAGACTCCGGCTGCGTTCCACTCCACTTTTAGACACGCACTCGCAAACTTCCCCAAACACTTCCCCTCGGGGGAATCCCTGCTGCCATTCTGAAGTGCGTTCCACTTCGTGAAGTTTACATGGACAGACCCTCGACCCCTCGATTTTGACCGAGGGATCGAGTCTGCTTCATATGCACACTTCAGGCCGCTCCATAGACCACAATGCAACACGATTATGATGCCATCGCAGATTTATATAACTCTATAATATTTAAATGAATTTTTTTTACATTTATAACAGTCCAAGCATCTATATACATATAGAATGCTGCACCAAACAAATTAATAAGGAGAAATATGTAAACTATAATCCAACTCAACAGAGGATTGTAAGTGATCAAGGGTTCAGGACGTTCCAGTTCAGCCCATTGCAAGGGTTCAGCCAGCAGTGTGCACTCATGCAACGTAACCAATGGCATGCATCCGAGTAAACAAGACGAAGGGAAGTTTGCGAGTGAAGGGATTAAAAAACGGACTGGAATGCAGCCTCAGAGTCTTGCAGCATGTTTTGACTGGAAATCAGCGACGACCGACAGCCAATGAGAGAGCAAGGGAAACTTCAAATCATCATTCTCTGCATCACTTCTCATGCATGCATTTTGTAAATGATATGCTTTGTTGGAGATTCTTCCTAATGAAATGTTGTGCAACGTGTGAACCCAGCAAATTCAAAAAAACAGTTGTGTAGTGTGAAATTGGACAGCGATCCGACAACTTGGAAAATCCTGACATTAGAAGGCAGTATAAATTTTATGCTTACTGTTCACATGACCATTTTATTGCTCTGAGGTTATTTTCTGGAATTCTCAGTGGGTTCTACAATTTTTTTTTTAGATGTTTCCCTTAAAATGTCGAAGAAAGCATGAGATGCAAATGCACAAGAGTGCAGAGTGATCAAATGAATGTGAAGAGCAGTGAGGAAGATGAGATGTAATATTACTGCGATTTCTCTCTTCAAGAGCAGCAGGACACAACCTCATAAGACGTGATATTCGGTTAAACCTCTGTTGCGACGTCAGGTGAGAAAAATTTAATGTCAATGTTAATTTGATGTCCAACTAACTAAAATCCAGCGTTAAGTCAACGTCAAACTAGCATCAAATACTGACGTCAACCTGACGTTATTTTTGAGCCCTGTGCCTGCTGGGTCAAGTCACAATTTGCTTTCCATGTAGTGATCTTGTCTAGAACACACAATTGCGATATTCAAGAGCCCTTGTTTGTGATTTAGCTTTTTTATGGTCTCAATATAAGGATGCTCCTATGATGTCTTGACATGTTGTCTAGGTAGGCAGCTCACTGGGGTTTGGACCAGAACTATAAACAATCATTGGCTTACTGTGAGCATGAAAAGACCTTTAGACCAACAGATAAGGGACGTGAAAGGAAACCAAATATTGCTGTCCTCCTTCGCAGTGCGGTGTTCTTTGTCTCCTTTCTGAGGCCTGACGTGTGACACGAAACCCGAATGCATAGTTCATTCATCTCCGTTAAGCGGCATCAAAGACTATGATCAGAAATAAAACAATTTAACATTGGAAAAACAAAAAAGCTAGAGTAACAGAAAGCTGATTTTTCTTTTTACAAAGAGTGAAAGAAAAAAACTGTAACGCTATTCACATGTACCCGCTTTGTAAAAGGAATGGTTCCATTCAAAATAGGCCAGAGAGCTACTCCTAAAACTATGGAATGAAATGACGCTCAGTAGTGCTAGAACAGAGTCGTGTGACCGGGAACAGGGAGACGGAGTCTGAGGGAGGTCGGATCTGTGGAGGTTGTGTTGGTGGGAGCAGCTTGGCCTGACTGGTTGGCCGTCAGTCTTCGAACACTTCCAGGAAGAGGGGCGGAAAGAGCTCCGTGGGACACTCCACCTTCATATGCAGGAAGCGGCTGGCATGGCAGGCACCAATCATGCGCAGGTCTGTCACCTTCATCAGCAGCTTGGGCCAGAAGTGAGCCACCTTGTGCTTGCGGTAGTTGATGTAATGTTCGAAGGCCAAGAGGAACTCCTCCTGACAGCGCTCTATCCGTTCTACGCTCGTTAAACCTGGACGATCTGTTGGCGAAAATAAAGGGGAAAAGATGATGAGTGAGTTTGATTTTAAAATGCATTCAAACCGTTTAACGGGATAGTTGAAAATTCTACTATTTTAGAAAATTCTAAATTCTACTATCCCAAAAATGAAAATTCTGTCATTAATGACTCATCCTCATGTCGTTCCAAACCCGTAAGACCTTCGTTCAGCTTCAGAACACAAATTAAGACATTTCTGATGAACGCCGAGAGCTCTCTGACCCTCCACAGACAGCGAGGATCCTAACACGATCGAGGCTCAGAAACATAGCAAGGACATCGTTAAAATAATCCATGTGACATCAGGGGTTGAACCGTCATTTTTACGAAGCTACGAGCATACGTTTTGTGCGCAAAGAAAACAAAAATAACGACTTCAACAATTTGTCTCCGCGTCACACTATAGCAACAGTAAACAACGTATCCGCGTACATACATTGCATGTTTACGTATGTGAAACTCTCCATAATGGTGCTATAGTGTGATGCGGAGGAGACGAATTGTTGAATAAAGTCGTTATTTTTGTTTTCTTTGCGCACAAAAAGTATTCTCGTAGCTTCCTAAAATGACGGTTGAACCCCTGATGTCACATGGATTATTTTAACGATCTCCTTGCTATGTTTCTGAGCCTCGATCGTGTTAGGATCCTCGCTGTCTGTGGAGAGTCAGAGAGCTCTCGGCGTTCATCAGAAATGTCTTGATTTATGTTCTGAAGCTGAACGAAGGTCTTACGGGTTTGGAACGACATGAGGATGAGTCATTAATGACAAAATTTTCATTTTTGGGTGAACTATACCTTTAAATAAAGCAAGGGGTTGAAGGTGATGCCTTGTGATTTTATCTTATTCTATTTTGAGTCATTCAACTTCCAGAAGAAAAGTATGTGTAAAGACCAGCCTGTTGCGTTTATTTACATGTTGTTTTAAAGACGTAGTTCACACAAAAGTCAAAATTAACTTCCAATGTATGGACAAACAAAACACTTTCTCAAAATATCTGTTTTTATTTTCCACAGAAGAAAGTCATACAACATGAGGGTAAGTAAACCATGACAGAATGAAAATTTCGGGGTGCGCTAACCCTTTAACGCCCACTTCATGTAAATATGCTGCAAATATGGCCACAAAATTTGTGTTAATCAGAATTTGCACTGACTGCGTCCTACTTAAACGCAGTGCTGGGGAGTGTAACAGTGTAACAGTGTTACGTCATTTAATTACAAAATAAATGTAACTGTAGTCCGTTACAGTTACTGAATAAAAAATGTGTAATTAAATTGCAGTTACTTTTGAAAATGTTAACAATTACAAAAGGGGTTACATCTGAAGATTTTCACACACACAGGTTGGGTTTCCATGTTTTATGGGCTCATTCCAGAGGTGTAATGGTTTTTATACTGTACAAACTGTTTTTTCTCTCTCCCCTTACCTTAAACCTATGCCTCACAGGAAACTTTCTGCATTTTTAGATTTTCAAAACTTTCAAAAACAATTTTGTATGATTTATAAGCTTGTTTTCTCACGGGGACCAAAAAATGTACCTACAAAGATAAGGATTTTGGATATCGCCATCTTTGTGGACACACACACACACACACACACACACACACACACACACACACACACACACACACACACACACACACACACACTTAATTGATTTCTTTATCAAATTGCATTCACTGCTCTAAAAACACTGTTCTCAGTAACCAATGTTTCAGGAGTTTAGGATACAGAATATGTTTACTCAATAGCTGTTTTATTTCCTATTTGCGTTTATGAATATGCTTTATTGTTGCCAGTGTTTCCTGTCATATCTATGCAACGAGTTGATTTTAAAAACAGTATCACTGCTATTGAACTGTTTCTTGTTATGATTATGATCGTAAATCTGTATCGTTAACCTGTATTTAAGTAAAAAGAGGTGCTAAAGTCTGATTTTGTGGTGGCTGTGCTTTAAAATTAAATATATCTTAATTCACGTGATGAAGGATTTTGAGAAGTCTGACAGTAATCGGTGTTGGGTCCTACTGTACTGTAATGTTTCAAACATTCGCCAGAAATGTAAAGTAGTAATCAAAAAGTAATAAAATGCAATCAGTTACATTACTTTTATAAAGTAATTGAAATAGTTACAGTACTTATTACATTTTAAATAGGGTAGCTTGTAATTTGTAACCTGTTACATTTACAAAGTAAACTTCCCAACACTGCTTAAATGTGGCCAAAACAAAACAAAATGACAGCAAGAATTTAAAATTAGGCAACTCTAGATTTCTGTACACAAATATTTAAAAAGCCAGTCTAAAATTACTGCTCAAACGATGACGATTTTTCCCCCTTTTGCAAACCCTGTTGATTGCCAGCTTTCAGTGGCTCTGAAATGAATGAATGAATCCAGCACATTCTATAATGAGATTCATTGGCATAGAAAAGAAGGAAGTTTGGCCAATAAACAACAACATTTTAAATACTAAACACTGTAGTGGAACAACTGTTGCCTTCGCCTGACTGCAAATCTGTGCCACCAGTGTGCTAGAAATTCAACACTTGAAAAAAAACCCCATGAAAAATTAGAAGAGACTATTACAATCTAGCTAGTATTAGTTTTTGCATAGCTATTAACAGCTGACTTGTTACAGTACTAAAAACATTCCATGTGTTAATGCAAAAAAAAAAAGTCCTTTATGACACTAGTTAATTATCAAAAAATTACACTATAGTCATTAAGCAGGTTCGCCCAGCTGTAACACTGGACAATCTGTTTAGACGGGCAGGAGTCGATACTGTACAGGGCTGGACGTGGCCACTGAAGTCTTTACCTATTGATTGTGACATTCTCAGTTGAAGTGTAATCCTGTTTTAATAGCGTTATTAAGTGGTTTCCCCTCAGTGGCCTGTGTAATCCTGGGTAATCGCACTCAGGAACAGCCGCTGCAGCTGGCCTAATAGCTTTTAAACAGACTCCTGGTGGAAGTCATGGCTAGTATTGACAACCAGCATTAATCACTCATGAAGGAGGGCAAAGACTCCTCTCCTCTCCAGATCTAGTAGTTCATAAGATATTTTTCACTGCTCAAAATGATTATTTTAGTTATAGTCCTTTAAGACATGCATGCTTCTCTCTCACTGCATTTGCATGCATAAGGATATTCAGAAACATTATTATCTAGTTGCTTGTTAGCATGCCTATTATTAACATATTGGCTGTTTATTATACTTATAAAGCACATATTCTGCATGACTATATTCTACATCCCTAATCCACCGAATACCTACATTTATCAACTACCGCACTAACTATTAATAAGCAGCAAATCAATAGTTTACTGAGGCAAACTTTGTAGTTAATGGTTTGTTAATAGTGAGAACTGAACCTTAAAATAAAGTGTGACCAGATATTCTTATATTTATTGCAATTTGGTCATGTTTTGATTATGAAGGTGCCACATAAATGTGCTTTAGTGGAAATCCAATTAATTTTGTCTCATAATTGCAAGATATAAACTCAGAATTGTGTGTTATAAAGTCAGAAATGTGAGATATAAAAAAAAAATAATAATTAAAAAAAAGTCAGGTTATAATACACAATGGCCTGTTTATATCACACAATTCTGAGAAAAGTCAGAATTGAAAGAAAAAAGGTTTATGAAAAGTGAGTTTATATCACGCAATTCTGAATTTCGAAGCAGTATCTAGCAATTCTGTCTTTATATGCTGCAATTCTGAGTATAATTCACAATTGTGAATTTATAGCGCATAATTATAAGGTTATATCATGCTATTCTGAGAGAAAAAATAACAAAAAAAAACGTCAGAACAGTGAGATAAAAAGTCGCAATTCCATTTTTTATATTTTTTTTTATTCATCGGCAGAAATAGAATTCCACAGACATTTGACTGCATCAATTGGAGTTTTGGACCATGTAACATTCTTAGGATTTTTCACTGGAACAAGAAACTTATAAAGAAGAGCCGAGAGATGGAGATGTTTGCAATTATATTTAAAAGGGCTGGTTATTGTGTGAACATACACTATATGGACAAAAGTATTGGGACACCCCTTTCTTTAAACAGAAAAAGGCACTTCCAAAAGTGTGGAAACATAATTCACATATTTATCTCTGTTGCAACAGTTTTGGAAGTGTCTAAAATGACTGTATCCATATGTCATTGTTATTTGGTGATGTGTTTTTGGTTCAAGGTCTGCGTTTAAAGTCACAGCAGATGTGTTCAGCTGGGTTTCTGCAGACCAGTTCTTCCACACTGACTCAATCAATCATTTCTTTTTGAACCTTGCATTGTCGTGTTAGAATAGAAAAGGGTCCTGTCCAAACAGTTGCTATAAAATTAGAAGCACACAATTCCCTACAATATCATTATATGCTTAAACACTAAGATTTGTGGAAATTACTAAAGTAGTCAAACCTGTTCATTAGAAGCGGGTGTCCCAATACTTCTGGCGATGTAGTGTATTTTACCATAATGTGATGGACAAGAAAAAGAATGAATGATTTGATTGAAAGTGAAGATGGCACTGACCGGAGGAAAGCAAAATCACGGCTTGTAGCAACGCCACCTCCGAGTCATCCAGGTTGAAGGAGGACAGCGAGACACCCAGATCAAAGATGGCGTCCGAGACCACGCCCAGACCCCCGTTCTTGAGCTGGCCCCGCGTGACGGCCATCTCCCCGTTCAGCGTCAGAGTCTCGCTCTCGGGATCGTATCGCACTGCCGCTCGCAGAGACATGATCTCCATACAGCAGCCCTTCAGCAAAATGATCTGGTCCTCACAAGGCAACTGAACAAGGACACAAATGACACTTTAATCAGTCATCATATGTACTGTGGTGTATCCAAATATGTAATCTCTTCTTTAAATGATTTAATTTCCTCATTTTGATGCATTTGCTGCTTTGATAAATTTGTTCAACAGCACATAGATACAGTGGCCGAGAGAGTTCAACACAAGCACAGACCACAACAAAATTACCACCAAAAAAAGAAAATTAACCACGTTTTTGGCATATTTATTACCATTTGTATAGCCACAGTTCTACAAATACCAAAAGTATGGTTAGTGTAGTAAATCCATGGTTATTTTGTGCATGGTTCAACTATAGTAACCATTTTTTGTTTTATTTATTTTTTATATATATTAATTTAGTGCTGATTAATCGCGATTAAATCGCATCCAAAATAAAAAGTTTTTGTTTACATAATATACGTGTGTGTTCTGTGTATATTTATTATGTATATATAAATACACACACATACAGCATATATTTTGAAAATATTTACATGATATTAATACAATTTATATTATATATAAATATATTTAATTTATAACATTTTTCTTAAATATATACACACATGCATGTGTGTGTATTTATATATACACATAATAAATATACAGAGCACACACACGTACATTATGTAAACAAAAACCTTTATTTTGGATGCGATTAATCATTTGACATCACTAATATTAATGTATTAATTAATTCATTTTAATAGTAAAACCACAGGCTGTGTTTAATTTTTGTAAGGGACGTTTTTAAAAGTAAGTTAGCCAGTTTACGTTTCACATTTACAGTAATTGTGTATTTCGTCAGCTTATTTAGGCTAACAATATCCAAAAAAAAGCTGAGGAATTGTATGATCAGGATGTTAAAATAAACAAAAATCTCACCTTTCAGAGCAAACACGGTAGCACTTTATTTTACCGTCTCGTACATACTATGTACTTATTATAACTAGGTACTAACCCTACCCCATGTATTACCTTATATTACCAGCACTTTCTTAGGTAGGTACACTGTAAGTACATGTAAGTTCACGTACTGTAAAATAAAGTGCAACCGCAAACATTACTAAATATGTCTCAGCCATGTTTGTCACGTTGCGGTTCCCCTGAACGTTTCCGAGGTGGTCTGTGCCTATTTGCAGTGTGTTTCTTTATTTGCTTGCGTTGTGAGCGTTTGCAGCGTGCGTGTTGTCAAACTGATGAAGATGTTTTCTTAATTTGCATGTGTTTTTTCATTGAGCTCTCTTGGCCAGCGTGCATCGACCCGCTTGGTTGGATGCAAGCTCAGTTTCATTCCCTGCGTTTGATGCATGGTACTGAAGCGCCGTTCTTACCTCACAGAACATGGGCAGCTTTTTGGCAAAATCCACAACACGAGTGATGGCGGGGGTGATAATTTTTGTAAACTGACTGAAGGCTTCTATGTCCACTTTGCTCCCCTCTGGTGCGTTGACGATGGGCGCAGAACCGATGTCCTCGGGCTGCAACGACAGGAAGGGGAGGGGCATCGAGCTCAGTAACACAGGCACTTACAGGAAGCGGACAATCACAGAGACGAAGGTGTGACACAGCAAATCCTCATTCCCCTCTAAAGCACGAAGAAGGCCAGAGATACAGCAAGACACGTCATTGAAACAAGAGTGGAGCCCAGTTATTAAGAGGGAAAAGAGGAAAGATGAGAAACTTAAACTAGAAGAAGATCAGAGCAGAGAAGCGTCTTTGATATCTCCTTCTGTGGGGAGCTTATTGACTAGGGTTATCCACTGATATTTGAATGTTATTTTATATTTTCTTTTTTTAAGATTTGTGCCCTTCTGACCAGAAAAATGTGACGTGAAAGACAGAGCAAAAAAAAAACAAAAAACAAAGCCAGACTAAGGGTCAAATGAAGACTGGGAGCTGAGTACAGCACAAAACCAGCCTGATGTTCCCCTTTGACATCAGTCAATTATTCAGCTTTCCTCTTCTGTGTACACCTTCTTTCTGACACAGCGAGCAGAGAGCTACACAAACACGCCAAACAAATGCCTTAAGCGTTCAGCACGTCGATTTATCCGCAAAAAAAAAAAAAAACGTGACAGAAATGGAAGCAGCTGAGAATTTGAGAGAGCGTTTCTTTTGGATAAAAACATAAATAAATGTGTTTGCTCTGCTGGTTCTTACCTTGGCTTCCTTCACCCCCACTGCACTCTGGTCAGAAGTACAGAATAAATTACATGTTATTTCATTAAGTAGCATTGCTTCCTCGACCTGTTGGGCAATCAACAGGGATCGTGAAGTTTCAATGAAGAACCCGAGTCAAGTCAACTAAAAAGAACAAGTTTAAACTGGACAGGTGAGAGTGCAGACAGAAAGTGACAGTGAGATATTAAGCTTGTGTGGAGTTTCCATGGATTTCGAGGCTTTAAAATAATCTTGTATTACATTACGCACGGAACAACTGCGCGTAGATGTCTTTGATGTTTTACTGTGAAGTGGTTTAGGAAAACTAATTTTATGTTCTACTACACAGTTAGGACTGGGTGATTTTGGCTTACTTTTTTGTGTTATTTTTAGCCCTTTGACAAACATTTCATGATATCTGCATGCTAATCTGAAGTGGCTCAACAGTCTGTTCAAATAGACACTGGGCTTCATTCACAATTCAAAGCTATAAGCAGTGTTGGGCAGTAACTAGTTAACTAACTACTTTACTTAATGTAACTACATTACGTAATTTAATCACAAAATAAGTGTAATTGCAATCAGTTACAGTTACTGAGAAAAAAATGTGTAGTTAAGTCACAGTTACTTATGAAAACGATTATAAAGGTTACATCTGAATATTCACACACACACACACACACACACACACACACACACACACACACACACACACAGGTTTAATTTATTTCTTTCATAAATTGCAGTAACTGCTTTAAAATATGAGAGACACCAATGTTTCAGGAGTTTAGGACACAGAATAGGACTCATGCTTATTCAAAAACTCTTTTATTTTCTATTTGGGTCTATGTGTGTTTATTTATTAAGATCAACTTTTTTCCCAAGGCATTGTTAGATGCCAGTGTTTCTTGTTGTGGCTCTGATTTCAAAAACAGTAACAAAGCTGCTGAAGTATCTCTTGTTATGTTTTTAAATCTGTATTTAACCTCAGAATGATCTCAAATTATGTCTGATTTTGTGGTGGCTGTGCTTCAAAATTAAATTATTGAAATCATAATTCAAGGGCTAAAGGATTTCAAAAGTGACAGTAATCAGTGTTGAGTCCTACTGTAATGTTAAACCTGCCTGCTTTCAATGTTTCAAAATGATTTACAGTTGAAAACATTAGAGATTTTAAAAAGTAGTCAAAAAGTAATAAAATGTAATCAGTTACATTACTTTAACAAAGTAATTGAAATAGTTACACTTTTAGATAATCTGTAATCTGTAACCTGTTACATTTCCAAAGTAACCTTCCCGACACTGGCTATAAGGTTTGTTAAAACCATTTAATTCAATGCAACAACTTCTGTAAGATTGTTTTATGAACAATTCAAACAGAAATTCAGTTCAAATTCTGCATCATGTGTTTTATGAATGGTCCAGTTTTGCTATATATTTAAAACGTTATTAAAAAAGTAAAAATCAAATTACATGGACCAATATACTATATTGCCGAGTAATATTTACATTTTTTTTTATTATTGATTTCCGAGAACATTTTTGAGCAATGTTAACCAATCTCTGAATCAGAGTTCTGCAGCAGACAGAAATGAATTGAACTTACCAACTCTAATGCATTTTTTCTACTGAAGAGTAAGTGAAGTTTAAATGAACTTATAGTGTTACCGAAAACAATAATAATAATAATAATAATAAAAAAAAACTTACAGAAAAATGTTTACAGAAAAACTGCAATTGCATCTGGTTCCTCTAGTGGTGTAGAAAATACACACTTCAAATCAGAAAAGCTATTAAACCAATTCTATCTTCATGCTGCGACACTGCAGAACTGAAAAGTAAATGTAATGGCCAAATAAAACATCTGACAGTGATGAAACGTAATCGCAAGCATTTTAAGAAGGCAACTAAACGTCTCATGGAAACCCACAGCAGTGTTAAAAGAGTCCTCAAACAGAACTTCAATCTGTAGAGGAGAGTTAGATTCAAGAGAACAATTAGAAACTGGGTTAGAGAAAGACAGAGAGAAGAAGATCAGAAGAGAAACAAACATGAGATAACAGTTTTGGTTTAGGAAACAGAGCTTGAGAAAAGAAGGACAAAGGTGTTCCATTAAAGTTAGTGCTGCTGCCTTTGTGGTAGAGACTCCAGCGTCCATCTAACACTCCCCACTCTACAAGGAGATACAAAAACATGGACATATTAACATTGGGAACAGTGGTGAGGAAGGGCTTGGGAATTGTGTGGGAAGGGTCGGGGAAGGGGAATCTAGGGTTGTGGTAGGGTAAAAAAGACAAAAAAAAAAAAAAAAACAGAATCCCACCCAAAATAATGAAACATCCTAAAACACAAGAAACATCGCTGCGATGCGCTCGTCAGGGAAGAGACCTCTCACCAGGAATTTGCGCTTCTGTTTCCAGTGGTTGCCTTGGGCGTTTGTGGCCATATGGGCCTCGGTGACGACCCGGATCAGCTCCCACTCCTCCTGCGTGGGCTCGGGTCGCTCCCACACCGTCTTCTGCAGCTCCTCGCGCCGCCGCCGCTCGCGGTTCTCTTCGATCAGCTTCCGCTTGGCTAGACGCTTACTGTCATCCAACACCACTGGAGGAACAACGACATGTTTGCACGAGCTACACACAATTACTAAAACGTGCAAATTAAACGCAAAATTGGAATATCGCGTAAAACATTGGCGAACAAAGCACCGTTTCCATCCAGTGAGTCGAAGAGCACAAAATCATCACTTGCTGATTAACTTGCGCTAAATATCACGAAGAAAAATACAATTTGCTGCAGTAGGAGAAGGCACTAAAAATTACATAAATTACGAGCGAAGTATTTTTACTTTACTCTAGTAAATTTAAAAAGTATTTGTAGTTTATCAGAGCGTTTTTCTTTGGAAATGTCCTACTTTTTACTACGCTACATTTCGTAAATAAAAGTTTATTTTTTTTAACCTTTAACACTTAAGAGCATTAAAAATGTAGCAGTTCCTTGTTCTCAACTAAATCTCTGAATTACTTTTACTTAGTGATAGATTTCTAATGTAATGAAGTATTAAAGTGCCCGTATTTTGGGTTATGAAAGATACGTGGGATTCGTTTGAAAAAAACGACTCGTTTCAATGATTCAGAGTCGACTCTTTCTTTTGAGAGACAATAACTTTATACACTGAGTACTTTCAGATTTAAAACTTTGCAGGATGGTTTCATTCACTTACAGCTGTGTTACACACTGCATGAAAAGTCATTTTCAAAAATCCAAACTTTAAATGATATTTAATATGAAACGTAGCGCAGTAAAAAGTACAATATTATGCTTTGGAATGTTGTGTAAAGTAAAGTTTTCTAAAGAAAAACACTCTGATTAAGTACTGACACTTGAAAATTACTTTTAAAGCAGAGTAAAAATACTTCACTACTGTCCGCCTCTGATTACGAGATGAAACGCAGTCATGTTATCTTATTTTCACATACGAGGAATTTGTTCTAGTGACAGAAGCTCCACAGTGCGACAGAATGACAGCGACAGAGATAATAAAAAGAATAATATACAAAATAGACAATGTGCAAAATAGCAAAAGCACAATATACAAAATATATCATTTAGTATGTACAGGTATGTTAGGTGCAAATTTGAAATGTAATGCATTTTTGATGCGCATTAAGGAATTTATTCGGTAAAAGTGTTTCCGTCATAGTTCATGTGTATATTTATCCAACTTAGTTGGGCATATAAGTTTTTTATGCGCATTTTTAGAATTTATGCATATCTTGGCATTTCCATCCAGCGTTTTTTATGCGCTATCCCAAATTGTGCATAAAAATAGGTGGACGGAAACACAGCTAATGTCTGTCTGTTTATCAATCAATCAAACACAAAATCAACTTTTTGGCCACTGCTGAGATGGTAAAGTGCCTGTATTTGCAGAAAGTGTGTTACTCACAGTCTGTTGCCATGCCGACAGCGATGCATTTCTTGAAGCGACATTCTTGGCACTGGTTGCGCGTGACTTTGTCAATGACGCACTTGCCCTCATACTTGCACGCGTATGTCGGGTTCAAGTTCTTCTGAATTGTGCGTCGAAAAAAGCCCTTTAAAAACAAGAATTCATTTAATTGCTAAGCATGAACCTTCCTAGAAATATCATAACGCAGTTCAAATAGAGTGTGATATGTGTGGCGTGCAATTAATGTAATAAATAGTGTAATTAATGTCAGGGCCCCGTTATCCTAATGGACCATCCTCTGCCGCCTATCTCTCCTGCTTCACAGCGAGCGGGACTCATGTTTTGATTTCTTCAAATCAGTTTGGAGCGAATGCAGAGATGTGATTATTGATCGTAAGCACAACATCCAGCTAGAAAACATACAATCTACCTGAGGGAAGACGTCTTTCACTACTATAAGTTAATGTTGTTAAATAGAGAAAATAAATTATACATTTTTTAAATCTCATTATTAAAATACAAATTCAAGCAGCCCACACTCTATATGTTCTCTTTCATTAAAAAAAAAAATAAAATCATTTTCATGCATTCATAGGCTACATTCATATTGCTACACTGCAATAAAATTTTAGTTCAAATTTTTAAGTGCCGTTGTTTAAAAATTATTTATTGAAAGATTATTTGCTTTCTAATGTTATGCCATAATGCATGTATGTAATTTCACAGTATCTACCTCCTAAATTCTTACACCTTTGTGCAGTCACAATTCCATAGTGGTAAAATTACTCCGGCCAGTGGTTTGTGTAACATGCATGACATTTTTTTGCATGATGGATGAGGATTTAATTTGAAGGAGAGCAGGAAGAAGCCCTTTTAGTGGTGGTGAGTGATATTTAAGTAAGGGATAATCAACGGCTAGCTGTGCATTAAACGATTTGAACGCACGACGTGCCTCCGCGAAGTGCATTCAAATCGTTTAATGCACAGCTAGCCGTTGATTATCCCATTTATGCCATGGTCATTTCCCAGCAATCACATATTAAAGATGTTAATAATATTTGCACTACAATATTTGACCGGAACGATAAAAATGACGGTTATTTTCGTCTGTATTACTATTCAACTGTAGCTGTATGTTACTATGGTTACCAATGTTTATAGGAAGCACATTAATATAGAACGGGATTAAACTGACCTGTGTTTAATCAACACCTGTCAGCCAATCAGAATCCAGTATTCAGACAGACCATGGCATAATTAATTTTGGTCACACTTTATATTAGGTGGCCTTAACTACTATTTACTTACATCAAAATATAAGTACAATGTACTTATTGTGTTCATATTTTATTTCAAAACACTTTTGCTGCTATTGAGGGGGGATACAGGTAAGGTTAGGGACAGGTTTGGTGGTCTGGGTAGGTTTAAGGGTGGGTTAAGGTGTAAGGGATGGGTTGACAGTGTAATTATAAATGTAATTACAGAAATTAATTAAAGATGTAACTACGTATAGGTATTTGAAAAAATATAAGTACAATGTAAAAACATGTATGTACACAATAAGTGCATTGTACCAAAAATTAATTTAAATGTAAGTACATAGTAGTTAAGGCCACCTAATATAAAGTGGGACCTTAATTTTATTTGCTGGGCTTTCTGATTTGTAAGATTATTACTCGATAATATTGTTTAATTTATGTAAATGATTTTTAGCCTATATGGGATTATGAGTTTGTTTATTTTTATTCATAAAGGAGGGGGGGGGGGGGGGGGTCCGCAGCTCCATTAGCAAAGGTCCAGTAAAAATAGGGTCCAGTGTACCGTGTTGATATGAAGGAATCTTCCGTATTGATTTTTAACAGATGGTTGTTTTTTTGCTGTTTTTTTTTTTTTTAATTATGCATTGCATTGTGTTGTGTTTTAGGGTTTAGGAAATATCTGTAAGTTTAACAAAAAAATTACCAGTGCATTTTTTCTGCAGATTTATTTCTAACAGTGTGTTGTGTAAAGAAAAAAGCTGAAGCACTCACTTTGCAGCCCTCACAGGTAATGCAGCGGTAATGATAACCAGTCGCTTTGTCCCCACACACAACACACAGCTCATCCTTGTCCAGATAACTTGGTATGTACCCTATAAGAAGTTACAGATACAGTCATAAACACATCACAATAAAAGAAGCAATTTTAACCTGAAAATATCTGCATTAAATAGATAAAATTGTAAAGTTTTAAAACTATACAAAAACTCAAGATACTCTAAATGTACCATTTATAACAGCTACATTTAGAAAGTGTGACTAAAACTAAGAGTTTGTGCAAATAATGAAAAGTATAGGAGAAAATAGAGCAAATGTGAGAAAGATGAGAAATAGAAAGAAAAAAGATAATTTCAGCAGAATGCTTTTATATTGAGACAGAAACACAAGGAAACACAAGTTAAGGCACACATAAGTTTAGGCAGCTTGCAGCAGCTCACAAATCAATCTGATCAATGAGTCTTTGGTGGAGGTCAGAAGGAGGACATGAGCTCAAACCTTCTGTTCCTCTGTCTGTGTCCTTACAAATCAATACAACATACAATACCCCAAACCTCCACCTCACACTGAAGATCAATATACTACACAATGTAGCTCCACAAGTATCTGCAACAGGTCTTTAAAAGAGTGCAGTCTCTTCAAGTTCAGTCCAGAAGACTAATTCAGCAGCTTTACTATACTATAATAAAAGCTTTTCCAATACTTACTGACAGTGTTGGGGGGGTAACACATTACCAGCAACACGAGTTACGAAACCAGATTACTATTTGTAAAGTAACACATTTACAAGAAAATATCTGAGTTACTATTTCAAACTAGTTTTCCCTTTGTTTCCCCATGTACTGACTGACAACTCTCCTGTCCACATGTTGAGAGAAACTGGGAGTTAGTGCAGAGGTGTCGTGTGAACATGAAGTTAGACTAGATCTAGACTAAATTTGAAGTCAAGTCACCTTTATTTATAGCGCTTTTAACAATACAGATTGTGTCAAAGCACTTAACAGTATCAAACTGGAGGATATTAAAACAGAATGTGAATGCAATAATTAAATATGTTT
This sequence comes from Acrossocheilus fasciatus, assembly GCA_036784905.1. NCBI lineage: Eukaryota > Metazoa > Chordata > Actinopteri > Cypriniformes > Cyprinidae > Acrossocheilus > Acrossocheilus fasciatus. The sequence continues at coordinate 30,390,680 of CM071956.1, forward strand.
AATGACACAAATATCCTTATGGATTTAATCCAATTATATTAACCAAAGTCTTTGCTGCTGACCTCCAATTAAACCATACTAATGAGCAAAAAATACTTTAGACAAACATAACATAAGCCCAGCCCAGATAAGAAAAAGTAACGTAACGCACCAATTTCCATAAAAAGTAACTTACTAAGTAACACGCTAGTTACTTTTACTTTACTTTGAGTTACTTTTTATGGAGTAATGTAATATTGCAATGCATTACTTTTAAAAGTAACTTTGCTCAACACTGCTTGCTAGCATTGATTTATATTTCTGAGTGGCACAAATGAAGAATATAACAGAGAACACAGACATAAAATGGCAGCAAAAACTATTCAGGCTCTTAAGCCACACTTAAAAATATTTGAATATCATTGCACTAGAATAAAGTTATCAGAGCAGGTGTCAAGCCAAGTTGCTCGGTTTCAAATAAAATCATAGTGTTTTCAACAATGTTACTGATAGTTTTAATGCGATGAACTAAACGTGTGGTTGCTCAGAACATCTGAGGAAAACTGACTTCACACATCCACGACAAAAACAAGTCACCAAAACACCAGCTGATTACAAGTTTCTGAAAAACGTCTCAGACAAATGAAGTTAGTCCTGAGAAAATACTTCAGCTTGTCTTCAGTGTCGATTGCAATGACACATCTGCAAAGTATCCAGCTTCTACTCAGGACTTCTGTACATCTCGTCAATCCCCAAACGTCAGACAATAAAACACTACTTTTAAAGTTGTAAATCAAAATGAAGGGTTCATTTGCAAAAACGGATAACTCTGTTTTTCAAAAATCACGTTTTGCATTGTGCATTCCAGTTAATCTCAATCAAATTGCAGTTGGGTTATTTTGATTAGGTTAAAAAAATAACAAAAAATACAGCTTACTGACACAATAAAACATGATACAAAAACATGATTTTTGAAAATTGTAAAAAAAAACAGAGTTATCTGTTTTTGCAAATAAACTTTTTGCATTTAAACACAGAACTTACTGACTAATTGCGGAGTACATTATTTTTGGACTGAGATATCAGACTATTACACATGTAACGCTGGCAAACAGGCATCCACCTAAAAACGCCAATTATAAGCTCAAGAAAAGACAAAACTCTGGCACCCAACTGCACCTCTATGCTTCTTCTAGAGCCTGCGATACCTTTCTTGTGAGGGCCCTGCATCCACTGCATCTGAGAGAAGTCCGGCCTGCCGTCGGAGTAGTAGTCTGGTTGGTGGAAGTGACTGAGAGGCACCTCCATAGAGCACAACTCGCTCTTGAACACAGGGTTTCCCCCAGTGAACGGGCACCCATAGGGCTGGCTGGGCGGCCAGGCCTGCTCCATGTTGGGAGGATGATGGTGTAACGGCTGCGGCTCACAGCGAGCGAAACCCGGCCCTTCGCCAGCGTACATGCAATACTCGCCTCCGGGAGGCACCGCATATCCCCCGCTCACACCGTGGCCTATGTCATACACGTCTGACATACAGTAATTCATTACGAAAATCTTCAAAGGCACAAGCACACACAAAATTATTTAAAAATCTCAAGTTAACGCGACCGAAATGTCGGAGCTCAATGCACTTGAGCAGAATGCGATCGGTGGTCGCATTGGCGACATGAAGTCGTGAAGCAAACTACGTGAAAATTGTCTGGAGGACACCGGCTCTTATATATGGAGAATCCACCCGCCCCACTCGCCCCTCGCCCTGCCAAATTGGGTGGAAGATTTCTGAGCACGCTCTCTTAATCTGACACCGGACAAATCCAAGAGGTTGAACAGCCGGGGGACACATCCTCGTACGCAAGGCCATCATACATGTGCATGGCGCACCTTCGAACAGATCAGACCACGCTAATGTCGCCATCAGACCCAGCCTGGCTAAGATGGTGAGATTACAATCACAATCACAAAAAGCTGAAGTTTATTGATTTCAGATATGAGGCGCTTCAAGCGCTGGTCTTAAGCTGTGATCAGTCATATTGATCGTCATTTGGCCTAATCCTAGATGGAGTGACTCGTGACACATGTGAGGGTTTCAGACATTTACTGATGCATAACTTCATGCAAATGACCATGCAACGAATCAAATGTGGGCCTGTTCTATCATCAGTGCACTTACTGTCCTATAGAAAAACACATTTATGCATGCACACAGAATCAGAATGCATTACCACAGAAGATAGAAGATTATTTCTTTTGAAGTTTTTGTTCGTACAAGCAAACAAAATGTGCTGATAGTTGTGACCCTCACAATGGAAGTGTACTAGAAGACCACTGTATTCATGTATATACATATTTTGGTTACACTTTATTTTAAGGTGTCCTTGTTACAGTGTAATTACACATTTAAGAACTGTGTAATATTAATTATGGTTTAGGTTTAGGGTTACTTGCATGTAATTATGCATAATTTATTGTCATTATAATGTAGCGTGTAACAAGGACATCTTAAAATAAAGTGTTACCCATATTATTCATCTGAAAAAATTAGGAGTAACACTTTACAGTAAGGTTCCATTTCTTAACTATATTTAATGCATTAATTAACATTAATTAACAATAAGCAAAACATTACAGTATTTATTTTTATTTGATAAATTAGTTTAAAAAAATACAACTAGCACAGGTCCATTGAATAACATTAAAAGATACAACTTTTGATTTTAATAATGTATTAGTAAATGTTGGAATAAACACGAACTAAGATTAATAAATGCTTTAGAAGCATTTTTCAGTGTTAATGTTACTGTAGTTAACTAATGTTAACTAATGGAACTTGATTGTAAAGTGTTACCAAATTAGGATTACACTATTTTAAGGCGTCCTTGTTACAGTGTAATAATACATTTAAGTACTGAGTAATGTTAATTAACTACATGTACCTACTGTATGGTTAGGGTTAGGATTAAGGATTGATTTAGGGTTACTTGCATGTAATTATGCATAATTTATTGTTATTATAGTAGTAAGTAGCAGTGACAAGGACACCGTAAAATAAAGTGTTACCCGACATTCCTTTGTAATATTAACTGTAATACAAATGTAACTTCTATATAACCTTAAATAATACAAGTAACATTGAAATGTATTATGAAATCCATTAAACTGTCACCACACATTTTATTCAGCCAACAATGCAATTTATTTTTTTACTCTCCCGAGCTTCAATCACTGAAGACTACATACTGAAGTCACTAAAAAACACTTCAGGAATATACAATAAAACCGTGCTCTGTGGTGGAAACTGGGTTATGACGCTGAGAGTTAAGTGAGCAGCAGGTAACAGCTGTTTTTAGCAAGGGCTCCTGAGGCAAAGCCCCTCCACAACACAGCCTGATACCAGTTTAACTTTTTGATGAGGTGACCGTCTCACATAAGCCTAATCTTCACAGGGATTTCATAAAGACTTTAACTGCCAAAAACAACATTCAGACACTTTAACACACATCTGAACAATCTGTCTCTGCTCTGTGCTTCAACAAAAAAACACAACCTCCAAATATTTACAAGATATATTTTCAGTATATGTGATTTATACTATGATATAGAATACATCAAAATACCACATAACACATCTAAGAAATCATTTTCAGATTAGCAATCTTGAAAAGCTGGCAACACTTTAGTATAGGGACCAATTCTCACTATTAACTAGTTGCTTATTAGCATGCCTATTATTATTGGCTTATCATTAGTGCTTATAAAGCACATATTCTGCATGACCATATTCTACATCCATAATCCTACCCAATACATAAACTTAACAACTACCACACTAACTATTCATAAGCAGCAAATTAGGAGTTTATTGAGGCAAATGTCATAGTTAATAGTTTGTTAATAGCGAGAATTGGACTGTCAATGCTTTATTGGGTCCCACTTTATATTAGGTGGCCTTAACTACTATGTACTTACATTTAAATTAATCATTTGATACAATGCACTTATTGTGTACATACATGTTCTTACATTGTACTTATATTGTTAATAATACCTTAATGTAATTACATCTGTAATTAATTTCTGTAATTACATTTATAATTACACTGTTGACCTATCCTTTACACCTTAACCCACCCTTAAACCTACCCATACCACCAAACCTGTCCCTAACCTTACCCGAATCCCCCTCAATAGCAGTAAAAGTGTTTTGCAATACAATATGAACACAATAAGTACATTGTACTTATTTTTTGGTGTAAATATATAGTAGTTAAGACCACCTAATATAAAGTGTGACCCTTTATTGGTTTGCTTAATTACTTTATTTTTTAAACTGAGCGGGTGTAAATGGTTAAAGTGCTCTAGATCACGATAGGTAAACTGCATTAAACATCTAGTGTTCTGGATTAGAGTCTGTGCCCTTTGACAGCCCTTCGCCACTTTGGGCATTTCCACCTAATTGCATACGATCATTATCCAATTGTAAAGGATTTCTATGCCCAGTAATTAAAATATCCAGGACTGTTCTTGACATTGCAGATGTTAACCCTCAACATGTTTAAAACGAACACATACTGTTACTTTGGACTGCAGTTATCATAACGTTAAAATCTTACTGAAGAAGAAAAATGACGAACTTACCAAAAATAAAACACCTAGATTTAAGGAAGAAACGTCCTCCCACAATTCCAACCGCAGCCTCCTCAAAACCTCAAAGATGATTGATCCATCACAGACCACTGGAGAGAAATTAAAGTTACCCAATAATCAAGAACTTGTTTTTGAAAACACCTCCACAACCCTACCGCTCACTCTCAGTCGTTGGTTTATGTAGGAACTGTGTGTTCAGTTTGGCAGGTCTGAGTGATTATGCACAGACTAGTGTGTTTTCCACCAATTTATTCCCTCTGGGATCAATCACTTGAGGTCCCGGGGTTCAAGGCTGGTCATGTTCAGTTTTCGGATGGTGGCCCTCATAGCACTGGGGATAGGGCCTGGGTTGACATGGCTTCCTGAGCCAGATGTCCCCAGCATTACCTGAACAGAGCGCTTCGCTGAGGCCACCTTAAACACACGGCCAGGGTGACCTGAGGGAAAGACCAAAACAACACGCTCTCATCCCTCCAAGACTCCCCAGCCTCACCGATGACTCCCAACAACACAAAGACAAAAGACCCACAGCGAGAGACTCGTGATGACTCAATGTGATTTACAAGAGAATCAAAGCTATAAGCTGTCCCGGCAAGAGGCCTTGATCAATACTATTAGTGATCTAGACATAACCGATCAATATGGTGACTGATCTAGACATAATTCAGCCACTGTTCAGAGCAAATCAAGGACAGCGATCAATTAACTAATCATCTTAATTTCATAATCTGTGGCAAATGAAGACCAGTGTCAGGTTAGGACTGCTGGCAGAATATCTTCATTCAGTGTACTAGTAAAATGGGAATAAAAAAATAAGCTTAGTCTGCAAGAATATAACTTTTGTAAGAAAAACATGAGTAACACTTTAGTATAGGGAGCAATTCTCACTATTAACTAGCTGTTTATTAGCATGCCTATTATTATATCAATAGTGCACATATTCCGCATGAGCATATTCTAATCCTAACCAATACCTAAATTTAACAACTACCTTAATCACTATTAATAAGCAGCAAATTAGGAGTTTATGGAGGCAAACGTCATAGTTAACGGTTTGTTAATGGCGAGAATTGGACCTTAAGTTAAAGTGTGACCAAAACATGTATTGAACGTATGAGCTGCCTTCCTAGACAGCATTTTAAGGCATAACAAGCACATTTTAGCATTAGGACTGTTTCAAAACTAGCAAAATGAGGCTGCCTTATGAGTTACCTCAAATTACTCACTGCATGTATACTTGCAGAAAAGATCATCCTAGAACTCAATGTGACAAGCTCTTATCATTAGAGATTAAATACAGAGCAATTTTGCATTTAATAGTGGCAATAAATAAATTACAAAAAAAAAAAACACATTATTTCGCCAAAAATTTGTGCGATTTTTTTTTTTAATCTTATTTATTGGAGCACCTTTTTCCTACGCCCAGTGATGCTTTGCGCAAAATATGGGAGTAACTTTTGTAAACAATCAGCAAAAGGTTTGCTCTATGAACGCAATAATAATCATTTTCCAAAACTGGGTTCAATGATTTTACTCACCCTTCAACCATCGAGCAATTGAAAGTGTAAACACATTAACCACTTACTTTCAATAAATCATGAATAACTCCTTAAGATCATCCTCCTATCCGTAGCAAAATCACGGATGTGTTAAATATAATTATAGAAATGTATGTCTATATTTCGTAACAATTACATTTTACACACTGTAAAACAAATTCTGTAGTTTTTACAAAATAATTTTGGCAGCTGTACAATTTACAGTATAAAACTGTAATTTGCGAACAAGGACATTTGAATGTAAACCAGTAAATTCAACACACTGCTATTAAAATCTGTGTACATTTAACATACTGACAACCACCATAATAATGCAGGTGGTAAAAGAGAAAGCCATTACAAGTAGCTTCGCCACAAGCAGAAATATAGTATTTAGAAGATGCACAGAGTCATTCATGCAAACACAAAACACCATCACGGTAACACACACGATACTTAAATAATGCAATAAACTTTCAGTAAACAACAGATGATGTAACAAAGCCCAAATGTACATAACTGATAACAAAAACTATTAAAAAACATGATTAAACCAAATTCTTTCAAATGTGGAGCGTCATGCAGGGAATTCTGGGAATATCAGTTTACAGTTTTTGACTGTAAATTATACATTGATTAGTTTTTTTTTTTTTTTTTACTTTTTTTCAATTAACAGCATTTTACTGTAAAATTACATGAAATGTCTGGTTGGATCTTTTACGGTTTTTCCCTGTATATAGTACGGGAACTTACTGTTAACCTATTAACAGTTTTTTTTCCCGCAGCTTTTTTACAAAATTTTACAGTTAAAATTACACTTATTTTTTACAGCACAGCATCCGTGTGAAAACAAACCCGGAAAGAGACATAAGGATTTGGGGGAAAAAATGAAAGCTTCTTAGTGCATTCCAGAGAATTATTCATGGTTTATATCATGAATTCAATCGGGAGAGCAGACCAAGAATGCACAGTATATGTTGTCTTTATTTATTTACTTACAGCAGAATACAAAGGAAACATGAAAATAATCAGGAGGAAAATAACGCAGCGGGGCGAAAAGAGCTATTCTATAGGTGTTTTTATATCACGCCACATTAATATACCAAATGTTGCATATTCTTCTGACTTCTGAAAATGTACAGCCCATTCAGTCAAAATGATGGATAAGGATTATTTGTAGTGCAATCTTATGATTTGAAATGATTTGTTGCAGTCTTTTTGAGTGGAACTTCATAGAGGGATAAAGATAGCTTGACTCAGACTTAACCAAGGATAAATTACACAGTTATGAAATACTTTCCATAAGTGATGTTTTCTAAATATCCTCTCTAATGAGCTCCATAAAGCCAATCAAATCTTCCAACCCAACTGAACCAAAGAAATCTATTGCACTAACAGTGCAATTCAGATGAGTTTCAACCATGCAGAGTTGATCAAGTTTGACCACACTGCAAAACCCCCACAAAACCTGCAGGACCCAGTTGAAGTAAAACCAGAATTTGTATTTCCAAAGAAATATGCATCCATATGTCACACACTGTTAAGTTTCCTCTGGGAACAATACTTTGTCAACGAGGCAATGATACTTGCAAGCAGGGGTTTAGGAGAAAAATTGAAAAAATTTGACACTTAGTGTCAAAAGGGTTGCCACCCCTGCTTAACTCCTAACCCTAAAGACAAGTAGGGCTGTGAACAGAGAAGGACGGAGGATTAGGAGGTTAATTAGAGGGTCAGAAGTAATCTCTATCTCACAGGATCAATAGAACGCTAACCAGATGCAGAAATGTGGACAAGAACCTGAGCGAACTGGTTGGCAGCATCTGGGATCTGGCATCTAGCAATACCAGTCAAAATGGGTTCAAGTATAGTCACATTTATTTACATAAAGCTGTATATACTACAGATTGTTTCAAAACAACTTCACAGCAATACATAAGACAATAACCCCATTCATTTTGTAAAATTAGTCAATTATGAAAAAAATTCAACTTGTAAACCAGCTCTACAGAGGATAATAGATTCAGCTCAATTCAGTTCAGTAACAGTGTCAGTGTTACAATATTAGTGTTATCCTCCAGCTTAATTCAGTTCAAATTTAGCTTTCATCCGAGAAGCTGAACTGATAATACTATTGAATATTAATTGTCTTTTAAACTCCGTTTCTGCCGAGAAAAGCAATAATTCTAGGGAAACGAAAAGGACTGTCTTTGGGACCAGAATTAGAAAACACTTGTCAGCCAGATGCCTGCGGCAGATTTCAGGTTTCTAAAATTTGTATATCACTAGGCAAAAGACTAAAGAGGTTCAGGTTTGTGTGTCTGTAGCTTGTTGACTCTCTTCAGATCGGCCTGCCAAAAACATCAGGATCAAAGTCTATTGGGATGAAAGCCTATCTTTGGGTGCAACTTGTGCTTTCTGTTCGACCTGTAAATAAATCTGGGTAACACTGTTTTAAGGTGCCCTTGTTACACGTTACATGTACTTACTATTATAACAACAATAAATTATGCATAATTACATGCAAGTAACCCTAAATCAAACCCTAATCCTAACACCTAACCATATATTAAGTACATGTGGTCAACTCAGTACTTAAATGTATAGTTACACTGAAACAAGAACCCCTTAAAATAAAGTGTAACCTAAATCTGACAACATTTTAGGACTGGTAATATTTCTAATGAATCTATATCAACATTTGCACACATGAATGAAGATCGTTTAGAGACACTGCATTACAAATGCACTGAATGGACAAAGCATGGCTTTACAAATCAATATAAAGTTTTATTTTATTTAATTTCCATAATATTGATCATCATCCAACAGTCCAATGCAGAACAAACCATTTTACTAGTTTATCAGTCAGTCTTACTCCTGGGACCATCTGCATACATAAGGTTGCTATGTTAAGACTGTGTCTTAAGCACCATTTTGATCAATTAGAAGTCAGCCAAGGGGTGATTAGTGTTGCGTTTTTTAGATCCACATTCGGCTATAGCGCATGTTTATGTAGCTGACTTAAAAAAATTATAACCAGTCTTAAAAAAAAAACTAAATCAGATGACAGTCTTGTAAGACTAGTCTAAGCAGTTTATACAACCAGCCACTGTTTACACACAAAGCCTTCCAGTATTTTATCTGTGCTAATTTAATTAATGGTCCATGTGCAGACTGACTGAAAGACGATGTTGAGTGTTCAAGGAAAAGAGATTTCAGCAAATTTATTTAGATTTTTTGTATCGTGATATTGTTTAAAAAAAGTAGCTCTTTAGTAACGAATTAAAAGATTAAAGACACAAAAGCCTCTTTAAGGACATCAGTTTCCATAAACACGAAATACAAGTGACACTGTCTGCAGAAGCCAAAACAAGCGATTCTGATTATATTATTAGATTATATCTGAGTCATCACGAGCTGGAAGGGACGGCTGATTCTGGGAATTCTTGTTAACGAACACAAACAGCATCTCGTCAACAAAGCAACCCAAAGATAGTACACACGAACACCACGCTACAAAAAATGTGAATTTACAAGCTTTCTTTGCTGCAGTGCATTGTGCAATTTACCCTGATCACATCAATATTAAAACATGTTACATGCAGAACATCTGACAGGTTGAAGGGTTCATGCACAGAAAAGACGGGTCGGGCAGAAGCGTTTCAGACTGACGTGTCAGAGCTAAAGCAGGATCAGCACCACATGCTCTAAATTACACATCTGATGCAACAAAACGATTGGAAAAGATGATGAATGACATGCACAAAACAGATGCCCTTGTTTTTCAAAATGATGCTGCATCGAACACAAATATGGAAATTTACTAGCACTATATTTCAATGTAAAATCCTGCATCTATCAACCCACAACCTAGTTTAAGCAGGTGCTATCAGTAATGTTTTAGCTCTATACAAAGAGAATTTAAATGAAAGTCAAAGCCATTCTTGCTCAAGTTTTTAACTCTCAGTAAATGCCACTAATCAGAAGATGTGTGCTGGTTTATTTCTTTCCATTGACAGGATGGAGTCCATAGTGACACATGTTGACCTTAACATAGTCTGACGCTCTTCACAATAATGGCACAAAAACAACAAAGGCCGTTATCACGCTGAAGCGGGAGGATTTGTCACACTCAATTAGCGTTGGTGGGACGGCCGATGCTCCGTCCCGAGGGGCCCGTCATGCAACAGATGGCCAGCGAACAGCATCATGATATCATGCACATCACACTCATACTCACAGGCCGCTTACACAAACACACACAAACACACGTGGAGAACGAGCCGCACTGACGTCGATCCATACACCTGGTAACTAAGTAGACCTACAGAGATGAACTTAACCTCTGATTAACTAGCAGGGTCAGAAAGAAATGAGAGTTTTCAAAATCCAAATTTATGTCATTTATCGTTCGTCCACCATGGACCATACAATGAAAATTCATCTATTAAAACAGTTCTACATAGGGAGAAATATGCTGCTGTTCAGGGTTGATAAGATTTTTTTATGTTCTGAAAGAAGTCCCTTATGTTCACCAAGGCAGCAATTATTGGATTAGAAATACAGTAAAACAGCACATTGTTGAACACTAAGATGTTTTCTGTGTGAAGGTATGTTAAAATGTAGTTTTTTCCTGTGATCAAAGCTGAATTTTCAGCATCATTACTCAACTTCAGTGTCACATGATCCTTCAGAAGTAATTCTAATATGCTGTTCAAGAAATATTATTATGATGATTATTATGATGTTGAAAACAGCAGTTCTGGCGAATACTTTTCAGAAAACCATGATATATATTTATCATGATATATATACTGTATGTATGATATACACACACACTTACATACGTATAAAAAAATCCTATATTATAAATATTATATATATATATATATATATATATATATATATATATATATATATATATATATATATATATATATATATATATATATATATATATATATATATATATATATATATATATATATATCCTTGTCCTACATTAAGAAATCCTTCTAAAGAAAATCTTGCATATGTTTTGTATCATTTTTAATACATCAGGCTTTTATGGCCTGAGAGAATTAGGTGCTGAAATTAGAGGACGAACAAAAAACTGTTTTATTCAGAAGCCCAGTGTGACCAAAAATATGTAACGTGGTGCAGATGTCATTTAAATGGCCAAAAATATGACATTCTAAAAGCTTGTAGTGATATTTGTAACAGAATAACAGTTTGATACACTAATTCAGCATATTAGAATGATTTCTGAAGGATCACGTGACACTGAAACTGGAGCAATGGAGCAAATTTTGTGCCAATATTCAACAAGCAAATCCAGCGTTTTGCAAATAAACACGATCTGCTTTGCAAAGAAAAACTCGACTTTCAAACAAACGCAAAGTGATTTGCAAATACAAAGCTATTTGAGAGAAAATGCAGAGGTATGGACAAATATGTATCAACCGTGAGACTTATTTGCCTTTGTATGACGAAATGTGACTTGATTTTCTCACAGTTACCATTTCTGTAATGGCAGCTTTTCTGCAAACACCATGGTATTTATTTAGTAAAACCATGGTTAAATTTTGAAAGGGATATCGATGTTTAGATAATATTTTGGTACATTTATATAGGTGAATCACAATAGAGCTCATCTGAACTTAAACTAGTTTGATTATAGTAGCCTATTTGTAATTAGTTTAACCTACTCCTTTCAGTAGGTTGCCTATGTATAGTTTTATACTTGTTTAAACTTTTACTGCCGAGGTAGCCTACAACATTTCTCTCCACTGTAGGCTGTCTCAACATATATAGCAGAATGACCATAAATCTTACTTGATCTAATGTAAAAATCTTTGGTACACAGTTGTTGCTATCCAAAATACATCTGCATTTTAGTATTACAATATATTGTGACAATTTATTGTTATACCCCTGCATTTTTTTGAATGTTGAACAATTGTATTAAGATATGTAGCCAATACATTCTATATCCTGCGATCCAACAGAGGATAAGAGATACAGAGAATGGATCCGTTTTTACAGAGAAAGACTGCCTAGTTAAATGTGTAGCCATGTCACTACTGATTTTTGAACTAATCAATCATGTTAACAACTTTACAGCACTTATTGTGAATTTCACTAACATTGTAGTGGGGACGCTTTGTGAAAACACCTAGGCTAAATGGTTAATTATAGATATAGTAAGACAGAAACTCACGTGTTCCCCACTCATGTTGGTCTGCTGTATTCCCTGAAATGGTAAACAGGTGTTTCGGGTCTCAAGAGACTAACGTGAATTGACCAACATCGCCATCTGCTGTTTTTGGACTGCATTTTGAGAAAATCTGTTTGCACACATGTGAGAAAATCTGCCTGCACGCATTTGTGAGAAAATCAAGTCACATTTCGTCATAAAAAGGCAAATGAGTCTCACAGTTGTAACACACAATACATATTTGTCCATACCTCTGCATTTTCTCTTAAGTAGTTTTGTATTTGCAAATCAGTTTGCGTTTGTTTGAAAGATGAGTTTTCTTTGCAAATCAGATTGTGTTTATTTGCAAAACACTGGATTTGTTTGATGAATATTGGCACAAAATTTGCTCCATAAATGGCTGCTTAAATTGTAATAATTGTATCAGGGCTTTTCACACTGCACTTAACCCCAGTACATTTCACACCTGTAATTTATTTCAGACATTTCATGTCTTGCATGATTTGGTCATTCACAGAAACACTGCACATTGTATTAAGCAGTCGTTTCAGTGTTTAAATGATCACAGAAACCATGCAAATTGGAGTAAAGAAGAGACTGTTTTAATTCTTACTTTTATAGTCAGCTGAAAACTCCGTTCAGGAAAAAAGTCATATTACAGTCAGCAATAAATAATATGAAGGATCGCAGTGCTAGAGCCATTATGTAAACGGGTTGCATGCTGCATTTGTCCAATCAATGACACTGACAAATATGCAAGACCAGTAACCCAGAGTTTAGGAATGTACTCCAGCATATGAATACCAGGATTAAAGTGCCCCTATTATGGCACTGCGCTCACAAACACTGCTTTATCAGGCATTACAGGCGAGATGAAATAAAAATGAGACCAATCAACCCAGATTAGCATCACGCAAAGAAGGGGTTTGGAAAAATGAATTGTTGAGCGAATTGTTTGGGAGTCGTTGAGCAAGTAAGGTAAAAATAAATGCATATTATAAGACAATGAAATTGTTTTTTGACCTTGTATGCATGTCAACCTTTTGTTGGGGACTCCCATTCTAAAATATGAACCTTTCATAACCCATAATAGGGGCAACTTTCATTGTTAACCCTGGATAAATTGTGTGCAGTGTGAAATGTGAAGCAAAATAAGCCAGAATTCAGTTTAACCGGGCTTTAGAATGACCCAGGGTTAAATATTTCAAGTGTGAAAACTAAAAGCCTTTTTGTAACTTAATAAATGAGAGAAACTCCCACAAAACAGTTCTAACAAATTCCAACAAAGCAAAAAAAAAAAAAAAAATTCAGATCCGATCATGTGTCACAGAGCTGGATGTAAAATGAGACTCTGGGTATCTTGAATATTATTAGCAATATTAAACCTGCATGTTAACCAGAAGGTCTTCTAAAGAATAATTGTATTGTCCTACAAATAACTCAAGAGAATCCTTCATACGTAAGGCAATGCATACTTTATAACACATTTTAATTGCTTTATTGTACACCATCACAAAATGTTAAATATATTAAATAACGCCAAGCAATATATTCACACACTCACATAAAGCAAAATCTTGATTGTTTATAATGTCACAATCATCACACAGCTCTAATCTGCTAAATACAACTAAAGCAGGAAGATATTCAGATATGACAAAGATTATCATCATGACTTTCTGTAAAATCTGATTTGACTATTGTGCCAAAAACACACCTAAAAACAAAACAAAACAAAAAAAAAACTAAACAAAAATCAACTCTGCGCTTTTAAAAAGTCTCAAAACACTTTGTTCATTTGGGCCTTTCCTTCATGGAATTTATTGTATTTTGTTTATTAGTTTATTTCTATTCTGCATGAATTATTTTCTGTGAACGCACACATGTATTTTGTAAAGCACTTTGTAAACACTGTTTTTAAAAGGTGCTATAGAAATAAAGCTTACTTACTATTGGTCACTGACAGTGACTGTATTGGACTTGCAGCTGGGCTGCAATATGCTTTTACAGCCCCCTAGAGGAAGACTGAAAAGTGCAGTATATTGGATAAATAAGAATGAAACAATGATTTCCAGTCTAATGTAGGCCTGCAACTTCATTCTGGATCACGAATGAAGCGTTGCTCAATGATTTAACACTGTATCATCAGAAAGCAAGTTACAAGTCACTGCAAAAGGGGCTCAGGAAAGAAGTTAGTTCTCAGAAAAGCCTACAAGTAGCATTTGTTTGGAGATGCAACTTGTTTTAATATTTTTTATTAAAGCAATAAAATAGAAGTTCTTATGACTTATTATTACTTTTTTTGTTTATCTATTATTTAAAATATCTGACATCAAAACATTGACTCTAACAAACAAAAGTTTGCTTGTGTCTTCCTTAAAAATGAATGAGACTTGCTTTGTTGATACTGTACATAAGTATCTAAATGCTTTCAGCAGCCACTATAGAGCAGCGTGGTGAACATTAGTATTTTAGAAAGCACAAAACACAGGGTATTGTGTTGCACTAATATAGGCCGCTATGAAAGCAACAGTAAAAGTGCTCCAGTATCAGCTTTTATTATAACTTTGGCAAAGAGCAAACTGAGTATACAGTTTAGTCAAAAGTTATTCAGCTAAATGCATTTATTAATTCAATTAATCATTTTTTCATAGAAAAATCATAATATATATATAAAATATATATTTTGGCTTGGGTTTAAAATACTTACACACTAAATGTTTTAATACATACACATTAAAGATTTTGCATTTTGCAGATAAGATGATAATGAGTTTAAAGCAAGGCACAAAATGATCACTACTATTAAAATATTTGTATGCCCTTAAATTTGATCAAACTAATTTGAAAACTTTAAGGACCCAAGGGAACTGTTAAATCTAAGATATCCTTTATGAACAATCACAACTGAAATAAGATCGTTCTGACCACAGTGGAAAGAAAACAAAATGTAATACTGAAATTTGCAACAGTCACTTTTTTTACCATCCAATCAATTGCAGATGAACAAAATCATCCATCCCCATCATTTTTTTTTTTTTCTGGTTGAATGTACTGATTGACTCAGAAATGTGTCACATTAGTAAGTAAAATGAGGTTAACACTCTTCCGTCTCTGACATGATGATCCATATTCCCTCATAAAACACCCACTATACCAGCACTTCACAAAAGAGAGAGAAGAGAGAGACAGAGGAGGATAAATGGATGATGGAGGGTGTAACTGTACCATTCTGCATGGCCTCATCTTTCCAGCGGGAGGTGCATTTGTCTGCTTGCTCTAAAATAAATGGGAGAGGCACATTATACTTTATTATAATGTCATTTAGAGAAAGAGAGAGAGAAACAGCTTGTAAACACAATCTGAGAAACTCAACAATAAGGGTCTAAGGTCTGACGGCCTGATGGTCTGTGTTACAGGAAACTCAGAAGCAGCCAGGATTCAGACCAGAAGACTTGGGTATATCTTCTTCAGCAGGGTTTGTTTAATGAATTCATTTATTTAAGAGCACTTTGTTCCTTTATTTGCTTCAGCTTGCTGTGTCATTTCTGGCCTGGAGTTCTACTATTACTGAAAAGTAATAGTCAACGGGCATCCAGGTGAGACACAGGGCACACGACTGATCTAAAATATCCAGATAGATATTTGTGACCCATTCTCAACAGGAAAGTGCCCAAGCAACGTTGCTCAAAAAAAAGTTGCCCCATGTAGCATCAGCCTAAAGTTTGGGATCTGTGAGATTTTTAATGTTTCTGAATGTCTTTTCTGCTCACCAAGGTTGCATTTATTTGATCAAAAATACAGTAAAAATTGTGAAATAGTATTACAATTTAAAATAACAGCTTTCTATTGTAATATAATTTAAAAATGTAATTTATTCCTGTGATCAAAGCTGAATTTTCAGCATCATTACTCCAGTCTTCAGTGTCACATGATCCTTCAGAAATCATTATAATATACTGATTTGAGCTCAAGAAACATTTCTGATTATCATCAATGCTGAAAACAGTCGTGCTGCTTCATAATTTTGTGGAAACCATGATTCACTACTATTCAAATGTTTGTGGTAAGTAAGAAAACTAAATTCATTTTATTCATCAAGGATGCACTACATTGATCGAAAGTGAGAGTAAAGACATTTATAATGTTACAAATATTTCTATTTCAAATAAATGTTCTTCTGAGCTTTCTATTCATGAAAGAATCAATTTGTAATAATATTTCACAATTTTTACTGTCTATTTTGGAACGAAAAGCTACAAAACATATTTATTCGGTCTTTAATTTATATTTATTTTTTATTATCGTCCCAGTGTGACCACTGAAAATATGGCCACAATTAAAAGTCATCTACTCAAACGATCTGAAATGAGCAGAAACATAAATACTCATCATTGAGCACTGAAGACAGCAAGGCAAATATCAGTGCATCTCTGCATCTGAGGCAATGTCTTCAGCGCTGTTTTTTAGAAAACGCTAAAAATAAGGCAATTAGGAAACTGAAAGCCAGACACGATTCAGTCCAAAGATCACAATCTAAGGAAGACGTGCTGAACACACAGGCAACGCTGTGTTGACAGAATACACACATGCATACTTCGATAACACACAGGTAGGAACTGGGTCAAAGAAACCTGTCAAAGTTGGCTGTACTTATAAAGCTCATAATAATGCCTTATTCTGCATAACCATTAACATAATTAAAAATGTACTTTTTTTGTGTGTGTTGCTTCTGTGCTTCTCATATCGCTGCATGATAACGACAAACATATTTTAATATTTAGTTGATTATTTCCCAAAATGTATTTCCCAATATTGATTTTGATTCTAATTTGCGTTAATATACTTATTTTGAGTGGGGCAACTGCAGGCCACAGGTTAGTGTTTACAAATTTACTGTACGTGACTACAGAGTCTACCCAAGGCAAGCTGAGAAGTGTGATCCTGTATTACTTTATTGCAGCAGAAAAATTAAAAAATCTATCAACCCTGCACAATGAATATGTTATTTGTATTTAATCTTATTGATTAAGTTCTCAGTGTCGGGTGATTCATGTTCAACAAGAGCAGAGCTCAATAATGCTATAATCATCAATTTTCAAGTTATTCATTACAAGCCATAATTGTAATCTTTATTATTCATTTGATAAATGTCCAGCCTTAGTAATGCAAGTCTCATAAGTGTGTTGCTGAGCATATTTCAATCACTTATGCGCAGGATTGAACAGGGGTTTTGAAGGCTGGTGAGCACTTATGCTGACACTGTTATCCCATTGAAATGAAAAACACACAAAGATATGTATATGAAGAGTTCATTTGCAAAAACAGATTTTCAAAAATCATGTTTTTTCATTGTGCATTCCAATTAATCTCAAATCAAACTGATGTTGGGTTATTTTGATTAGGTAAAAAAAAAACTACAATATACAGCTAACTAACACAATAAAAACATAATAATAAAAAAAAACATGATTTTTGAAAAAAAAAAAAAAAAAATGAATTTTCTGTTTTTGCAAATAAACTCTTCACATGTACAGTAGATATAAAAATATACCCAAATAAAACACTTTGCCCAATTCTTTAATAAACCACTTAAAAATAAATAAATAAAATGTTTTATAAAGTTATAAACCACACATTTCAGCCTTTATTTAATTTAATTTTTTTAAAGAAAAGGGATAGTCAAAATGGATCAATTTATCTGCTCCATAAACAGTTATACATGGGCTACCTTATTACCTGAAGTGTTTTTTGAATGCACATTAGCTTGTTTTCCTTCTACCGGTTAAGATTTACAACAAAAGATTTCTCATTGGTCTGAACAAAAACGGCAGACAGGCTGTGTGCCAGAATGTAAGTACCTTATTTTATTTGTTTTAAAATTATGTATTTTTTTAATTTATGTATTTAAATTTTATGATTTAATAATATTTCTATTCATTTATAGCTTTTCCTCAACTCACAAATGTCCTGAAATTCCCTCTGGAACCCCGTTTGGGAAACCCTGGCTAAATGGAACGGAATGTGTGTTCTGGAACAAACTAAACGGGAACATACTGTACTCATACGAAACAGAACATTGAAACAAGCATGATGCCAATCATTCCTTTCTATTTTAAATCAAAGATGGTGGAATGCCATCCTGGATTGTTCTGGATTTAAAATAAAATATAAAGTAAAAACACAAAGCGATTCTGCCTGAGAAGGTAGCTGCCTATACAGAAGGCATATTCTTGAGTTGAAAGTTAAAAAAATTTATAAAAATACATTACCTGACATACTGCTGTATATTAGGCCTTAAACATCATGCTGTTGTCATCCACGGACTCGCTGATATCTGACACACAAAGTCAAAGGAAGAACAACAAATAAGAAGAAAAGCACAGCAGCATAATGCAGTAATTAAGAAATCCTGAATGAAAGTCAAAATGAAAGTCGCATTGGCCTACCTTGTTCTTCGTGATATCGGAGTCGTCCCACAGCGGTCTGGAGCAGCAGAGGCTGAGGAAGACACACAGAATGAGAGAGACTTACATAATGCATGGAAATGGTTTTCAGAGGAGAGCAAATATGCAAATGCATGAAACACAGAAGCACCAAAAACTAAACTAAATCGTTCATGTTATTATTGGTGTTTCGTAGGTCAAGCACTGCTCTTACTGTTTCTAGGACAAACTAGGACTGTCAATGGATTAAAATGCGGTTCAGTAGATTCAGGCCGAAAAGTGTCCAAAAAAAAAAATTGTGCACTTTTGCTTGAAATTAGCTAAATCTGTTGATATTTTGGAACACAATAATTCTGAAATAATGTCAAATAAAAGAGCATGACACTAGCAATGCCAAGATTCTGCAAGAATGCAAAAACTCCAATATATCTTGAATGCAATTCAAGTTGCTTTGTGCAAAAGCTTCTAGAAAATGCGTAAATGTCAGTTGTAAAGAAGAGCATTCATTGAAACTAAGCTGCAAAAATGACTCGCTCTGAACCTCTGCAAATTCCAGATGTCAAACCTCTTGCTGTTTCTGGCTGTGCAGTACATGAAGTTATAAACACATCGGAAACAAGTGACTGAGCTTCATTTTAACAAGAGGTCTGATCTGAAGTGTCTGAGTGGCACATTTCAGTGCTGATTATTTTATGAATATCATAAAATGCTGTTGTTAAGGGACAGAACAGCCCATATCAGACACAACAGCAGCCCGGCAGTAAACACTGATGTTACTCATTTCAGAATGACAAAAAAAAACAAAAGAAGGTATTTTGAAGAATGTTGGAAACTAAACGGTTGACGGTAGCCATTGACTTCATCAACTGTTTGGTTCCCAGCATTCTTCAAAACATCCTGTTTTGTGTTCAACAGAAGAAGTGGTGGAGGGTGAATAAATGATGACAGAATTTTCATTTTTGGGTGAATTGTGCCTCTTATCTAAGAAAAGAAAGATCAATCTATCAATGTATTGAAAGAAATGATCTACATGAAATTCAAATGCTTGGGTCTGTCAAGTGGAATTCAGAGGAATCATTTCATATTCATGTTAATGGTTCAGAACAAACCTTGTTTGAGGAATATTATTACTGAGCTGGAACACAAATACTGTAAAGCGAGTTTCTGTTGTCTCTCAGACCGAGGGTAAAAGTGCAGAGTGTGAAACTCTAAGCGCTGTTGTTACACTGCTGCCGAGAGAGCCTCAGAGCAAACGACACTGTTTCCCTCAGAAAAATCGCAATTACATTTCAGAGAAAACAAACCTACAAAGATCACACTTTAAATTACAAGCTCTACTAAGCATCTACTTTAAAACCCTTGCTATAAGAATGTTTACTTTCTAACATTTGCAGCTAACAAAGAACCTGCAGCACATACAGATGTGTGCAATGACTGGCAAACTGTTATTTTGGAGAACTTATGTCTTTGTCCAGACTTTGTATTTGCTTTGATGTCAATATACATATCTGCCTCCACTTGGTGAATAGTAATGGCAACAATGAGCAATCAATTTTAGCAAGTCTAAATGTGATTCAAATTCAATTTTGCAAACAGAGAATGTAATTAAACTGGAAAAACTGTTAGAATGCAAAAAAAAAAAAAAAAAAAAAATTATATTGAAGATTGTCATCACAAATTATGAAAATAACATTAACAACATCATAATAATGGGAATTTCAGAACTTCCTGACTTGATAATCTGAATAAGAAAATAAATAATTTGTCAATTTAATCAACATTGTTTACATGCTCATTTAAGTGCAACACACAGCCACTAACTCAAATCAGCTGTTAATCTGGTCACCGAAAACAGGCCCATTTCTGACAGATATGATCCTTGGTGATAAGAGAAGATGGGAGACAGAAGTGTGTGCTTAACTTCTTCCTATAATGGTGATTAGGCCTCTGTTTATTGCAGAGCGACAGAGAGAACTAATTCATCTGGTAGAAATCTGTTAAATGCTTGCCTGTTATTCCAGAAGCAGTTAACAGGAAACGAGTCTATATCAGATATGACATTCTTTAAAGCAGCGTATCACCACACTTCCTTCACGTTGTGCTTCCTCGTACCGCTGAACATCTACAACCACACACATGAACATCCCACACAGAACGAGCAGCACAATAAGTCACCAGGCCCTGGCATTTCCCTGACTGCTGAGCTGCAGTGCAGGAACACATCTTCATCAGATTTCATCAGATTTAATTCCTGCATTGTAGTGCATATAGGCTATATACACTAAAATGCTATATTACACTACAGTGCAGGAACTAAATCTATATACAGCGGGTAAAATAAGTATTGAACACATCACCATTTTTCTCAATAAATATTTTCCTAAAGGTACTGTTGACTTGAAATTTTCACAGGATGTAAATAACAACCCAAGTAATCCATACATACAAAGAAAACAAAACAAATAAGTTCAGAAATTAAGTTATGTATAATAAAATGTAATGACACAGGGAAAAAGTATTAAACACGTGAAGAAATGGAGGTGCTAAAAGGCATGGAAAGCCAAGACACCAGCAGAAATCTATCAGTAATTAGAAAGCAATCCTGCTCCTCGTCAGTGATCTTAATATTAGCTTCAGTCCTAACACCTACAGTACCCCCCCCCCCCCCCCCCCCCCCCGTGTCATTCCATTTTATTACACATAACCTAATTTATGAACTTATTTGCATGTATGGATTACTTGGGTTGTTACAGACATCTGGTGAAAAATTAAAGTCAACAGCACCTTTAGAAATATATTTACTGGGAAAAAAGTGATGTGTTCAATACTTAATTTACCCGCTGTATATATATATCTTGTGTATTTTTGCAACTTTGAAGCACCCTACTACTAAGCAAGTGAAATATCTCTATGTAATATATAATTACAGTGGAGAGCTGTTCCTTTTGCATTTGTTTCTGCCATAAAGCAATCTGCCCTTTCCACGGATTGCTTTACAGCTCATCAAACTTGCGTGTTCCCAGAACAGATGTTTGGGGCACAGCATTGGCAAAAACAGAAGCCATTCTCCTTATTATAAGTCACCATGAAACAAACAAGTTGAATCCTTAAAAATACCTTACATACAGTTGCTTTCACCTTTTTTGAGTAAACTGCCTTCTATGCAAATGTACTTGATGCATTGTGCACACAAAAAGACTGGTGTGAACAGAATTTAATTTAATAAGGATATCTGTAATTCAGCAGTAAAGTACACCAGATTGTGGTGATTAGCTGTATGCTGCAAAACAGTCCAAACTTGCCTACAGTCTGGGTTTTGTGCTGTGCAACCTGCAATTAGTAGTACTAATTTAGTTTAATCAATTTGCATTTACTTGAATTGCAAAATTAGTTTTTGGTGAATAGAGTGCCTAGACATTTCTCACAGAGGCTTCATTATCAACATGTTGGATATATGCATTCTGCTTTACATTCAGCAAGTTTCCTCCAAATTTGTATTTGAAACGCCTTCAGAATCCTGTTATTTTGCATGTGTATTGAGGTCAGTCTCTCATGCGGTGTTTTACTAACCCCTTAATTTAACACAATGTTCAAAAACTTAAATTTAAGACTACAGAAAATTTGGTTACACTTTATTTTAAGGTGTCCTTGTTACAGTGCAATTATACATTTAAGTAGGGAGTAATGTTAATTAACTACATGTACTTACGATATGGTTAGAATTAGGGTTTGGCTTCGGGTCAACTGTATGTAATTATGCATATTTTATCATAATTATAATGCAAGTACATGTAAACGTGTAACAATGACACCTTCAAATAAAGTGTTTCCGAAAATTTTATTAAAGTGTAATTAAATCTAATACTACATTTATGTTCCACCAGCATTTCAAAGGCCGTGCTGCAGTGTGTGCACACAACTGCATGCATTTTTATGTGTGTGTGTAGACCAGGGTTGGAAATCAATGGGGGCTTGATGAACAAAATGAACCAAAATAAACCAAAATGCAACAAAAATGCAACCAAATGGTTTTTGGGCCCTAATTACGGCCTGTTAATTGAAAGGGATCCAACTCTTAAATTCAGATTTTTTTTTTACTCAACCCTCAAAGCAACACTTGAGCTTTGAATCACAAAAGGTTTCATGTCCAGACCATCTGCTGGTCTACAGAAAGAGTTAACTCTTCCTCTAAATGAGGCCAAATGACTTTGATCAAAAAGCATTTAGAGCTCAGTATGAGATCTGACTCAGTGGCTCTGTTAACGTTAACATGTCTATACTGAACTTGATGCAGACCATTTAAAAAAGTGTTCATCAGTATGGCTTCGAAAATCCTGTCATTGCCAGCCTCACATGCACATCACTGAATGAATACAGAGCCAAATAAATAACTGGACCTGGACTCAGTTCAAACGTTGATACAAAGCTCACAGGACAGTGAGCCACGTGCCACGCAGACACACAGAAACACTGCCAGATACAAATATTTTGAGACATGAATCAAACTCAACTAATCCCTTCCAAGGGCCCTCGATGATCTCTCTGTGTGTGCTTGGTTTGCAGTTCAGAGAACTCATCGTCATGACTTTAATGCCCAAAACAGAAATGTTTTATGACAGATTTTCTTGGAAGAGCCACAGGGCCAAACTGGAACTTCTTCACTAAAACAGAGGCAAGCAAAGACATACAGTATACACACAGCAGGTGAACAACAGACCTGTGAGTTCAATGTCAGAGTTGGGAGCATCAACTCAGACACACAGCTTTTGAATCAAAAATGTGGTTCAGATGGGTTCACCAACTTGATTCAGTGCTGTATGTTATTCCCATATTAGAGCAATGGAGAAAAAAATGTGAAAACACAGGAGGTATGTCCCATACAAGTCACAACGAGAAACTTATAATTGTGGGGTGTTGTAATAAAAAAAGATTTATTAAGATGCAGTTTTAATCATGTAGTGCCTTTCCCAAGCTATTTATTATGTAATTAAAGGAATACTCCACCTAAAAATGAAAACTCTTTCATCATTTACTCAATTACCCTCATGCTGTCCTAGATGTCTACGACTTTCTTACTTCAGATGAGCACAAAGAAAGATTTGCAGAAATATAATCCATCTTTGCAAGTCCATATAATGCAAGTGTACCGGACCTCCAAGCTGGTGAGTAAATATACAGTGAGCAGCAGCTCAAAATGAAATGAAAATGCCTTGTTGATGCCAGAGGTCAAAAGAGAATGGCTAGACTGTCTCAAGCTGATTGAGAAGGTATGCAGAAAAGCACTGACTTCAGACAAACTGGAAAAAAACATGCTTTTTTTTGGTTGATTGATGAAGTAATTTCACCATATAGGCTCGCTGGAAAACATGGCTGTCCAGAAACGAACCCAAAAAGTACCAATACAGTTCACTACAGTTTCCAGCTGAACACCAACCATTTTTTTTTAATTATTTATTTTTTATTAAATTTTTCACACAAAATTATTTACATGTGGTTCCTTGCACATTCCAGACTCTAGCAGATACTGAGAACCTCATGCAGCCAGTGAAGGTGTGAGACCAGATCGAAGTAGCAAATTCTGAAACCAGTGAAGCATGCCATTAGAAAGCTGATCAAACAATGAAAAAAAATGGCAAGACCAGACATGCGTTCCTAAATGGACAATATTACAAACCAAGCAAAGCAGCAGCTGACAAACGGGAACAAGGCAAGGTGATCACCAAGATACAGTGGAGGAAAAAAATGATTGATCCCCTGCTGATTTTGTACACTTGCCCACTGACAAAGAAATGATCAGTCTATAATGTTAATGGTAGGTTTATTTGAACAATGAGAGACAGAATGACAACAAAAAAAATACAGAAAATGCATTTAAAAAAAGTTATAAAATAATTTGCATTTTAATGAGTTAAAGAAGTATTTGATCATCTATCAATCAGTAACATTTCTGGCTCCCAGGTGTCTTTTATACAGGTAAGGAGCTGAGATTAGGAGCACTCTCTTAAAGGGAGTCTCAGCTTGTTACCTGTATAAAAGACACCTGTCCAGAAGCAATCAGTCAATCAGAGTCCAATCTCTCCACCATGGTGAAGACCAAAGAGCTGTCCAAGGATGTCAGGGACAAGATTGTAGACCGACACAAGGCTGGAATGGGCTACAAGACCATCGCCGAGCAGCTCAGTGAGAAGGTGACAACAGTTGGTGTTATTATTCACAAATGTAAGAAACAAAATGACTATCAATCTCCCTCGGACTGAGGCTTCATGCAAGATCTCACCTCGTGGAGTTTCAGTGATCATGAGAACGGTGAGGAATCAGCCCAGAACTACACGAGAGGATCTCATCAATGATCTCAAGGCAGCTGGGACCATAGTCACCAAGAAAACAACTGGTAACACACTACGCCTTGAAGGACTGAAATCCTGCAGCGCCTGCAAGGTTTCCCTGCTCAAGAAAGCACATGCACAGCCCGTCTGAAGTTTGCCAATGATTCAGAGGAGAACTGGGTGAAAATGCTGTGGTCAGATGAGAACAAAATCCAGCTCTTTGGGATCAACTCAGTTCACTGTGTTTGGAGGAGGAGGAATGCTGCCTATGACCCCAAGACCGTCACACATGGAGGTGGAAACATGCTTTGGGGTGTTTTTCTGCTAAGGGGACAAGACAACTGCACCGCATCAAAGGGACGATGGACGGGGCCGTGTACCGTCAGGGCCAGGGCATTGAAAATGGGTTGTGGATGGGTATCCCAGCATGACAATGACCCAAAACACACAGCCAAGGCAACAAAAGAGTGGCTCAAGAAAAAGCACATTAAGGTCCTGGAGTGGCCTAGCAGTCTCCAGACCTTAATCCCATAGAAAGTCTGTGGTGGGAGCTGAAGGTTTGAGTCGCCAAACGTCAGTCTTGAAACCTTAATGACTCGGAGAGGATCTGCAAAGAGGAGTGGGACAAAATCCCTCCTGAGATGTGTGCAAACCTGGTGGCCAACTGACTCATTAAAATGCAAATCAATTTATAACTTTTTTGAAATGCGTTTTTCTGGATTTTTTTTGTTGTTATTCTGTCTCTCACTGTTAAAATAAACCTACCATTGAAATTATAGACTGATCTTTTCTTTGTCAGTGGGCAAATGTACAAAATCAGCAGGGGATCAAATAATTTTTCCCCACTGTAGCCTGTGGAAAGTATCGTGGAACTAGGGCTGTGCAATTAATCGCTTGCGACTGTCATGTGCATCTCGTCAGTAAAGCCGGTCCCATGATTAGTAATAAATCGCCATCACCTGCTTTCAGATGGAGTGGCATTAACTACACAGTCTGGCAAGCTATGCAATATCGCGTTCATTATCAGAGAAACCGAGAAAGAAGAGATCGTCTCAACCATCAGATTCCTCAAAAAATAAATAAATAAATAGCACCTTGATAGGATAAGCTCAACACAGTTTTTCAAAGCAGAATCTACAGCCAAGATACTATGAGCACTATTTGAAGCCATATGAGAATAAATGATACCAGATGACTGGACTTATGGGATCACTGTGAAGATCCCGAAGTAATGTGACCCGAGTAACTGCAAGAGCAGTTGCGGCATCACCCTTTTGTCAATGATTTTGCAAAGATTCACCAAAACTCAGAAATCGTAGACAAAAAACTAAGGAAGGAACAGGCAGGATTCAGGAAAGAAGAGGTTGTGTTGAGCAGATCTTCACCTTGCGAAACATTGAATTGCACGGAGTGGCATACTTTAAATCAGTTTCTTGCACTTCAAAAGGTTTTACTACAGCTTCTCTTTGTAACTGTTGTTGTGATTGTTGTTGCATGTGAAGACAGGAGTCCGGCAAAGAGGCGTAACATCGTGATCGCTCTTCAACATCACCACTCTCTTTTTAAACACTGGAAGATCTTGACTCCATGGACTTCAACCGGGAACACTGCCTATCAACGACACCAAATTCACTTGTTATTTCGAAAGAGGAACAGCATCTATGCTTATATTAGTCTGTTTGACTCATCCTTAATCTGAGGTTACCATAGTCAGCCAGATCTGGTTCGTATCCATACCAGATGGTCGACCTACATCCAAGAAACAACCAGAACACCGCTATTAAATTTCAGTGAAAACCATGGCAATTACACAAGCCCTCGCGACAGATCCTCTTGAAGCGCTCAGCATAGATCCTTATAGCCACTATGAACACTTCAAGCCAGGACCAGCTAGGACCATGATGCAGTTTATAGCAAGACGAATTATCATCGCGCTTGTGGCCACTGATATAAAAAGCAGCTCTACCTTCATTTTTAACCTGCTGGCCAGACTACAACTCTTCCTTTCCCACACAGCACTGAAATAACAAATCTCGATCTTCAAGCAGAAGGAGCTGGATGCAAAGAAATTTGAATATCATCAATCCAAAAACATTTGTTTCCTTGCCACTGCCACCTTTGGCTTGCTTAGGGGTTTAAAAGACTATTAACATTTAGTAATGTTATTGATTGACACTGACACTGTTGGATGAGAACAAAACTTTAACTGAATCAACACTGAACTAACTTGAGCTAAATTATGACACTCTTGTCTTTTTAGAGCTGATTTGCAGCAAAATATGTTGCTTTTGAAACAATCTGTTTGTATAAAGCATTATATACCAAAGGTGACTTCACTTGACAATGAATACCCACAAAACCTCAACAATTAAAGTTGAACTGAAATGTTTGGGCAACATTGTTAAACAACGAGGGGCAAACAGTGAACAGGCATTTCAGCAAGGCCAAGAACTTCTCTAAAATGTCAAAAATGTGTGAGACTACATCAATGCTGTGGCCTTTACACCTTACTTTTCAGCTCTGAGTGACAGAAAACATCTGTACCAAACTTTGCATATACAGAACTGCCAGGAAATTCTTCAAATATTCTGTCCTGGATCCATCTCTAACCAACAACTACTCATGCAGTGCAAGCACGAAAGCATGGACACCATTACTAAGAGAAGGTGATGGATGTGGATTGGGCACATATTCAAATAATGACCTGGATTGCCCTATTCTGGGCACCAGAGGGAAAATGAAAGAAAGGAAGAACAAAGAACACCTGCCTTTGAGCAAAACTTAAGTCCTAGTGATACCATTTAGAAGTTGGCCCAAAACAGACAGGAGTGGTGTCTCTTCATTGGTGGTCACATAACCAGCTCCACATGTACAGCTTTTCTAACATTGTAAATTTGCTTGGTAGCTTGCCTGGTACATCACTGCATTGCAATGTGAAGCCCTTGGGTTTAAGTCCTGACAAAGTCCTGATAAATTTGTATCATTTTTTCACACCTCTGCTTTTGTTAACACTATAGGTATGAAGTTTGTTCTTTTCAAACGTGATACAGCATCAACCTTTTAGTTTCACTCGATTGACATTTTATTTCCAAACTACCGCAATACAAATACAAAAACCAATGCAATAAA
The DNA here is from genome assembly GCA_036784905.1 of Acrossocheilus fasciatus. NCBI lineage: Eukaryota > Metazoa > Chordata > Actinopteri > Cypriniformes > Cyprinidae > Acrossocheilus > Acrossocheilus fasciatus. The sequence continues at coordinate 30,418,959 of CM071956.1, forward strand.
ACACTGCCATTTTCATGTTTATCTGCTTCAGGAAAAAAAAAAAGAAAAGAAAAGAAAAAAAAAAAAACACTCACTGGACATTTCATTTTGAAAGCGCTGCGAAATGTGCAAGAAGAGACGTTATATCATTTTGCAGAAATGTTGCCTCAGGCATGTTTCCTCATTGATCCTGGGTTGTAATTGCACACTTTCTCCTTTTCAGACAAAACATGCAGGACTGGAACAACATGAGTGCAAATGAGCACACAATTTTCTTTCCCCCCTCAGGTATTCCATTAAGTCTCACAGAGGTCAGAATGTGCAGCATACAATAATATCCTTTGCTGTATTTAACGTCACAAGAGTCGTGTAAGCACATACTGAAGTGTGGCCGTCTGCTGTACTCACTGCTGACCAGTGTAAGTTACTCCAAAAAACTAATTCACTACAAATTACTAATTACTTCTTTAAAATTGTAATTTGATTACATTACTGATTACTGCATTTAAAAAGTAATTAGATTACAAATTACTTTATTTCCAGTTTACTTTATCAAACCTAAAAAATACACTACAAAGTGAAACTCAGTTCTTTCATTAATTTAATATTGACTGAAAAATTAAGTATTATTTATTATTCAAGTAACATAAGTATTATTTGCATACACGCGCAATATCAACAAAACCTTTTTTTTGTAAAATAAAGAGAACAAGGGTGCTCTTTCTGCATTCTCAGTCTCCGTGAATATGAAACCAACGCGAGGTACAGTCTTTTCCGTCTAAGCTCACCTATAATGTGGTCATGCCCGCGCACATCGCGTGCTATAAGAAAAAAGCGTGAATATATGAACGCCCACATCACCATCACCACATTCTTTGTAAACAAAGAAAGATTCAAGTTCATCTCGGCCACTTTTCGTTTTTGGAAGAAGACGCGCTGTGAGGAATAAGCCTTGAATTTACCTCAGAAGAAGAATGCGATGCGACACAGCTTAATCCTGATGAGTCATTTATTTTTACTTATATTAGTGTTACTGTGACAAACTTGTACACATTATTTTTATGAACTTTTCCCAAACTATAATGCCAGATTACAATATGTGAAATCGAGTGCAACATTTTGAAATATGATAAGCAACCTGTCATTGCATCTAAATGTTGTAAGACTCGACTACATTTTAGCTCCCAATATCTGATGATTTATTAAAGGGCATACTGACGCACAAAACATGATTTTTACTTCATATTTTTAACACTGCATTTGTAACTTAAGCAATGTAATTTTATTGACATTAGTAACTGTAATCAAATTGCATACATTTAAAATGTAAGGCATTACATTACTGCGCTCCCAGGAAAAGCAATTACAATACAGTAACGCATTACACACAACTCTGCTGTTGACCCCTCGGCTTCTGTTTTCACACAGGACAGACATGTATCGCTGGTCAGAGTGCAGTATGCTGCCTCAGTTTTTGTGAATAATGATGCCATCTGTTCCCCGTGAGGCGGTGTGTGTGTGTGTGTCGGAGGCACAGAGCTGTAACGTGGGAAAGGCCATCTGAGGAGAGCGCAACCATGCAGAAAAACTCATGTGTGAACACAAGCACACACACACACTCATGCTATGAAGAGCTGCACTCTGCCCTTACTGTCCTTACATGACCAGTCATAACAGCGCAACGGGAGCAGGGGTTTATGGAGCATAATGCGGAAAATATCAGAAGAGAGATATTGATGTAAATTGTGGTCTTATAAAAAACACTTTAGCAGCACCATTGGACAGTCTTGAAATCAGAGATTAACACCATATTAGTTTGATGTGTATCTTATGGTACTAAATAATTACCTCGTTCAAATACCTATAGCAAAAGTTGGTGAAGGAAGATTTGTGGTCATACTAGGGATGGCTCGATACCATAATTTTGGCTTCGGTACGATACCAGAATGTAATACCTCGGTATCGATACTGAATCGATACCATAGGTGACAAATATCCAGCCTCAAAAGATAAGTGAATTGAAAACAAATTTATTAAAATAGGGTCCCACTTTATATTAGGTGGCCTTAACTACTATGTACTTACATTTAAATGAATTATGTGGTACAATGCACTTATTGTGTACATACATGTTTTTACATTGTACTTATATTTTTAAAAATACCTATATGTAGTTACATCTGTAATTAATTTCTGTAATTACATTTATAATTACACTGTCAACCCATCCCTTACACCTTAACCCACCCTTAAACCTACCCAGACCACCAAACCTGTCCCTAACCTTACCTGTATCCCTCCTCAATAGCTGCAAAAGTGTTTTGCAATACAATATGACCACAATAAGTACATTGTACTTATTTTTTGATGTAAGTACATAGTAGTTAAGGCCACCTAATATAAAGTGTGACCTAAAATAGTAATAATAAAAACAGATTCATATCTTAATACCTTTGTATCAAACTGTAACAAAAAACCTACCGGGAACATAGGCTACATTTTGACTGAGTTTGAAGGAAAAAAACAAAACAACTGAAGTAACGCAATTAATGCAACAAATGTTGCTTTATTGTAAAGTGTTATTCTAACAGTCAAAGTAATATTCAAAATCGCGTTGTTATTTCTCTCTCTCTCAGATTGTTTTCAGATTTCATCCTCAGATAGCCAAAGAAAAAGCATTAAATATAAATCTCTCTCGCTCTCTTGGCTGCTTCATATTAGCAGTCGGCAGAGCGGCAGAAACATTCCCTTCATATTATTGATACTAAAATTAATATAGCAAATCTTTTGCTTAATTCAAATTCAAGTAATTTTTGATTGTATGAAATGCAAGTGCATAATATTATGTGACCAAAACTTTGAGCTTACTGTATCACATCTGTATGTGCGTTGATCAGTTGTAAATAAAAGTTCAAATTAAATCTGAATTTATGAATGATGCACTCACCTGTCGATCTCTTAATTCTCTGAAAAGATCAAGATGAACAAGCGACAAATGCTTAAAAAATTTGATATGTTGCCTCCTGTGGCAACACTTCATTTATAGCAACGCTTGCATACAGGTGCAGTAAGGTCAGTTCGTTCACCTTTGTCATCTGTTTTGAATGCAAAATAATGCCATATTTCACTTCTACTGTTCTCTTTATTTATTAATTTTGGGTGCGTTGATAGAGTTTCATCTGTTTGATCGCGTTGTTCTGTTGTCACATTTACCGGTTGCGCAGCAGTTTGGGAAGCACTGCCACCTACAGGTGCACTTCGCAACAGCAGCATATGAAATACCGAATTGATCAAAATTATGATATCGTACCGTTTGAAACATAATATATACCGGTAATCTTCCAGTACCGGTATACGGCGTCAACTTAAAGGAGACCTATTATACCCTTTTTTACAATATGTAATACAGTATACGTCTTAGGTGTCCACAGAATATGTTTGTGAAGTTTCAGTTCAAAATACCCCACAGATCATTTATTATATCATTTTGAAAATGCCTATTTTTAGTGGAAGCGGGAACAGGCTGTTTTTGTGCATGTCTCTTTAAATACAAATGAGCTGCTGCTCCCTGACCCTTTTTCCAGAACAGGGCTGTGCCTTTATAGCTCGTTCCTCAGATACTTTTGCCATATCAGTTTAAACTTCTGATATAATATTTTCTGAGCGCGCACATCTGAAACACACACACAGAAAGCACTCTTTCATGTCTTATTGTGCTTAAACTGTCAAATACACCGTTGTCACTTGTGAAAACACAATGGCGGCGCTGTTGGTGGAAACCTACAGATTAAGGGGCGGTAATATTATAATAAGATCCTTTTCTACATCATGGGGAGCGAAATCTAAGCGGCTCATTTTTTGATTGCAGGGAAAAGCTTACCAAAAAACAATATGGGTTGTTCTTTTTCATGTTTTCTAGGTTGGTAGATGCACAGGGGATGCGATTATAGCACTTAACAACTGAAAAGTTAGATTTTCATGACATGTAACCTTTATTTACATATTTTTACTTTAGGCAAATTTGAGGCACTGTAAAACAAAATTATGCCTTATAGTAAATAAAACCAAGAATATTGTAGTATGTTTTACAATAAAACACTGTTTTCTACTTCAAAATTTCACTTGTGCTACTTGCCATTTCTTTGTAATTATTCTTTGTAATTATATTTACTATAAATTTCTGAGTGAAAATTAAATAAAGTAAGTTCTACACAATTTTTTTTCAGTGTACCTAACGCTGCAAAGAAATACGTGCATTTGGCTTGTGATGGCTGTTAATTTCTCACCAAAAACATATTTACATTGTACTTCAAATTACTTTAAAGAATATGTTGACACTGTATATGTGAAAATAAATAATGGCATTTATTACTGGTACTTTCTTGTTAGTACTGTTCTACAGAAACAAAAGGACCTCACACAGAGCACTTGACTCTTGAGTAGGAACACAGGTGTATCTGAACAGCTGATGGGATGCGCTAAGCTATTAGTTAATTTGGTAGTGAGGATGAAATGATTTTATTGAATATAGACTCATTGACATGGCAACGGCGGTGTGAACGAGGACAACAGATGGTGTTTTCATTAGAAGAATGTGTCTGATAAAAGAATAAACCGCCTGACTTTGTTAGCATATCCTCTCTGTCCTGATCATATTACATGTTTCTAATGTCACTGAGGACAAACGCTGCCTATGTGAAAAAAGAGAGTCTGCCAATTTGAAAAATAAACCCGATCAGTGGAATATATTACATATAAACAATGCAGTCACAGAAGTGCATTTCTGAGTGAAAACTGCCTCACTGCGGGATTGTTTTAAAAGAGTGCAATAAGTATGACTCTTTTTGATATTTTTGGATGGGTGGTTGCTAGGGTGTTAAGCTGTTTATAGCACAATAGAGTTGTGATGCTGTTGTGTCTGGACATTTCTTACTGACCCAAGTCAAAAGAATCCACACCCAAGCATCTATGACATTATGGTCTATTCAACATAAGCCTTGTGTCTTTGCTTCAATTGATTTATTTTTGATTCCACTAGTTTTATTATCCACCACAAAAAAATGGCCTGATCACAAAAAATGAAATATCACATCTCCCTTCAACACTGGAGTCTTCTGAAAAAGCTTTTACTTTAGGTTCAAGACTAAGCATTTTGATGCACAGCAGGGACAAACCTATCAAGCATGCATGATTGATGCCTCATTTTATTGTTCAGTGGTTAACAGTAAAGCATAGCTAAGAAACACAGATTTTACATCCACCACATCTATACTGAAATTACATAGCTCATGGGACATGTTTAGAAAATGTGGCTGAACAGGGGCCAGTGAATAAAATGACCAGCGTAGTAACAGTTAAGACTGTTGATTTAACACATTTAAGGCACCCTGCTCCGTCCAGACTTGTACATCATCTTACATTGCATGCGGTTTCTGACGAACATGATACAGGATGACAAATGACTGTGTGATGTAGTCTGTTAGAATACAGTCATATACCCCAAAGGCAAAACAACGCCCCTGTATGGGTTTTTGTCCTATGTTTATATCATATGAAATAGTCATTAATAGCAATATCACATGTGCAACAGTGCTCGGGGTTTTTTTCCCCCAAATACCTGCACAATTGAAAATGTGATATTGAACTATTTAATATTGTGCTGCATTTTAGACACAGTATTGTCACTGACCAATTTCACCAACTAAAATAGTTCCAGTCAAAGCCACTGTAGAACCTCAGTGTGTCTCTGAGCAACACAGCGCTGTTTTGTTACTGAATGGATCCACAATTCTGAACAAATCATGTTAGCCAATGATTCAGTGACATAAAGACAGTTACTCTCTTCTTTTCTGAGTGACTCATTTTAACAAATTGGTTAACTGAATGACTTCTTCATTAAGAAAGCAACTTACTATCACAAACTGTCAGTTTTTCATTCAAAAAATATCATTTCAATATTCATCAAAAAGTCACTATCTCATTGAATTATTTATGCAATACTAATTGCGGTGTAAATTTATTCATTCCACCTTTGAACAGTCTATGTTAATATACCTAAAAGCCACATCAGATGCATCTTTGACGTATTTTTCTTTTAATTATGTGCCAAATGTTCTCTGTAGGTGAAAGATCTGGACTGCAGGCAGGCCAATTCAGCACCCGGACTCTTCTACTATGAAGCTATGCTGTTGTAATAGCTGCAGTATGTGGTTTTTGCATTGTCCTGCTGAAATACACATTGTCTGGAGGGGAGCATATGTTGCTCTAAAACCTTTATATATCTTTCAACATTCACAGTGCCTTCCAAAACATGCAAGCTGCCCATACCATGTGCACTTATGCACCCCCATACCATCAGAGATGCTGACTTTTGAACTGAACGCTGATAACACGCTGGAAGGTCTCACTCCTCTTTAGCCCGAAGGACACGGTGTCCATGATTTCCAACAAGAATGTCAAATTTGGACTCGTCTGACCATAGAACACTGTTCCACTTTGAAACAGTCCATTTTAAATGAGCCTTGGCCTACAGGACACAACGGCGCTTCCGGACCATGTTCACATGGCTTCCTTTTTGCATGACAGAGCTTTAATTGGCATCTGCAGATGGCACCGTGGATTGTGTTTACCGACAGTGGTTTCTGGAAGTATTCCTGGGCCCATTTAGTAATGTCAATGACAGAATCATGCCGATGAGTGATGCAGTGTCGTCTGACGGCCCGAAGACCACGAGCATCCAACAAAGGTCTTCGGCCTTGTCCCTTACGCACAGAGATTTCTCCAGTATCTCTGAATCTTTTGATGATGTTATGCACTGTAGATGATGAGATTTGCAAAGCCTTTGCAATCTGACGTTGAGGAACATTGTTTTTAAAGTATTCCACAATCTTTTTATGCAGTCTTTCACAGATTGGAGAGCCTCTGCCCATCTTTACTTCTGAGAGACTCTGCCTCTCTAAGACATCCCTTTTATAGCTAATCATGTTACAGACCTGATGTCAATTAACTTAATTTTCAAAATGTCTTGCTTTTTCAGCCCTTTGCTGCCCCCATGCCAACTTTTTTGAGACCTGTAGCAGGCTTCAAATTTGAAATGAGTACATTTAGTGGATAAAAGTGTAAAATTTCTCCATTTAAACATTTGTTATGTTCTCTATGTTCTATTGTGAATAAAATATTGGCTCATGTTATTTGAAAGTCTTTTAGTTTTCATTTTATTCAAATTTAAAAAAACGTTCTCGGTTTAAGATTACAATAACGTACGTTGAAGGTCCAGTCCAGCTGCTGTTGATCTGTTTGCAGTCAAGCTTTTGACATTTGCTCTTATCACAAGTCTTTACTGACACAAGTCTTAAAGTCAGTGTAAAGTCAATTCTGAGAATTGTCTGTAAACACATTATAAATATTAGAAATGCATTGCTGAAACATGTTACAAAGACTGAACTATGTAGTACTTAATTGTGGAGTTAGACCCTTAAACAGTTTTTCACCATTTCCGTAATCAGGATTTTTTTTGGGCGGGGCTAAATCATGACTCGATGACGCAATCGAGCCACCGAGCACGGCCCTCCCAACACTATAAGAGGTTTACATAGGCTGCAGACCGATTGGTGTGTGACATCAAAGTACAGTGAGAGCTACAGAGAGCAGACGCTCCTGATGCTTTCAAATCGCTCTCACGGTACACTGATGTCATACACTGATCGTTCTGCAGCGCTGCTTCATGTCGAACACACCTAATAACTAGAGCGCATTAGCATCAGTGGTTCGCGGCTTAATCGTGAGTTACTGTCATTACCGTTAGTTACTACAGCCTACAGTTTGCTAGCTAGCTATTCCTTCGTCAGGTAAATGCATAATACCTGGTTGTGACCATTTACAAAACAGCTTGGTCTCCTTATTAAATAAACTGCTAGAGGAAGACAGTTGAGAGAGACGGCAGACCCCCAGCATTTGAGAGCAGAGAATACTGCTTATTTTTTCAAGATTATTTTAATTTACTTGGCGGGGTTTTTTAGCAACCAAATTTGGCTGGGTGGCTAATAACACACATTTTTCTGTGGTGTGACAAACTCATTTCTTATCTTAATTTTGATGAACCAAGATCTTTTAGTCTACAGTGTTTTTGTTTCTGGCATGAACAATCAATAAACATTATTTATAGCATGCTTACAATTCAATAATCACAATACACTTTGTGCTTTGTTACTTTCCATATGAAGCAAAGTCGAATGAACATCAGAAGGTACACTGAAAGAAGTAATAGAACTTACTAAAATATGTTTCATGTAATCACTCCATCAGTGTTTCAACCATGGAAAGACGTTAATAACACAAACAATAAATACGTCATGAAATGTTGCATTTACCTCAGGAAAGTCATTCAATGTCCATAGCTAGAAAAAGGAACATTTTGCTAAATACAGAAACTATATTACACATCTATTATATTTTTAGTCAACTGTTAGTGATGTTTTCCTTATGTAATGTACAGTATGTTTGAATAAATCTTTTATGTTCAACAATGAATTAGTTAAAACAATTCTATCATTCAAAAGTTGATATAAAAATTGTGTTATGTGCAATGTAAATTCTTGTATACAACTCAGGTTTGTGTGCGTGTTGATTATTACATTAGTTTAATTATTAAAAAAAAAAAAATTTAGATTTTTGACTAAATTAAAACTTTCATTTAGTTTTATACAAATGTGTTAAATCTGTTCTTACCAGAAAGACGTGGGAACGTTTAGTCCTGCCAGGGCTGAGCTGCACGAATCCCTCCCAACATGAAAATCTAGAATGAAATGTTGAGAGTGATTAGAATACATGGCTAAGCAAGCTGTCCAGACACACAACAAATCAACAACAAATTAATAATCAAGAAGGTTATCACCAACCGCAAACCACCCATTTACCATTTACACAATTTGTTCCTTAAATGAATTTTTTCTTTACCTCTGTGATGTCCTGCACCTGCTGGACAAGCGCCAGTGATAATACAGATATAACGGATAGCTCTCTCTCAGTGTTGTACACCTCCTTGGTTCAGACAAACATGTAATCCCACCCTCAACTTATACCAACTTGACACTGACTAGAGCAACCTGACACATTGGACCACACAATCAAACATAGAAATGTTATGAAAGTACTGCAGAGCAGTATGTCAACCAACAAATGGCTTAACTGGAGTTCAGTCTACACATTAAAGTAAGACACACTTCACCCTTATGATACTTTCACAGACACTGCCAAAAACAAAAGTGTAATATATAACGACTCTATTATGCAACCTCCAGTATATAGTTAACGGTAAGTCTGTGTTTGTATAGCAGGATATGTCCATGGCAGAGCGCAGGGTTTCAGGAAACCAGCCTCCCAGATGCGGTTTTCCCCGCCGCCCCGTCTCTCCCCTGAGGAGCATTACCATCTGCTTGACCTCTGCTGATCACCAGATGGAACAATCCAGACTGCTTCCACACAACATCAGAGGAGGATGTCCTTCAAGAGCCTTTCCAGAATGCCTCAGTCAGTTCTAGTCAAACTGCTCGAGTGATCTGGCCTCAAGTCACGTTCAAGTGAGAGAAACTGTTTAGAAGGTCTTTGAGGAGATGGCTTGGGTTTGAGAAATTTATCAACTAGGAACTCTTTGTGAGTCATGCTTATAAAGGAAGTTCACCCATTAAAAGAAAAGTGCAGATTTAAATGGCATTTCAGAGCTTAGTTTATTTTCATTGTAAAAAATTACAACGCCTCACACCAGGTTTGACATTATTGATGAGAAACGTTGTTGGTTCTTGTATGCATTGTAACCAAATGTGATGCAGCAGTTGCATCATAATGAAAAGTATCATTTGAGATCTGCAGCAGAGGACATTATTTTAGGGTTTTTTTCTGTTCCTTATTCAATGTTTCATTATTGCTTTAATAATATCGTTAAGATTATTTTGATGATTCAATGAACTTACCACATGAATGTTTGTGTGCCTAATTTTAGTGTTTAATTTTAGTTCTGAGCAGTGTCGGAGAAAGTTACTTTTAAAGTAATGCATTACATATTGTGTTACTCCATAAAAAAGTAACTAATTGTATTACTTTTGATGGAAAATATAATGCATTTTATTACTTTTGCATTCCTTTTCCCATCTGAGCTGCGTTTGTGTAACAAAAAACCCAAAAGTTATATTTTGGCAACAGTGAAGGCCCTTTCACACAAAAAGTGAAATTAATAAGCTGAGGGAAGTGCCTCTGCACTTACTCCCGATTTCTCTCAACACAGGACAGGAGAGCTGTCAGTCAGTAAATGGGAAAACAAAGTAACTTGCATTGGTTATTTGAAAAAGTAACTCAGATATTTTCTTGTAAATATAAAAGTAATGCATTACTTTACCAATTACTTAAAGATAATCTGATTACGTACAGTAACTCCTGTTACTGCCCAACACCGGTTCTAAGTTTACATACCCCTTGTAGCAAAATGTAAATAATTTTAATAAATAAAGAGGGATCATAAAAAAACGTATAACTGAATTTATAAACATGACCCCACTCAAAAGTTTACAAACCCTTGAACCTTAAAGGTGACACATAATGAAAATCTGACTTTTTCCCTGTTTAAGTTCTATAATTGGGTCCCCAGTGCATCTAGAAACCCAGAAAATGTGAAAAAGAACAACCCAGTAAATTGTTTTTTGGTAAGCCTTTCTCTGCAAGCTTGTGAAAAAATGAGCGTGTCAGATGCTGGAAAACCAAAGAATGTACAGAAGTTGGACGATTTTTCTGTTGAACTGCTCGGGACAAACAAGAAACTCATGCACAACCATCACAAAACATAAAAACAGTCATGGATCATTCAGGTAACGAGTCAGCATTACAAAGGTGTGTAAACTTTTGAATAGGGTTATTTTTATAAATTCAGTTTTTTGTCTTGTGGAGTGTATGTAATGATATAGATTATTCAGGACAGTAGTAAATAAAAAAATAACATGCATTTTGATGAGCAGAACTGTAAGTACTAAATGACTGAATTAAAATTATAGTAAAGTTTGTGAAGTAGCAAGACTGAGCTTTAGGAATGTGCAACATTTCACACATAATAATTAAAGTGGCTAGAGAGAGAGAGAGAGCGAGAGAGAGAAATGAAAGCATGAAAGCAGTAGAAAGTAAACAAGAGGAAAAACAGCTATTTGTTGATGCGATGTGTTTACCCTAAAGACTCCTAATCACATGTAATGGCTTGACTAATGGGCTGTTTTCTACTGTGTTTGTGAATGGAGAGACGGAGGGAACACAAGCACACAAGGAAGTGCATGCTGTCTAATGCAAGCATATTAAGACAATGTTGAAAGAATAATCCACCAAACTCAAAGTTTACCCTTAGGTTGAGTAACGCCTTTCCAACTTTCCATACAAATATATTCACCAAGCAAAACAAATATTGGAAGCTAAAACAGATGTCAGTACAAATGTATCTGACGCAATAGTGCTTCATGATTGGAGATGCAGGTTCAATTCTGGCTTGCAACAATTCCCCCATCTCTTTCACATGCAGTAAGTAAATACTGCAAGGTCAATATTAAGTGATATTAGGACTTTTATACCTAGATCTGTGTCTTGTCTTGCAGTTTCCATGGTGACTCAGTTACTTATGAGTTGAATGAATTTTATATTTTATATTATAAACACACACACACACAATTTTCAAACTCTCAAAGCCTTTAACAGCGGCAGTGTTACATAGCCTTCACAAACGTTGCACTGTTGGACAAAAAATAAATAAATAAATGAAAACTGATGCCAACTGATGGATTGTAAATTGAATTTCATTCTTGCCAAATCCTCTAGTTCAAAAGCAGAAAACGCAAAACTTTATTTTTCACTGCAATATGAGTCTTAATACTTGGAACTTGCAATGCACGTCTCTGGTATACAGTGTGTGCATCTCTCATCCCTCAGTTGAAACAGTGCATTAGGTAAATATTTATATTAAGATGAGCTGTATAACATTCATGTTGTTACAGTATAATCTTAAAATGACAATCGTTTGACCAAATTAATGTTGAATATAAAACCTCACTGAAGTCTGTGCAGAGCTTTTTCCAAGAGGCCCAGAAAAGTCATTTCATTCTCAGAAGTACAGACTTTTCAAAGAAACTGACAGTCGAAAAGTTGGCTAGTTCGTGCATGCTTTACTCTCTCTGAATGTCTGATGTAATCAAGCATTACACAGGCATTACACACACTACGTTCTTCTCTTTCACTTATCTCAGTCCACTGTCTGGACCTGCGTCTTCTTAAAACAAATGCTGTCAAATATGCATCTTAGGCCATATTATCACACTTGGTTCGATTACAACTCCACATACAGAACACGTTGTCATCAATACCCTCAATCAGTTTCAAATAACATGCATTGTGCTAAAATTATGCTAAAAATTATGAGGGGTCATAAATGAATCAGTTGACATTTCAACGGTCCTGAAAGTAATGCCACAATGCAAAAAAAAAAAAAAAAAAGCTGAAATTTCATTATTTCTCGTCACATTTAGTCTTAAGATCAAAAGGATTTTTAGTTTGCATTTTGTTTTCATTGTTTCCATTTCTCTTCCTGGTTTTGAGTTTGTTGCCATGGTTTTTGATTATGTACACCTGTGTCTTGTTTGGTTGCTCATTTTCTTTGTGAATTTAAAGCCCTGTGATTCAGTTAATCTTTTTTTGGTTATTGTTTTAGTTTTATTAAGCTGTTTCCTTTGGCTGGTCTCCTTCTTGGACTGTCATCTTACTTCTACAAAAGCTGCACTTAGTTCCACATCTCTCAACTACATATTTATTCCCACAGAGCAACAACACGGTCTAAAAGCAGTAAAGCTTTAGGTGGTCTTTTAGGAAGACAGGCAAAGTAATAGCAAGACAGGTCTGAGAAAATCTATCAATAAAGGTCATATAACACCACCCGGTACACTCCGACATCACAGTTTGAAGTAAAAAAACAGCTCAGAAAGTGTTCAAGGGAGACACAAATCTCTGGGCATTTCTAAACGTTCAGCAGCCAAGTAAATGCCAGTAACAAGGTTATGGACAGAAACGCTGGTGTATTTCACACAGCGCTAGAGTGGTGAATAACAGCACAATAAAGCCATGACCTTCCCCTGCCGCTCATCCACCCACAGTGTGAGCACTTCACCGAGCACAAACACACAACTGCAGCGTGCTGAGGGACTGATGACGCCTAATGAGGGTTTCTGCATTCAAACCGCATGCAACAACACAAGAAATGCCCATTTCTGCCCCACAACAAAGACTTGACATCATTCTAACTTGAAAAGAAGTTCTTTTAATGTAGATTCCTTTATTTTCTACATGGATATTTTCACATGGCACTTACAAACAATACTGTGGCTGCACGTCAGTGGACAGGACTGCATTACGTTAGTTAAATGTGAGAGCAACAACAACAGCAACAACTAACAGTTGTGTCCCAAACAAGTTTAGAGAAGAAAAACAAGCACAGACAGCTAATTACTGCAGAACAGAGTCATAACTTGCCTTACTAATGGTGTTGCGGCCACAGGTATGGTATACTTATGTTATGATGTTTAATAACTTCAAACATAGCTTATCTAATAAGACAGAACTATCTGTTTTATAATATTAGTTCTTGTGTTCAGTGATGTGAAGCTAATAAACTTCTTTGGTCTTTATTTTAAGGTTTCCTCGTTACACATTACATGTAGGCTGCTTACTATTATAACAACAATATATTATGCATAATTACATGCAAGTAAGCATAAACCAAACCCTAATCCGGTTTCTCGAGTCAGACATGCATGCTTCTCCACCAATGTTTAAAATGATGCATGCACCCTCGTCGTGTTGACATGCTTGTTTTACTTTAAGCAAACCAGCGAGCCATGACTGCGACTAAAGACAACAAGTGTCAGGAGCACAATGGAAGCAAACAGACTACAAACCATTTTCAAACTATTTTGAAGCGGATGAGTTTTTTTGTTTAATGTCAAAGCAGTGATTGATAATGCAAGTTGTTGTTTTTACAATACATGTAAGAGATGTAATTGTTGCAAACACTGGGCAATCGTTTAAATAAACACCTGTTGACACAACGGGTAACAAACCACAAGCACTCAAGTAACTATTTTGACAAGTAAACGATTAGCATAAATTAGTCGTGCAACCCTTAACTGCACCCAGCTGATTAGTGTAGTTAATTAATAATAACTCACGCAAAGCATCGTGGGTTGCAGGAAAATACACCAATTATCCTTATTTGTGCGTGTAATACATAGAAAAAGTTTTGCACAAAATTTCTCACTGTAAACGAATCCTTTTACATTTATAAACATGCACTCAAGCAAGATATTTGTGTAAAGTCAAGTGTGCTATTCTCAATACCAGTTTAAACTACAGTACGGTGTGGTATCTTCATAATTCTCCATCCTTGATTTGATAAGTGAATCTAACTAAACACTTTTTCATGGTTCTTGAACCAACAGCTCTCGGTCGCGAAGGGTCTGTCACATACTGAGTGGCATTTAGTCTGATTTAATCAGAAGCGGCACATGGTTGAAATATTTTGTATTAACCGGAGCCTTTTAACCACAGTACTGCATTCAGAGACCAAAAATAACTAATGCAGAGAGACAAAAAAATGCTTTTCAGTGCAAGGCCGCTAAAAGAAAAAAAAGAAGCCTCTGGGATTAAAAGCGAGGCGATCTGACAGAGAGTGAGAGAACGAGACGAGCAGGCAGCAGGGGTCACGGGCCAGCCGTCTGTGTTTTCACTGACCTCGTCTAGCCACAGCGCTCAGTGCTTGACATTTTCTCTCTCAACAAACACAAACTATAAATCTGTTTTTTTTTTTTAAGTTCCACGGAATGAGAAATGCATAAAAGTTTGGGATGATCTGGTGTGAATAATGACAGAATATTCCATTTTGGGGTGGACTATCCCTTTAAGACACATTTTACCCCGCAGCATGTAAGTGCTTCTTTTTGTGTTTACTACCAGCCAAAAAAATGCCACACTTTACTGAATTTACAGTTGTATGAAAATCTGGTTCTGCAATTTACAGTGTACACATTGCTTACCCCAAGTACTGAGTAATAATTACACAGGCTTAAGGTTAGTTTTAGGTTCATGGTTACAACGTAGTTATCACCACGTTATTGTGATTACTATAATATGCACACTGCATTTACAAGCATATCTGAAGCTCAAACAGAAGTGCATGGTGCTGTAAACAGCAAGGTCATTGGTTTGATTGCCAGTGAACGCAAAAACTAAAAAAATAAACAAATAAATGCATTCCAAGAATGCATTGTAATTTGATTTGGATAAAAGCACCTGTCAAATGTAATATTGTAAATGTAAACTACTATATAGTAGGTGCATAGCATTTACATGTATAGTAAATACTATGTAGTAAAGTAGTTGGTTTAATTGCAACTATTATCCTCATATAAGTTGCTTTAGATAAAAGCATCTGCTAAATAATTTAATGTAAATGTATAGCGAGTCTGTATTTACATGCAAATATATATTATGAATAAAAGCTTTGTTCTGAAGCAGACAGTCAAGGAAAAGCAGCCAACAGGTGACTAGCATTAACAAACATGGGAAGTACTTCAACTGTTTAAAAAGTATCCCAGGATGCCCTTCATGAGGCTGGTTGAGAGACTGCCCAGAGTCAGACCTGCCTTCAAAAAACAGGCAAAAAACACATTTTCTCCATTTCCAAACGGAGCAGTCTAGAGAGGAGCGTTTTAAGGCATCATCACTGATGTCAAGGCCGTCTCAGAATGCATTTCAATGATCAAAGTAAATCCAAGACAGTAGAATAGGTGAGAGAAATGCTGACTGCTGTAACTAAATATGTAGACAGTTTAATTTAACAGTGGACTATTTTATAACAGAGCTATAATGAGAAAGTTGCAGTCCTAAATTTACATACACCTCACAGAATCTGCAAAATGTTTATAATTACAACAAAATAAAAGCGATAATACATTAACATGTTGGCCCGATGGTGCTTACGATACACCAAAGACTCTCTCTCACTCACTTTCTTGTTTCTCGCCACTTTTCCATCCATCAAAGGCAAAAAAAAAAAAAAAAAAAAAGAACATAAATAGGGAAGACTGTGAAAGGAAAGGAAAACATAAACTTGATAACTTACAAGACTCATTCTTAACTAGTCATTAAGTTTTCAGAATATTCTGGGGGTTTTTATTATTTTCTTTGCTTGAATCAATAATACATACACTCTAAAGTGTGTAATGGGAATAAGACAAGCGAGTGAAAACCTCTGGCCATTAATAAAAGACATTTTAACAACAGAACACTGTACCAGGATTTCTCAGACGCAGCGGTCCCAGTTTACAGTCCCAGACAATGTTTATGCAATTGCAGTGACCTCGGGAGACAGACATTACTACTATAAACCACTCAGCACACACATGTAAGCAATGCATCACCCTGCACCAAAGGTCAGCACACTCTCAGTAGAGCATTAAAGGTTTTATGGGAAACAAATCGCTCTTTTTAGATGAACAGTGCAGGACATGCACATGAAGTGTAATGCACAAACGTTAAAGAACCCATTAAACAAAGCATAGATTTTCCTGTGTTGACAGATATGCTATTGACACAGGAAGTTTGGGTGAGTCAGTAGCTATTCGTTTGTGTCAGAGCCATGAACAAAAATGATTTGATATCTATGGTGTATATATATATATATATATATGGTATGATTACATTTTGGTAATAAAAAAGGATATCTAATCTATTAATTTCATTGAATTGTACAAACAATTTAATAATTTATTATGGATTTAACAATAAAATACAGTGTCTTGATTTTTTAGATTTTGTTTTATGACTTATTACAAAAATATAAATGAAAAATGGTGGTAATCAAATGACTGCATAAAACTATTTATTTTTTAACTGAATTGGAATTAAATTTGAATAATTCCTTTCATTTTTGGCAAAAAAAAAAAAAAAAAAAAAAACTGGCATTACAAAGAGATGCACAACATGCTAACTTTATATTTAAATATCCATATCATAATTTGACTAAGAATACAGACATAATTTTGATTTATTCATGCAGATTTTGGCACAACGCATGACATTCTGCATTTTACAGTAAATTCCATTTTTATGACAGGATTGCGCGATCCTGTCTGCATTTTCCACACTGTGGAAAGCACAGGGGCCTATTATAAGGGAAAGTGACATTCTTTGGGGTATTTTTGTTGCAAAATAGTGCACATAATGGTTTGCTTTAAACTTTTAAATACAATATTTTACTTTAACTAAAAAAAAAAAGACTGAAAACAAAGTTTTAATAAGATTTCACATCAACAAAAATTATTCATCTTCATGTAAAAATCTTTTGTAAGATATTTTAATCCTGAGACACATCTGCCCCTCTGCTGAAATAAAATAAAAACAGATACTGTAGAATAGAAAAAGAATAGAGCAAGCTAGTGTTAGAGGCCTTTTTTTTCTTAATTGTATAATAAATAAAAAATAAAACAGATAGAATACAAAAAGAATAGAGAAGCTAGTGTTAGTTAGTTTTTTTTGTTTGTTTTTTTAAGAAAACAAGCAGTTAGTAAAAGGTGCAGTAGGAGATCTTGGAAAATGCTAACTTTAGCCTGATAGTATTGAAAGTGAATGTGCCGCCCTCCCTGCAATCGCCGTCCAAAGCCACACCCCCCGAACGCATATACGCTCACAGACCAGAATACCAGAGACAACATCACTCCATCAGCAGTTCCCATTTCCTGTCCTCGCGCCCCTCGCGCTGCACATTTCATATGTATCTCTGATCACGTGCGACGTTTGTTCTGTTTGACGTGACCGTGCTGATGACGTATCCTGTCTGCGCGAACCAGGTGCACAGAGGTATGCTAATACACACTTTGACAGGCAGGTAGGAAAGCCAATTAAAACGCTCGGACCGAGTGTTTTGATTGGACGAACATTTCTTGGTCCTACACCTTCCACAGAATATATAAATACAGATAAATACATTTAGACCACTTAACTTAATGATTGCTATCAGGATGTGAAGAGACTTTCAACCAGCATAACAAAAAGTGTTTCTGAAGACAATCACCTGTTGCACCTTTAATGAATAGAGTGCAAGTCTGAAAGCCTCAAGTTTAAAAAAAAAAAAAAAAAAAGAATAGAATTGGAATAGTGCTTTCAAATGATTAATCACATCCAAAATAAAAGTTTTTGCTTGCATAATATATGCGTGTGTACTGTGTATATTTATTATGTATAAATACACACACATGTATGTATATATTTCTGAAAAAAATATGTTGTCTAAATATATACATGTAATATATACTGTATGTGTGTGTGTGTGTGTGTGTGTGTACGTATGTACTGTATGTATGTATGTATGTATGTATGTATGTGTGTATATATATACACACACACACACACACAGGATGAGAACAAAAACTTTTATTTTGGATGCAATAAATCACAATTAATCACTTGACAGCACTAATTCGGAGCTCATAAAACATGTCAGCACAAAAGGATGAATAAACTGTAAATATTAAAGGGTTACTCCACCCAAAAATGTTATCATTAATCACTTACCCCATGTCGTTCCAAACCCATTAAAGCTTTGTTCGTCTTCGGAGCACACTTTAAGATATGTTGGATGAAACCCGGGAGGCTTGTGACTGTCCCATTGACTGCCAAACAATTAAACACTGTAAAGGTGCAGACAAGTATGAAAGACATCGTCAGAATACTCCATCTGCCATCGCTGGTTAAACCATAACGTTATGAAGCGAAGAAAATAAAAATAACAACTTTATTCAACAATTTGTCTCCTCTGCGTCATTGTAGCGCCATTTACGCTTTGATTTGAACGAAAACAGCACATCCGTGTGGCGTGGCGTACGCAGTTTGCGTCCAGCGGATATTCTCCAAAATGGCGCTACAGTGAGGCAGAGGAGACGAATTGTTGAATAAAGTTGATATTTTTATTTTCTTTGCATATAAAAAGTATTCTCATAGCTTCATAAAGTGCAGATGGAGTATTCTGACGATGTCTTTCATACTTTTCTGCACCTTTACAGTGTTTAATTGTTTGGCAGTCAATGGGACAGTCACAAGCCTCCCGGGTTTCATCCAAAATATCTTAAAGTGTGCTCCGAAGACGAACAAAGCTTTTACGGGTTTGGAACGACATGGGGTAAGTGATTAATGACAAAAATTTCATTTTGGGGTGGAGTAACCCTTTAAAACTCAGTCTAGCTGTTTTATACTTATTAGGGGAAAAAATCCTTTATAGAACCACTACCCTTTACAAGTAATTTTTTATTATTATTATTATTTTTTTTTTTTACTAATTGGTGAGTCGTCTGCATTAGCGTGCTCACAGTAACTGATTACAAACATCACAGACAACAAAAGACAAAATGATAGATGAACACACAAGTCAAGCTTACTGGCTGATGAATCAGCTGTTCATGAATCACTAATCATTAAACCAACAGGATAACAGTGATTTTGTTTGTAGGTGATATTACACAAAATATAAAAAGCATTATTAATAATAGAAATATAATAGTTTTAGAATCAAAGTCATTGCATTTGCAAGTAAATTGGATTCAATCCATGCTTCACTCCTCTAAAGATTAAAAAATAAAAAATAAATAAAATAAAATAAATAAATAAAAAATAAAAAATAACTACATTGCAAGGCTGTAACCATAAAAATAATATATTCATAAAAATATTCAACTATTCAGGGAACATTTTGTCAATATTTCATTATTGGAGGGAAACTTGTCCCCTTCAATGTCTATGGTGGTTACAGCCCTATACTGCACTGTGATATGTAACATTGCAATGATGCAAAATAGATCACACACAATACTACTAATAACAATACTATCACATAGCAGGATATCATCTTTTGGTCCATCTGCCCACCCCTACTGTGGCCTGTAAATTACAGTGAGAGCATATGGCAGAAATACAGAGGAGAAGGGCTGGTGAGAGGTCAGCTGTGCCAACAGAGCTGTGACGTGACACAAGCTGTGCATTCACGTCACCACGAGGAGTTTGCCATTAACATCTGAGAGAGAAAACAAACACTGGCGTAGTGAATGCCTAGTGAGCAGGTGTGCATGTGATTCAGCACTTCAAACAAAACACCAGCTTCAAACGAAACAGCACATTACTTCCCTATTAAGCATCCCATGAAAGAAAAAATTGAGTTCTTTGGATTTCAACTCATGTTTGTTAGCTTTAATGCCATCTACTGTAAATGCTAGTGTACTCCTGAATGTTGACAAGATTTTTGCAGATTTTTGCAGTTAAAAATCATTCAGTAAAATCCACATTCAATTAGAATTAAGGAGTAAAAATATTGATCACTCATATTGCACTACACAGATTCTTGTCCAATCAAATGCTCTCCAGAATGAGAAAGTCCCTCCCCCAAACACCACCCGCACCTAAGCTGTGAGCGGAAATCTGTCTTGACGGGGAAAAAAAAACTGCTCGTCAAGCAATTTCAAGAGGTCTATTTCATTATAATACTATTGCATTATATTAATCTGCTATTTCAGTCCGTTTTATTTTTTTACATTTCTATAATCTTTTTTCATGTAACATTCAAAAGTTTTGGGATCAGTCCGTTCTTAAATAAGTCTCTCTTTTTTGTGAAATAGTATAATAATTATAACAATTTATAATAATGTTTACAATTTAAAAAAAAAATGCTGTTCTATTTAAATGTTATTCTTCAAAGTATCCTGATTCTGAAGGATTTCTGCAGGATCATGTGACACTAAAGACTGCACGATGCTAAAAATTCAGCTTTGCATCACAGAAATAAATGATATTTTAAAGTATATTTAAATAGAAAACTGTTATTTTGAATTGCAACAACATTGCTCAATAGTACTGTTTTTTTTCTGTATTTTTGATCAAATTAACGCAGACTTGATGAACATAAGAGACTTCTTCTTCTTCTTCAAAAAAAACTTAAAATCTTACTCATGCAATCTTTTAAACGGCAGTGTATATGCACGTATATTTCTTCTGTGAAGCACTTCGTAAGCAACATATTAAAAAGGTACCATATAGATAGAAAACATTTTATTTATTTATTTTCTATTTTTGCTGCAAAAACCTTAAGTAACATTAGTGGACCTCACATAAAAATGAAAGAAATAGACATTTTTCAAATACGATCCCTTTAACAACTAATGAAGAAACATGCAGTGCAGTAATTTATGTCTGAATGAAAAGCAGGTCGCTTTGGAGGCTGGCTATCATGTGATTCACTCTCACCCTGAATGGCCCTGATCTGGAACATTTTCCCCGTCGAGAGACTCTCGCTGCCCTAGAACAGCCGGCTGCATGTAGATGTCAGAGCCGTTATGTAACACGCTGGCCTGCTCTCGTCCACTCTCCACTGTTCATTTCTGCCTGCCTCTCTTTCCATTCTCATTTCTCTTTCATAACGCCCATCCTTCCATAATTGTATCCTCTCTTCCTCTTGTTTGCTGTACAACATTAACCCATGCAAAGAAAAACACTCACGTATTCTTCAACAGCAGCTGCTCCACATTGTTTGGAATTATTTGGATTCAGTTTTACAACAACAGACTGCACAGAATGATAAATTCCATCACTTTCGCTGATTTGATCAAGAAACAGATGGAATTTATAAGTATTTTAATTTCAGACGGCCTTGCCATGTTGTGAATTCAAAAGACTGCTGTTAGATTAACGCAGCAGAGGGACTGAATTCACAGTATGCAGTATAGCACAACCTCATTGTTTTTATTAACCAATTACTACACAAGATTGTGTGACTCAATACACTGCACACACACAAATGGAGCATCTCTAACACTGGCAACCAGGCAGTTTTAATAGCACAGCCTACGCAACATCGTCAATTACTATTTTAACATGACTGAAACTGTATTGGCCAATCATGGACAGGACCAGTTTTTTTTTCAGAAAAATCAGACAAGAGATCCCCACCACATGCACAAATGCATAGTGTTCAAAGACTTAAACTCTGCATGTGACGATACGTTTGCTATCATCAGTTGCAGCATGTCTCTAACTGATTGCAACGGTGACGGTCCTGACTCACATGCTGCCCCGGGCCAAATCAGCTTTTATCGCTATTATTATCCATCCCTCCCAATTTGTGGCCTCTAGCATAGGTTTTCTCATAGCATAGGCTACTTACACAGTTTTCTTTGGTGCAGACAGATCCTTTACCAGATACTCTGAGTGCTACTTTTATATATAATACACCACATTTTTTGTAGATTTTGAATATGTATGGTATACAGTATATCACAATAGTTTGCGTTTGGAAATTCAAAGAAAAGTGGTGTGCTAACCAAAAAAAAAAAACATTGAATTTGGTCTTGAATTGAGAAAACAATTTTTTTGAGACCAAAACCATCTTTAATTGATACAAAGCTGACAGAACGACTTGTTTTCTACTTCTGCGTTTTTATTAAGTTATAGTAGCTACACAAGACGTCTTCGACATCACCGCCTACTGATGCATTAGTGAACGGACAACAGGATCACTGGACACAAAATAACATTATTTCTAAAGGAAGCTATCATCAGGAAAGTGGTTGTTTATTTTCAACTGAAATGAACCAAACAAACAAGCCTCTCTGGTAAACTAGCCACAAATCAATACAGACTTTTTTGTAGGGAAAGATATAAGCACGACAGCAATGCAGCAACATGTAAGTAATTGCATTAATCTTTGTAAGCTTGCATCAGTAAAATCAAGCCAGTGACTAAACGGTCAACTACATTCATATCGATCTCTTAGGAGTACGTAAATGTGATGACACACAGAAAGCAATCAAAGAACGCTCCCTTAATCATTGCAGGAGCTGCCAAACAGTGATTTGACTTCTGCACTTTTGCAGAAGAAAACAAGGTCACACTTTATATTAGGTGGCCTTAACTACTATGTACTTACATCAAAAAAATAAGTAGAATGTACTTATTGTGTTCATATTGTATTGTATTAATGACGGCCAAGCAACATGGCAACTTGCCACACTGTAAAAATAGTTCATCCAAAGGTATGTTTGTAAAAACCGATGTGTTAGATTTACTTAAAATATATATGCGCCATTTTTGCATCACACTTTTTAAGTAAACCCAACTTGGAACAATTTTACTTAAAATAAACAAGACAATCTTTGTTATATGAACTTAAATATTTGAGTTCACTCAACATGCTTTACTTAAAACATGCAACGTGATATAACCTACTAAGTAATTTCAAGTTGTGTTAACTTAACATTTAAACTAATTTATATAAAAAATTTAATTAATTGAGTTGAATCCAAATAACATTTTAACTTATTTTAGATCTTCAACTATTGCTCTGCTTACTGCACTGGTACACTCAATTCACTCAATCACGGTTTATAAAATTACTTAATGTAGCACTGGGGAATAAACATGCTATGAAATCATGTGGTTCACTTACAAACGTGTAAGTAAACAAGTAGACAGCTTGTTATCCTTTTATACTAATATGTCCACCCAAAACAATTACTACCGAAAGTAACAGAGACCTCAGTACCTGGTACAGCACACACAATGAGTATGAATGAGTAGAAAATGAACTCCAGATGTCACAAAACAGTAAATTACTAAATCCAACAACAAAAGCAACCATAAAATAGTGTAAATACAACTCAAAAACAGTGAAAAATGTTACCTTTTTAATTATTCATGCCCCAGTGCATGATGGGAAAAAACGGGATCATAACTTAAAGAATCCTTGTAAACATAACAAACAGTTCTAAGTAAAATATACTTATAAGTTCAAACGTTAATTTCTACAAGCTTAAATTGAGTAATAATATAGAATTTACTTTTTTTTTTTAAATTATTGCCTGAACTAAATTATTTAATGTAGAAATTAGTTTTTATGTAGTATTTACTTCACCACAAAATCATTTTTCTCTGTGTATGATTGTTTAGCCAAAATCAAAAGGTCCTGTTTAATTAAAAAAAAAAGACAACAAAATTTATACAACAGCAAGCTGGCAAATCACTAAACTGCTTCCCGTTGTGTTTAACACATTCTTCTTCCTTATTTTCACATTACCTTATTTTTAATGCATGGTTTGGAAGCAAAGAAACACCCAGCATTCATTCAGAATGGTGAATAAACAGACTTAAACTCCCGGTGCATTCAGCCCTTCCAGTCGATCAGAATCAAACACACAGTCAGACCACAGTATAAGTGTATGATACATAAAGCTACCACGGCCATTACTATTTCTACTGCTTGGAAAAAGTTACAATTCATTTTCAATGAGAAGGATGATTAGAAAGAAGAGACGGGCGCAGTCCAAGGACACTGCCACGGATGAGCGATAAAGACATGGAGAGCTGTGTGTGCCGCCCTATGCCAGCGTCCCTCGCTGTAGACGCAAGTTTGGTTCTGTATAAACGCAAATAAAATTTGAGCGCTATGGTGGAGAGGACGATTTTCAGCAAAACTTGACTAATTGTTTTGATTCACTGCAGCTTCCCTCTGACGTTATACTCCGCAGTTCAT
This sequence comes from Acrossocheilus fasciatus, assembly GCA_036784905.1. NCBI lineage: Eukaryota > Metazoa > Chordata > Actinopteri > Cypriniformes > Cyprinidae > Acrossocheilus > Acrossocheilus fasciatus. The sequence continues at coordinate 30,443,575 of CM071956.1, forward strand.
TTACACACGCACGTTCTTCAAAAACGGCATTAAAATATGTCAAATTAAATGCATTTAAATGGAAATGTAGGTTTGCTTGCTTTTGGCAAAGAGCATCATCAAAATGATACAACATTTTGTTTAAGGTAAGTGGCTGCAAGCAATTTATTTTAACTACATTTAGTTAGTCATCTAAATGTGTTTATTTAAACGTAGCTAAAATAAACTGATGGCAACCACTTACCTTAAAAATTGAGTAAATTCAATGAATCATTTTTTCAGTGTAAGTCCACGTCATACTAACAAGACACTGTTTCTAACCACAGGTTGAGAGCTATAGTTCCAACCACACAATGTTGCAAAGCTGTTTGCGAATGTTTGTTGGAAACATGGTTTTGGAAAATGGCAAACCATTGCAATGTCTTATTAATGATGTAACTTGCGACCATCTTTAGATCTCAATGGTTTTGGGAGACACACCCCAGGTTTGCAATAACATGAGCATAAATAAATGATTACAGAATTTTCATTAATAAAAATCCTTAATGAAATATCATTAATGTTTCTTTAAGAAATCTGGCAATGGGAACAGAGCTGTGATATCAGCTGATGACAGACCGGGTGAATTCGCTTTAATCCCACGGCACACGTGTCTGCGATGCCCACCACACGACATGTGAGCTCCACAGAAGAGCTGACATTACACAACCACAAACACACCAAAATAGACAACGATCACCTTACATCCTGCCTTACTTCCCCCTAAAGCTTGTTGTGAGAGCTGCCTGGCTTGCTTTGGCTAAAGAGAAAACCAGAAACACACATACACAAGCATATATATATATATATATACACACAGTTTTCCTCATCATTTCAGACCAAAGGGAAAGTAGACAGCTGCAAATATATATGGTGGCGATACAAAACAATGTGAATATTGTGATGATTTTAATGCCATTACACTAGTTTCTAGACTTGGGTAAACTTCAGCCAGCTGGCTGGATTGAATTTGGCCTCCCATGTGGATTAATCCAGCCCATGGATCATTTATCCTGAAAATGTTTGTTTTTTCTCCTTTCAATAGCTCCATTATATTGCAATACGACCTAATGAGCCTTCATAAAAGCGTTGCCAGATCCCAGAAGATCCAAACCACCCAGTCAGAGCATTAAACTTGTACAATTTGGAATTAGTCAACTCCAACTTCTAATCAGTTTGTCCAATCTGGCAACAGAAGCATGTGCCCTCTTTCCACTTGCCAGAGAAAATTATTAATTTCCAGTATGATCTTCTAAGAAATGTTGAGAACAGCATTGTACTCAACAGCTTCTGCTGTCTGGAGCTACTCAATAAACGCAGGTGTGACACATCCTGATCCTAAAGCAGAAGAGACATGGAAATGGATGGAAATTTTTGAGTATCAATCCACAAATCCAACGTTCATCATAAATCACAGTGTGCGTTCATATAGGCCACAGTTTTTTCTTCTTTTTTTTTTCTTCTCAATTTCTGATGGAGTTTGGGTTCTTTGTCACTCTCGTCTTGCTTAGTTGGGGTTTAAAAGACACTTAATATTCAGTAATATTATCGATTTGACTGCACTGACACTATCAGATGAGAACAAAACCTGAACTGAATTGGGCTGCTTTCTAGCTGAATCAGATCCGTTTCATAATGATTTGTTGACATCGTTACTGAGCTGAATTTAATCAACATTCAACTGACTTGAGCTGAAAATGACACTGTTGCTTTGTGTAGCTGCTTATACAGTGGCTGAACTGATTTTTAATTAATTAAAAAAAATATGGTCCCACTTTATATTAGGTGGCCTTAACTACTATGTACTTACATTTAAATTAATCATTTGGTACAATGCACTTATTGTGTACATACATTGTACTTATATTTTTAAAAATACCTATATGTAATTACATCTGTAATTAATTTCTGTAATTACATTTATACACTGTTGAACCATCCCTTACACCTACCCAAACCACCAAATCGGTCCTTTACCCGTATCCCTCCTCAATATCAGCAAAAGTGTTTTGCAATACAATATGACCACAATAAGTACATTGTACTTATTTGTTGATGGAAGTACATAGTAGTTAAGGCCACCTAATATAAAGTGTGACCAAAAATATTTTACAAAATATGACCGTGATTTTAACAGTAAAAGACTGTAAAAACCTATTAACTGGTTAACAGTAAGTTCCCCTACTATATGCGGTGAAAAAACGTATTGGACATTACATGAAATTTTACAGTAATACACAGGTTACAGTGAAAAACCTTAAATTGAATTCCTTGCGTTACATTTTACATTTGATGTTTTTCATTGATGTTTTCTTCTTGGGTTTTTTTCTTCTCAGTTGGGTACATTAGGGTTGCACTATGTATAATCATTTTCTATTCTTAACTGTTTTAATTCATTTTAAATCAGTTTTTAGATCATTTTAAATTCCTTGTTTTTATTGTTGTGATTTTTCTAATGATTATTTTAATTTATTTTATGTAAAGCACTTTGAATTACCATTGTGTATGAAATGTGCTATATAAATAAACTTGCCTTGCAGTAAAATTCTGGCAACCGTTTTTTTTTTTTTTAACCATAAATTTTACGAATTAGTTTTTTTTTTTACAATGTTCAAGTCAACTGTCTCCGTGATAAACTATAATAAATCCAAACACACACATCCACTGGTCGGCTCTACTTAAAATTAACTCTGCTTTTAATTCTTCATTTCATGTGTGAGAATTAAAAATCAATTTGCTTTGGATTGTGCGATTGTAAGTCCTGTGCAAATCTATTTACAGTATTAAATCAGAAATATCCATGAACCGTTTTCAAAGCTAAATCTATAGTAAAACATTTCACTGTTGCAAGGTTATTATTATGATTTTTTTTCTATTTTAAGAATCTTCATAAATGTAGAGAGCATGTTAATTAAAAACTCACCAGAGAAGTAGAGAAGGTAAAATAGACCATTTATAATCTCCTTTTTCAAGGTTTTCTAACACCTCTTCGCAGAGCAATACTTCAGGCGATGGCTGAATGATCCCATCAGTCACAGACACACTTCAGAAAACTGTGCATCATGTATTAGAATGGCTACACGACTGTTTCTGGGCTCGAAGGATACAAGAACCAATCGAGGCAGAACATTATATTTATGAGGGAATTATACTGTTTGGCCAAAGTACTATTTAAAGCCTAATGTGGCCCTTGTGCCAAAAACTTTAGCCAGCCCTGGGCTAATTTCATGATCCTCCCTCGACTCATGACTCGTGAGAATAACGGCATTACAACTGAGACGTTTTCACAGCGTCTCATTGCTGTAGCTAGAACTGCATTTATGTGCTTTGTTTCTGTTGAAACTGTCCGTGTCAGTTTGTTTCTTTTACAGGGTTCTTGATAAGACTGGACGAGAACTTACAAAGCTTTAAGAGGAACAAGTGAGTAATAAATATTCTGCTGTGAAAAATCTGCCTTTTTCATTCTTTTATTATTATTTATTGTATTTAACTTGCTGCATAATGATCCGGGTTTGGTCCATCTGGGGAAAAAACAACACTTTTAAATGTCAAGATTTATATTGAATATTGAACTATGTATTTTTTTAGCAACATTGGCTAGTCTTAAAGCACTAACAACTCTAACGTGCGTCTTTGATGCTTCTGCTCAGCGACTCTGCTCATGTTGTTACAGAAATGACCGTAGAAGTCATTATGTTGCCTGCTCTCCATCCCCATTCATCCATCTTTCTCACTGCCCTTCTCTGTCCTCTGTCTTTCGCTGTCCTTCAGTGCTTGAAGGCCGTCCAGCGCACTGGCACACGTTTTTGGCTCACATAGCATGTTTGCTTATCCACTTTCCCTCTCTGCCTTTGTTTTTCAACTTATTTAGATCAGCTTAGGAAAAGCTTAAATAAACACTCTTAGGAATACTTCAACCTGAAATGAACATTCTGTTATTTACTCACCCTCGTGTTGTGCCAAAACTGCTGTTAATGTTTACAACCCAGGTAGAACTAAAGTGTACTTGGAAAAAAAAAAAAAATTAATTAAAAAAAAAAAAAGTTAAATACAAGCAAGCACATTTGTAGTACATTCTTTTTTTGTGTGTGCTAACTGTAAACGTTATACAACATAAATACACTAATTAAAAGTATATTTATACTTCAGTGGATTTGCAAAAGTATACTAAATAACATTGACATTTAAACTGATTTTTAGTGCATTCAAATAAAGTATAATATTACTAAAGGAGTCAGAAAACACAGTGCATAGTAGTTTGCTGCACACTGGGCCGCGAAGCCGCAGACCATGATGACCTATAGCACCTACAGTGGCACCTGTAACGGGCAGTGGCCTCTTTCAGCAGGGTAATGCTCCCTGACCCATTGCAGAATCTGTTCAGGAACAAAGAGTCCAAGGTGTTGACTTGGCCTCTAAATTCCCTTGATCTCAATCCAACTGAGCATCTACGGGACGTGCTGGACCAACAATGATGTCGCCGGACTGCTTCGCAACAGCAGGAAAAATTAAACATTAAATAACAATAATTACGTGTCTGCATAATCAATAAGTGCAATTCACCTTTATTCCACAAAGTGGCACTGTTTAAATCATAATAATGACGTGATTTTTCACTCATAATTAGCGGATGCATAAAACAAATAATCATCTGCATAAATTGAACTGGCTTGAATGGCTTCACTGCAGAGCAATTACTGCACATAATGAAATATAAGTGTCACTGTTGTTTGATGGTGGATGTGGTGAATGGTGAATAGCGGTGAATGTGTTGTTTTTGAAGATGCTGAAAACGATAGTTTTGAGAATATATTGAGATCGTGAATATGAGCAGATGCTGAATGCATACTGGGGAAATGCGCTCTGACGATGGCAGTGATAGTAAAATCATCTGCTCAAACCAAACCCTTCTAAGTTTCAAAAGGTAAGAAAGTATGCTTATTTTATTTTTTTTATTTTATGTTCGTTTTTTTTATCAGGAGAGTTTGCTACTGCAGCAATTAGAGATCCATCCGTGCTGGATATAAGTCTGGGTCGTTAAAGACCCGAATAGCCTATGTAATGATCGGCGGAATATTTATGCAGTTTAAAGTCTTAAAATGTCTTAAATTTTACAACATTAAGCCTTAAATATCAAATAGTCAACAATTTAAGACATTTTAAGACTGTAAACTGCATAAATATTCCGCCAAATCAATACATAGGCTATTCGGGCCATACTGATCTAAAGAGAAAGCCATTTTCCCTGTCCTGCTTTTTGTGGAATAAAGTCCTGGTCAGATGGATTAGAGTAACATTAGCTGCTTGAACTGTTCCCTCAATAATGTGTTTAATTACCCACTATAATCCTAGCTAAAATTAACATTAACACTGAACAATATATTTAGTATCACCCTTTGTGCCTAACTTAACTAAGAAAAAATGATTTGTCCTAAAATATGGAGTTGTGATAAGGAAAGCATTAAATTTATCTTTCTCATACATGTTGATACATTGTTACAACACTAGTTATATGTTTTAAAACAAATTATAATAAAAAAACTATTTGTATTTCTTGAAAATTGTTTCTTCAATTATTGTTTTGCAAGATAGAACCTTATAATTCCAAGCGGAAAATGACTTTTTACAATTAGAAGGTTCTATCTGCATTTGACCTGTTCCAAAAATCCCCATTTAAAAAATTGATATTGTACATTTAGGGTCTCTGTCATTTTCAAGTAATAAAGAGACTTGTTCCCCATATAATTTTTGCTATATGGAATGCAAAAACTTTGAAGCTCAATATCTCAAAACCACTCAGAACGCAGATACAAACGTATAATTCCAAGGCTACAAAATGTTTAACCAATGAAAAGCATTCAAAGCTTTTGACTAAACCTCGTAACGCCATTGGATTAAACACAAGAAAAACTGAGTGCCAATATAGCTACAAACAACTTTATAAACTGTAAGTTGATGAAAACGTAATGTGATGAACTTACTGCTTCAGATGTCGCTGTTCTAATGACGGAACAAAAACAGTGATCGCCGTCATTTGCTCATCAAAAACCAACTCCATTTGAGCATGATTTTCATAAAATGTTAAGTGCAAATTTCTGATCATATATAAAGCCAAAATACCAACTGCAAAGACTATAGAATTATATAATAAGGGACTCTGACCAATTCCGACGACATTTATAATTCTCTACAACAAACCAACTTCCAACTTTTCTATCCTTTTTTTGTTGTTGTGCTATATTTCTGTGCCGTGGGATTTTTTTAAAGGTTGGGAAACACTGTATTATACCAAACCTCAAACTTCTCTTATATGCCTGACTCAAGTTTCATCTGCTTGTGATGATGTTCCACTGTGCATGAACGTATTTTTTCATTCACAGTGGAACGCATGTTGTTTTCTAAGCATCAAGTACCCTGTGTAGTGTCCTTGTAGTGGTGTAACTCTGCCACAAAATCCCAGCAAAAAAAAAAAAAAAGGGAAAACCACAGGAGAGGAGACAGATAAACTTGGGACACATTAGACAAGTCTGGCAGAAACTTCTTAATGTGGTACTTTATAGCTAAAATGAGACTGTGCCTGCATGCAGCTTCTTTGTGTTCACCCTCAGGTCACCCGGAGACGATGAATGGATGTCAATACGGATCACATATAATACTTTCACATGGTCAGAAACAGTCAATGTGCCATGCATAGCCTAGCCAAAGCTAAATTTGACTGTTAAATTTGACTTTAATTTCTAGTATCTCTCTTCTCCGTTTCAGAGTCAGAGCTGAAACTGTCCACATATACCCCTAACAATTCTGCTAACCATGGGGTCAATATAAACCCTGTAACATGTTTAACAATCATTCATTTCCATCATTTAATTTATTATTCATTGTCATTGTCATTTTATTAATATTTTGATATATATACACACACACACACATAGATACATATATTCATTTAATTAAAATATCAGTTATCCTGTGCTCATGCTCTTGTGTGAGGAAACAGAGTGGAGAAAAAGCATGTGTGCAGATTGAACAGCTGCTACTGTTTATGTTGTCTGATCAGTTGTTATTGTTAATTAATAAAATTTGAATTAAACCCCCAATCTGCGTTATTATTATTATTATTGTTATTATTTGACTCACTCCTGAAGACTGCAATATGCTGCGTGTGACGATTTTCATATTCATCATACCTCTCGCTGAACTGCTGATTCAGGTTTATCTTACAGCTGTTATACATGGTAAAACCCTCTTAGAGAGGTCTTTCAATTCTTTAAAGCACCACTGCTACAGCCACATTCAATCAGATGGACATATTTGCCTCTATTCGTATATTATGTATTTAAGAGTAGCTACAAATGACATTAAACAAAAACCTTCATGGTAAAAGTTTTGTTTGCCATCCCAAAACTAATTTGTAAAACTTCAAATGGAACTTAAGGCTCTTGCTAAATCAGGTTTGGCAAGCAACACCTAAACTTTCCCATCGGGCACTAGCAGAGCCAGACAGCTCGTAGAACAGCAGGGGACATCATTGCAGATTCAGAAAATCCCAACCGGTTAGCCGAGACTACTCTGCACCAGTCCACGATCCTTCCACAAACACATCTCTGCCAAACCAATATCACCAGAACTGGATAGACTTGCAAGAAACATGTTACAAAAGTGTAGTTTGCAACACGAACAGCAAATCACATTAGCTTCCACATGTGGCTTCTAAGTATATAATAGATAAAATAAAACAGATAGATAGAATAGAAAAAGCTAGTGTTAGAGGTCTTTTTTTGTTGTTTTTTATAGAAAAACAAGCAGTTAGAAAACAAATAGAGTACACGTTGTATGATCAGAACGAATCAGACAATTTAAGATTCGATCAGAACATCGAAACACGAGGAGCCGAAATTCCAGAGAGGCCCCAAGAAAACAGGACAACATCATAAATTAGATCCTAGCACCAGCCCGTCTGAAGACAGCCTAACCAACAAGCCTCTTTCACAGGACAGCTTGCAACATTAAGACAAAAGAACACTTATTGATGATCTCTTTCCCGCGTTGGACTTGTCAAATTTGGGGCAAAAAAATCAAGATTAATGGTCAAAGAGATGGCCATCACATGTGTTCCACAAGCTTCTTTAGATTGACTTCTCCCCCACACATAGAAGACAAAGAACCAGACTGAAATTACTTTGTCCAAAGAACATGTCTTTTGGTCTCCACAAAACTACACAGAGACTTTCTTTTTCATATGCACGTAAAATCATCCTTAAAGGACATTTCTATGCATAACCCCATATTATGTATGTAACCCACACATTAGACTATCATGTTTTATGCACATATTATGTATGTCTTTTTAATAACTATTGAACGATTTTAAGGGTTATTTGTGTTTGGTATGTATGAGTTTGACAATTCTAGCTTGAAATGTTTCTTCCAATTGATTCTTTGTCAAATGTATCATACTCTGGTTATAGAAATCACATCCAAAAGTATACTTTGCAAGAGTGTGTAAAATTTGGACCATATGACTGATAACATGCTGATTTATGATGGAAGGAACAACCCTAGCTAAGATAATAGCCTATCTAATTGGTCAAGACACCAGATGTCAACTCGAGCCTGTGACCGCCTCAAAACTTCAACCAGACCAACTCCACACCTCCAGCCAACGCCCAAGACATCACTTCAACGACTACTGAACTTCCAGCCAATCGGCAACTTGGGAAACCCCTGTTCCTGCAACGACAATGACAAAATGGGAATCCCTGTAACAGAGGCAACGCAAGCAAGTAACCTCCAGATTCTAACTGAGCTGGTGCATTTAATATAAATTTTAGCCTCATTGAGAAACTCAATGTGAGGGTTAAATAAGTGATTGATGGTTGTTCAGGTCTATGCATATTTCTGTAAACTTGGGATATCACATTTTCATTCTCTTAAACTCGTCCTGTCCTCACTTTCTCTCTCTTTCTGCAACGTGTGAATGAGTGTGTTCATGTGTTAGATTAGTTTATGTCTTAGGTTTATATAAATGAAGTCTTATTTCTATTGAAAAGAGAAGTATCTTGTGTTTTGTGCTTACAAGTTAGTGTTAATCTGCCGATCTTGTTACTGTGCTTATTAATAGTGTTGTCACTATATTTTGGATTTTAATATCCATGTCACGGATCCGCCCACTACTCCTTCCACACCAACCACCTGCACCCGCTCACAATCACCAGAATACTGATTACCACCTGTCATCAATCACCAGCCACTATTTCAGTCACTCACCACATTCCCTCGTTGGCTGGTCTCGAGGTCGCAAGCTGGTAGCTCACTACTCACCTCAGGATATTCCAGGATTCTCTGTGCCGTAAGCCTTCTTACCGACCTGTTCCAAAGAAGAGGATTAACCAGGGTGTTGGACTTTCAGTTCTTGTTTGCCGATCTCTCAGATCGATGTTTATGTTTGTTTGATATCCTTGAGATTGTTCTAAGTTTGAAAGAAGGAATTAAAGTGAACACAGTACTTCTACTCACCTTGTGTCTGCCTCTCCGTCCACACCTGACAGAAGACCAGCCCAGCAAAGAAAGTCTGGAGGCGGAGAACTAGATCATGGAGGACCAAGCTCTCCCGACACCAGACCCCTTTACCGAACTGGTGCATGCTTTTCGCGAAGCCCTTCAACCGCCTCCGAGCCGTCCTCCTTCCGGATGCCCTATGGCCAAACCCACTCTCTACTCCGGCGATGCTGCCACCTGTCGGGACTTCCTGCTCCAGTGCTCGTTATACTTCGAATTCCAACCTCACCAATTCCTGAACGATCGAGCAAAAATAGCCTTCGTCATGTCCCTGCTGTCTGGAAGAGCCCTGCAATGAACTGAGGCGCTCTGGAACTCACACAGCCCCATCGTGCGATCCCTGGATGCCTTCACCGACCATTTCCGCGAGGTGTTCAGCCATACCGCCTCCTCCCTCTCGGTGCATGAAGAACTCTTCCAGTTGAAACAAGCCAACATGTCAGTCCACGACTACACTGTGCGCTTTCGCACTCTGGCCGCTAGCAGTGGGTGGAATGAAACCGCGCTCCTCGCCGCCTATCGCCGTGGACTCGAACCTTCCATAAAACAGCAGATGTCAGTAATTGAAGACTCCGTGGGCTTAGAAGGCTTCCTTCAGAAATCCCTACACATCTCCCAACAACTGAATGCGTGTCATGTCGAGACTTCCCCAGTACCTACCTTCACAGGATCCGTGCCGTCTGTTCCGGAGCCCATGCAAGTAGATCAGTATCATCTGTCTCCGGAGGAACGGACTCGCCGCAAGGACCACAACCTGTGCATGTACTGTGGTTCGGGAAGTCACACCCTAGTTTCCTGTCCTGTTCGCCCCACGAGTTCCACGGTGAGTGCGGTCCATCTTCACCCTGACGTTTCCCAAATTCCTCATAATCATGCTCTAATTCTCTACCTTAACCAATCCTTCCCAGTGAAAATCCTCATAGATTCCGGAGCCGCAGGAAACTTCATCTCTTCTACCAGCCTGACTCATCTTCAACTACCTCGGATTCGAAGCACCACAGCTTACCGAATCTCCACCATCCAAGGCAAGCCATTGAGTAAGGGGCTGGTGCGCCACCACACTCCCGAAGTGACACTCCGGGTGGGACACTTCCATGAGGAACAGATCTCCTTCCTAGTCTTAGAGGAGGCTGTCGTAGATGTCGTCCTGGGTCGCCCTTGGCTCACAAAACATCATCCAGACATACATTGGAAGTCGGGAGAAATCCTACGCTGGAGTCCGTCCTGCCTCGAGAAGTGCCTCACCAAACTGCCGGTACCTCGCCAAGCCGCACCCTCTCTCCCACTTAATTCCACCACCGTAGAGAGTCCTGCCACGCTTGTCTCAGTCAATATTCCTCCAGCCTACCTCCCATATCAGGACGTATTCAGTAAAACGGCCGCCACTCGTCTCCCTCCACATCGACCCTGGGACTGCACCATAGACTTGTTGCCCGGAGCCAAATTGCCCAAGGGTCACGTTTACCCTCTCTCAATTCCTGAACGTGCCGCTATGGAGGAATACGTTAGAGAAGCACTCCTGCAAGGGTTCATTCGGCCCTCCACATCACCCGCAGCATCCAGTTTCTTCTTTGTCGCCAAGAAGGACGGAGGCCTCCGTCCATGCATCGATTACAGGACACTAAATGCCCAAACGATCAAGTTTGCCTATCCCCTACCTCTGGTCCCGGCGGCCCTGGAAGAACTTCGAGGAGCCCGAATATTCACCAAACTCGATCTTCGCAGTGCCTATAACTTAATCCGCATACGGAAAGGCGATGAGTGGAAGACGGCCTTCATTACACCCACCGGGCACTATGAATATCAGGTTATGCCGTATGGCCTTTCAAACTCACCTTCCATTTTCCAAAACTTCATGAATGAGATCTTCCGGGACATGCTGAATCGTTTCACGCTCATTTACATTGACGATATTCTGATCTACTCAACCACCCTCGAGGAACACCAAAACCACGTCACCCAAGTTCTCCAACGTCTCCGCCAGTACCACCTATACCTTAAACTCGAAAAGTGCGAATTCCATCGTACCCAGATCCACTTCCTGGGTTACATCATCGACGCCAACGGTATACAGATGGACCCTGCCAAGGTGGAGGCCGTAAGGAATTGGCCACAACCCTCCTCCATCAAGGAGCTCCAACGGTTCCTCGGGTTCGCTAACTTTTATCGACGGTTCATCGCCAACTATAGTCTTCAATCGGCTCCTTTGACCTCTCTCCTCAAGGGAAAACCTAAATCCCTTACCTGGACACCCCAAGCGGACCGAGCCTTCCAAAAACTAAAAACCTCCTTCTGTACCGCTCCGACACTCACCCATCCAGATCCCAGTCGTAGTTTTGTGGTGGAAGTGGATGCATCGACGGTGGGAGTTGGTGCCGTGTTGTCCCAGCGAGGAGGTGAACCTCCAGTACTTCACCCATGCGCCTACTTCTCAAAGAAGATGTCGCCGGCTGAACAAAATTATGACATCGGGAACCGCGAACTGCTGGCTATTAAACTGGCGCTCGAGGAATGGCGGCACTGGCTCGAAGGATCCCAATATCCCTTCGAGGTGATTACCGACCACAAAAACCTTCAGTACCTGCGCGAGGCCAAACGCCTCAATCCACGTCAAGCTCGCTGGGCCCTTTTCTTCACCCGGTTCAAATTCACCATAACCTATCGTCCAGGACACAAGAACCTCAAAGCCGACGCTCTATCCCGGCTTTACCAAGCCGATCCATCACCCGAAAAGCCAGAGCCCATCCTGCCACCCAAAATCTTCGCCTGCCCCATCATTTGGAACGTGGACGACCAAATCCAAATCGCCACCCAATCTGAGCCTGCTCCACCTGGAATTCCCGCCGGGAAAACCTACGTCCCGTCCTCCCTCCCGTCTCTCTCTTCTGGATTCACTGCACACGTCTCCTGGATCCGGTCACCCGGGCCGTAAACGCACACTCTCACTCCTTCAAAACAAGTACTGGTGGCCAAACATGAACCAGGACGTGACCCGTTACGTCAAGGGCTGTGCTGTCTGTGCCGTTGTTTCTACTCCCCGTCACTTACCCGAAGGAAAGCTCGTTCCCTTACCACTTCCAAGCCGACCTTGGTCTCATATTGGGATTGACTTTGCCACTGACCTACCACCCTCCAACGGTTCTACCACCATCCTCGTTGTCGTGGACAGATTTTCCAAAGCCTGTAAATTAATCCCGTTACGAGGCTTACCCACTGCTCTGGAAACCGCAGAAGCCCTATTCCAACATGTGTTCCGCAACTTTGGCCTACCCGAGGATATCGTCTCTGATCGAGGACCTCAATTCACTTCCCGGGTATGGCGCAGTTTCTTCCGACTGCTTGGGGTCTCCGTCAGCCTATCCTCCGGATACCATCCCCAAACCAACGGTCAAACGGAACGCAAGATACAGGAAATTGGACGCTATCTACGTACCTATTGCCATCGCCACCAGGACCAATGGAGCAGGTATTTGCCCTGGGCCGAGTACGCCCAAAACTCCTTGCGGCAGGAAACAACCGGGCTCACTCCTTTCCAATGCATGCTTGGATTTCAGCCACCGCTCTTTCCCTGGACTGGAGAGCCCTCCGAAGTCCCCGCGGTGGACTCATGGTTTCGGGAGAGCGAAAGGGTGTGGGACGCGGCACATGTACATCTCCAGCGGGCAGTACGGAGGCACAAGGAACAGGCTGATGTCCGCCGCGCCGTGACGCCCCTCTACCAACCCGGCGACCAAGTCTGGCTCTCGACGCGGGATATTCGCCTCCGTCTGCCCTGCAAGAAACTGAGCCCTCGCTATATCGGTCCCTTCCCTGTAATTCGCCAAATCAATGAAGTTACCTACGAGCTCCGGCTCCCAACTACTTACCGTATCTCACCTACCTTCCATGTGTCTCTTCTAAAACCATTCACTAATCCCGTTCTTCCTCCTTCCACAGAGCACGAAGTACCTCCTCCTCCCGAGGCCGACCCCAGTGGGGCCATCTACCAAGTCGAGGAAATCTTAGACTCTCGGCGGCGGGGCGGCCGACTCCAATACCTAGTGGACTGGGAGGGATTTGGCCCCGAGGAAAGATCTTGGGTAAACCGAGAGGATGTACTGGACCCCTCTCTTCTCTCTAACTTCCACCAATCACACCCCGACCGCCCTGCCCCAAGAGGACGTGGTCGCCCTCGCCGTCGACCCCGTGCGCCAGGAGACGCCCGTGGGGGGGGGGGGGGGGTACTGTCACGGATCCGCCCACTACTCCTTCCACACCAACCACTTGCACCCGCTCACAATCACCAGAATACTGATTACCACCTGTCATCAATCACCAGCCACTATTTCAGTCACTCACCACATTCCCTCGTTGGCTGGTCTCGAGGTCGCAAGCTGGTAGCTCACTACTCACCTCAGGATATTCCAGGATTCTCTGTGCCGTAAGCCTTCTTACCGACCTGTTCCAAAGAAGAGGATTAACCAGGGTGTTGGACTTTCAGTTCTTGTTTGCCGATCTCTCAGATCGATGTTTATGTTTGTTTGATATCCTTGAGATTGTTCTAAGTTTGAAAGAAGGAATTAAAGTGAACACAGTACTTCTACTCACCTTGTGTCTGCCTCTCCGTCCACACCTGACAATCCAGTGCAGAGTTAATGTTATACGACTCGTTCAGTGAATCGCCAGCAGACTCAGTGATCAGCCGCAAAACAGTGATTCTGTTCAAATTCTCTATAAAATCATGATTCCCTTTGAGCTAAATTAAATTATTTACATATTAACCCTACAACATCTTAAAGGGTCAGGTTTTTTTATTTTAAAAAAGAAAACAAATATATAAAATATAATTAGAACATAGAGTGCTAGAGTTTGAGGATCAGTTAAAGATGGAAGAAATGTGTTTTTAGCCAATTCTTGAAGATGGATAAGGACTCGGCTGCTGGGATTGAGTTGGGCAGGTCATTCCACCAGCAGGGAACATTTAATGTAAAAGTATGTGAAAGTGATTTTGTGCCTCTTTGAGATGAACAATAAAGCAATGTTCACTTGTAGAACGCAAGCTTCTAGAGGCACATAAGTCTGAATTTAGATAAAGGGGAGCAGAGCCAGTGGTGGTTTTGTAGGCAGACATTAGTGCCTTAAAGAGTTAGTTCACCCAAAAATGAAAATTTTGCTAAAGGTGCCCAGGGGTAAAAGGCGCCTTTGATATTATTTTCATCTAAACCACTAAATGGCACAAAAATGTGGCGTAGCACTTTCCAAAACATCTTCTTTACAAGATGCACGTGTATATTTGTCTGATCCTTGACATGATCGCTCGCAGCAGTGCAAAGTTGATTCTGTTATTTCTGATATTTCATGTTTTTTAAAATGTTGTAGATTTAAGTAGCAAATGAGAATCGCTAAAATTACTGCATATATTTTGAGACAAAGGTCTTCTTTATGATTTTCAGTTTTGTTTAAGATAATTAAAGCAACAGTTTTTAAATAACGAAAGAATATGTAAAAGTATGGTATTTGGGGTAAAAAGCGCCCCCACTGTTAGGGCTAAAGGCACACAGTAATTAACATGATAATTAATAGATGGCTGACTTTTCCATGTGTTTACATGATTCAGGTTAGATTCAGATGGTAAATATCATATATTATGTTGGGTGTCCATATTAGAGATAATCACCATGTTTAGAATGAAACCATCATATTTAAAAACATGACATTAATCATATCATATAATAAAATATAATTTGTTGTTACTATAAATATATTTTCAATTATTGGATCTCCTTCAATACTTTCAGAATCTTTACTTATTTTAAAATATAAGTATTTATATTTTATATTTATATTTTAAAATATTTTTTATATTAACATTTTAATGACAGTATATTTATTGAACAAAAAATAATTCTTTTATTTTTCAAAATAAGCAGAAAATAGCACCAACTTTGCTAAAGTGATTGTTTCGAACAAGTATTAGCTGATGTAGTTGTCTCAATACTGTGTGGTTTTTCCCCCGTGTGTGTTGTAAAAGGCCCTTCTAGCCACCTCATACATTTACAAGATTTTTAAACAAAATAAATGACTTCAATGATTTATTTTCACACAAAATCTGTTGCTCCATTAATGTTCAATACAACATATATATTTTTTCTGCAATTATACATTTTAGGCGCAGTGAATAGCACATTTTTTCTTAAGGCGGGCCTTTAGCCCCGTTGTACCTTATATTTTTCTAGCATTCAAATAGGGATAAACCTGGGTTACGCTTTATTTCAATAGTCCACTTTAGACATTCTACTAACTATGAGTAACTTTGTAACTACATGTCAACTACATGTCAACTAATTCTCATTCATTTGCAACTACATGTCTACTAACTCTCAGTAGGGTAGGTTTAGGGTTAGTAGAATAAGTTGACATATACTTGGAAAGTTTCTCATAGTCAGTATGTTGTATGTTGTGGACCCATAAAAATAAAGTGTTAGAAGTTATTAAGCAGACAGTCTACTAATAATCTAATGACTGCTAGTTCACATGTAGCTGCAAAGTTACTTACTGTTAGTAGACTGTCTAAAGTGGATTATAGAAATAAAGTGTTACCTAAACCTGAAACGACAGAAGATGGATTGGAGATCAATTTGATTGGTCCCACTTTACATTAGGTGGCCTTAACTACTATGTACTTACATTTAAATTAATCATTTGATACAATGCACTTATTGTGTACATACATGTTTTTACATTGTACTTATATTTTTAAAAATACCTATATGTACTTACATCTGTCATTAATTTATGTAATTACATTTATAATTACACTGTCAACCCATCCCTTACACCTTAACCCACCCTTAAACCTACCCACACCACCAAACCTGTCCCTAACCTTACCCGTATCCCCCTCAATAGCAGCAGAAGTGTTTTGCAATACAAAATGAACAGAATAAGTACATTGTACTTATTTTTTGATGTAAGTACATAGTAGTTAAGGCCACCTAATATAAAGTGTAACCATTTGATTTACTAATAAGGTGAGAAATGTGCATACTTTTAAATTGACACCTGCCACTGTGTTTCTTATTTGTCATCTGTGATCCCTCTTTGAGTGTGTCCTAAAAGCCAATGGGGGGGGGGGGGGGGGGTTGTCTTAATCTTATCACTCAGCATACAAAGTAAAAAAAAAAAAAAAAAAAAAAAAAGTCACCGCTCGCCACTGCTATATACTAATTGAATGTGCTCAGTAAACCCCAAGTAAGCCATGGGTAGAATGACTTCCTGAAGTGTGGAAACACGGACTATACTGCATTTTCAAAATACTGATCTGAAGGTTTGAATGGCCTGACCTGACACCAGTGCTTCCTGTTTGACTCTAATGATGAGTGAAGTTCATCACTGTGCCAGTGAGCATAAATACCCCCTCACCGGGGGTCAGAATATCACCAGCAGCAGTACACTAAACACATTTTTGTGCGTGAAGGTTTTACGTGGACATTTGGACATGAGTGAAGTACAAAGCTTTGCAAAGAAATTAAATAATGTTAACAAATGTTGCATTGCCTCATTAAAACCTCATTAAAATGAACAGAACTAAAAGGAAGACCATGGGAGGAAGATCATGATGCTCGTTCTTGAAGACTGCTGTGGTGAGAACCAGAGTTTGGTTGTAAAAGAGAGTTAGGATGTGCTGAAGGAAAAAACTTTTACAGTGATCGTAAACTCATCACTCCGATCTGAGTTGAGTTTAGACTTACTAGAACTCCAACTGTGACCTGTTCTATGTTTTTAGAGTCCAACTCTGCTATTTATATCCAAACCTCCTCGTAATTCAGACAGTCTCGTATTGCCAACATAAAAATCCCATAGCAGTTTATTCAGGCCAAATATCACCAATCTTGACAAAAAGAGGCATTTAAAACAAAGTAATGTTAAATGATGTACTAAGTATGTGCTGTTGAGCAGCAGGATTAGCTGAAATAATTATACCAAACTAGACGGCATCAAAATACACTATATTAATTGCACAGCTGTGTCAGTCCACAGTTTGGTTTTTGCCTTAATTGCCAGAACAGAACAATACAATGGCAATACAGTGTTGATGATCATATGCATCTTTGCTAAATAACAAAAATGTTTTTCAGAGTTTGAAAGTCGAGTAGCTCTCTTGCTCGCAGCCCATGATCACAAAGTACAAAAACATAGCAATTACATCTGGCAAATTCTTTTGTTACAGTTTGAGACCTCAATGGGGAAAGTTTGAGAACTGCAGGAGAATAACAGGCCGTCTTTCTTAATTTTAAGACATAATCTTCTGTATATAATGGATTCTAACTTTCATCTGGAGGAATCCAATGAGTTTATGAAGAGGTAATCAAAGAGCTCGAGTCTATAATGAGAAACATATCCCTTTAACTAAATCTTTAATGCTGAGAGGTTAAACCTCTCAATGACTCTGAGACATCTTGGACACATTGGGGTACATCTGTTTTGAACAAATGTGTATATAGCAGACATTCTGCAAAGCATCCAGATCTCCTAAAAGACGATGACAAATGTGATGGAAGCAGTCCATCCATAAACCAATGTGTTTCATCAGTACTTTCATTACACTTTTGAATGGCTGTCAATGAAGAAAGATTTTTGCCTGCAGAATGGTCATGGCACTAACAGCCAACTAGCCAAACCCTGACCCCCTATGCAAGGACCTCGGTGGGTGAACACCACTGAGATGAACCATCTCAACAAACCAATTTGCTAAAACGAATCAGATTTCCGATGTTAGTTTACAGAGGGAGGCAGTGTAGGAGAATGTGTTGATCTGTAGTCTTTGCTCACTCAGTGTATATTACAATGCAGCATAAAAACCAGATGTACGCATTTGTCACACTAGACCGCTTACTTGTGGGAAAACAAGGGGTAATTGTTACTGAAAAGGATACAATATTTTGAAAACAGTTGAGCTACTGTGACATTATTAAAATGTAGCTACATGAGGAGTGAACAGCAAGACTTACATCATTTTCTATAATTTAATCTCACATTAGTGGCAAAAATTGTGATATAGGCCAGTTATCTTTGCCAAAAATGGACTTTTAAATAGTTTATGTATTAAATAACCATGAGGTAATGCCTATATCCATATATTCCAGTGAATTCAAAACTCATTTGACTCACTCTTAACTTGATGAACATGAGACAAATGAATCTCATCATATAAATGGGTCATGAACTGCCTTTGTTTTTTATTTTGTACTGTTCTTGGAGATCCACTTATAAATGTTATCAAGATTTTTACATCAAACAAAGATTATAATTTAGAAGTAAAAGGATATTTTCGGCCCTGTTCTTGACCCCCTGATCAGAACGTAGACTCGGAAGTAAACGCCCACTGCTATGATTGGCTAATAGTTGTGTATGTTTGACAGTGATATTCCTCATAGATGGATGCTGCTGTGATTTAGGTCAAAAACGCATTAATAACTCATATATATATATATATATATCCAACGATCTGTAGGAAGAGACAAAGCAATAGTGGTCATGTAATGAAAACAGTTTCTCACACTTGTGTGTTGAGTCATTACTGCTGGATCCAATATATTCGGCACAGCATCGTCTTTTAGTTTCAATCTTTCTGAAAATCCTGCATCGAATTGTTTGTGAATGAATCCATGGTAAAATAAAGAGAACAAAGGACCGAGTTCTTACTGACGAGGTCTGGATCTTCATTAAAAATAAAGTTAATTCACTCTATCTTAAAGTTGGGACCAGAATGAAGGCAATGCAGAGACTGTTTTTCCACAGCTTGGCACTGCACAGCATCTTGTTGTCTTCAGAGCATCTTTATTGTTTGGCTTCTGCGTAGATTTGTGCGTTCGCCTCTCTCATAAACACTGCATGTGTGAATCGGTGGGCGGGGCTAAACAGATTTCTGTGGAGGCGGTGCTTATCCACACTATTACATCATAGAGTAGAACATTCCACAAGCTGTTGATTTGTCAGACTGCCTTCAATATAAACTGTTTTGAGAGTAACAACAAAGTTTTAGATTCTAAAACTTACAGGATGTTTTTATAGTACAGTGACCTCGTATATGTCAAAAGATCAAGGGAATTTCGGTTTCTCAGTTCATGACCCCTTTAAGTCTGACAAAAATAGCTTCACATGATGAGTTAAAAGCAAAAGAGTCTAACATTACACAATGTTAATTCATGTAATGATTCATTTATGAGGCAGTTGCAACATTGCTTCAGAACTGTCAACAGCTAAACTCTGTTTGACATGCTTGTCTAACAAACAGGTTCTTCCTCATTTTCACTTAGCGTTTGACACTAAAAGGCAAAGAAATCACCTGCTGACTAGACAGCATCTCATTCCATTTCCTTTCCACTATATAACTGTACAAGAAAAAAATGCTTGTTATAGGGCTGTACTTCTAGATTCTGGCAGAATTACTATGCACAGTGAGTGCACAGAAAATGGCAATTTAATGTTCTTCATTCCACTCAAGTGTCTCTGCATGCTTTGCTTCCTGCATTAATGACATTCTGACAGTAGGACTTTAACCTCTGCTTGACTACACTGTCAGTAGTAACTTACTTTAAGTGCTTTTTTAGAAGTCTAAAGGTCCTTGCACACTGAGTCCGAAATTTTCATATGCGTTTTTTCGTATTCGTTATCTTAAAAATTCGTCACGCACAGAAACCTTGCACACGTAGTCCGATTCACAATTCACAAAACAGTACTAAATGGAGTCTTCAAACAGTGAGGATGATTTTGGTCTCCTCTCGCTTCTTAAAAATAGAAGAAAGGAAATATTGGGTCCATCCAATCCTGAGATATAGAGAGGAAGGAGAGGTCCCCCTCTTTATTCAGGAGCAGCGGGATTATCACGGGCGAAGTTTGATGCTTTGTTAGCGATACTAGAGCCACATATTAAAAAGAAGACCACCAATTTCTGTGAACTCAGTGTGCAAGGATCTATATACAGTGCTTTGTGCTGCGAGGCGAAGTGGAGGAACTTGACATTCTGGATTTTGGTGTTTGATTGTACGGTGGCTCTGAATTGTCAAAACACCTCTCAAAATGCTTGATACAGATGCGTAAAACACAGAAAATCGAACTCGATCCGAATTTTTTTATGGCGGACGAAAGTTTCGGAGGCAGTGTGTAAACGTGATTGACACAACGTGAGGTCGTATTTATTTTTCAACGTGCAAAAATTTCGGATTCAGTGTGCAATGGCCTTAACCATCAAAAAGTCTTCAAAAATGTATTTTTTTTCCATTACCAGAGTACACACATATATATATGTATGTATATGTATATGTATGTATGTATATGTGTGTGTGTGTGCGTGCGTATATATTCAAAAGAAGAGCTATAAAAACTGACAGTCAACACAACCATAAAAAAGTGCATAATCCAGGTTGTCCAAAGCGCAGAAGTATTTTATATTAAAATTTTTAAATGTTACTTGTCTGTTTGTTGCATTCCTTGTCGGTTCTGACAAGTTACATGTGCATTTAATGCACTTTCAATGCATTTTTCCCCAGTGCATAACTTATATTAATTTCTGTAGCTATGTGTCCTGAATTCATGCATTTACAAAAAAAAAAGGTTTGTATTTAAAGCAAGAGCATGTGTGTCAATCTGAACAGTGCAGAAAGGGAGAACAAGAACTTTGACTACAAAACATTTTGTGCAGATTATTTGACAACTTATAACTTTTATCATCATATGATTCAGTCATTTTATGATTTAGTGAATTCTTATGTGTAATAAATGAGTTTGTAATCCATTTATATGGTAAACCTTTTATTTCTGGAGGAGATCTTGGTTTGTTTGTGAAAGACCCTGGTTAAAGTGAACGTGAATCTGCCCTAACGTTCCTTATATCCTCCCCTTTCTAGTCTCGTCTGTTTTAATTCTGACGAGCTCAAACTGATTTATAATTTTAGTTCCTGAACCAAATGATGTAAAGATGATGTCAGTAACAAACAGTAAACTCTTTTCTCCCTTCCAGCAGCTGTCCATCTGCAAATGATTTATCAACTATTATTACAAGCACAAAAATCTCCTCTTTATAATTCCTAGTCATTTTCCTGAACCCTCACTCTGTTCTGTCTTTTATTCTCTCCGCTGGCATCGGATCTCAGTTTTGTAGAGTTATTGAACACCAGAGGCTCCCAGAAACATTCCTTAAAGGTGAAAAATCCCTTTAAAAATGCTGTTCTCCAACATCAAAACCTGCAAAGCAGCAGTGGATATAAATCCAGATTCAAGCAAGGCCTTCTGCATTTGTGGACATGTTAGCCAACAATTGAGGCATCTGAGCAGCTGTCAGACTGTCGGTTGTGGGATTGCTGGCATGCAGGACTGCTCTGGCAAGAGAAAGTCATGCAAATCTCAGGATGCATCGTCTCAGGATGTGCGTGGGACTTTGTTTCCATGTTAACAGTATTATCAGAGTTGCAATCACTTCCATGTTTGCCGGTGGCAATGTTACAGCTATTATAAAGGAGAGAGTGGTGTCAAAAGTCTTACCCTATGAAGTGGAGATAATGTGTGGGACCAGAGGGGATAAAAGGCTTGGACGCGTTCCCTCAGGAGCACAGGTAAATGTGCTTTTCACAAAAGCCAATTAAGTTCATCTTTACGATAAAATTTTCTGCACATCATAATATTGAATGTCAATAAAAGCAAAAGCAAACGCTTTTTCTGTGGTTTAAAGTCAACATTGCATAGAACAACACAGGTATAATTGCACTTGGACGAAAAAAAAATATATATATACACACACACACACACACACACACACACACACACAGTATATTATGAAGATAATTTAGTTATTCCAAAAAAAAAGGCTAATTTGAAATGAGAAGTTTCATCCTACAGTGCCTAAATGTTTAGTTCCAGAACAGCCTACCAGAGCAATACCAAACCAATAGCAAATTATAAAGCAAATAAGCATAAAACAAACAAAGCATATAAAGCAAATTTAACCATATCCTTTTTTGATTTAAAATGTTGAGGCTCAGGATATTTGTATTGTCTGTCTCTATTATGACTGATGAATTGCAGAATGGATTACTGGCAGCAGATATTGGATTAGAAATCTAATCCCATCTGAATAGACATTTTTTGAAAGCATACATCTAGGGTTTGTCACAATCACTTACTATTTGTTGAAATGCTTACTCCTTGACAGCTGTCAAATGCATGGATACTTATTAGATTTTGTAAGCAATTACTTTTTTCCAAATTTCAGAATAGAGTTCTATGCAGGATAGAAACTTCAGAACTCACTTTGTTTCATTTGTCGCAGCAGGCAAAAGAAAGGTACTTTCCTTTGCTGCTGCATACAATCCAAGAAACATTGAGAATATTCAAACTGTAAACAGTTTATTTTGGTTGCACAATAGACAAATAACCTAAAACATAAATTCAATTTCTTTCTCCAATCACCCCCCCCCCCACCACACACACACACATCAGCATCTTCCCTCCCAAACCCAAACTCAGCACTCAAACTTGTCCCGCACCGCACTCAGCTGCATTGAGTCCTGCAGGTACGCGTTCTTCTAATTAAGAATATTCCTTTAAATAACATGTCAGAATGACAAAAGTCCATTCATAGTCTCAGTATGTACATTTCTGTGCTTCTGCAAACGATTAGAAGAGTCAAGACAAAAACTGAAAATATCTACAGCACAAATCTTTTTTGCACTATTTTCATTATTATTTCTATTATTACGATAATAGCAACAGTGCTTATTAGACTATGCAATAAATCGAAAAAGTCAAAATAAAATTATGTTTGGAATCCTAACCAAAGCACTGACAGTAATAGAACAAAACAGAGAGTAAGGTCATAATATACTCAGAGCATCAAAGAACGAACTTGTGCGATATGGTCAAAACAAAGTTTGTTTAGAGTTTGTTGATTTGAAAGACTTTGCCGGCACAAAATTTCCAGAAACCCTGTCTCCAGTGCTTTCAAACTGCCATTACTTCATAATGATTTCCTAACAGGCGGCGTTGCTTCTTTCATCTTCTTTGACATGAAAATCTTCACTTTTTTTTTCGTCGGTCCATTGAGGTCAGGAATGAGTTAAAATGTGAAAAACTGAAGAGCTGCTGCCAACATCAGCATTTCTATAATCAGATGCTTAACCACTCTTTTCACACGCATTGTGTTTGTTTTCCTGTTGGGAGAAATGTACCTACTCTAAACTGGCATCGATGGAATGTATACCATACATTTCTCAATAATTGAAAGGTATACCATTCCTCTGCTATTTCAAAATTCAGTTTAATCCCTGAGTGAAGAACGAAGAAGAACGTCTCAAGAGTATATACTGAGGCCTCAAAGCTTTAAAGGATTTGGATGGACAGAAACACATGGACATATGGACAGACGCATGGCCGATTGGATGGAAGGACAGATGGACAGACAGGAAAAAGGATTGATAGATTCATGTATGATGGCATGATAAATATTGAATGGATTGATGAATGCTTTCTTAATTACATGGAGCAAGCTGCAGTGAAGCAACAGCTGCTATGAAACCCAAAATATAAGCCACATTATAACATTCATAATAGAAAGATTTGTAAACAACACTATAAATTATATATATATATATATATATATATATATATATATATATATATATATATATATATATATATATATATATATATATATATATATATATATATATATATATATATATATATATATATTCAACACTATATAACCTATTCAGGGCATTTTCAAGTTGCCTTGAATGGTGGGGTGTGTTGGAAGAAAAGCAAGAAAGATGGCCAGAGAGAGACATGAAAGTGAACACATCAGCTTCTCTGCTTCTCTTATCCTCCTCCCTGACCTCATCAATTATTCACTCCATCCATCCAGCCAGCCCAAATAACATCAATACATTACTGGTGCTTTCTACACAACCAGCCAGACCTCAACAAGCTTTCTCTGCCTTTACACACATCCACACTCTCAACTGCTTGGTCTAATCCTGACAAATCAATGGATGACCATCTACTCTGACAACTTAAAGCGCATCTACATTTTTTTCACTAATTATTTATTGGTCAGGCGTTTCTAAGCCAATACGCTAATTTAATTGTAAAATCAACTCTCTCTACATTGCAAAACCATTCATGTATGCATCTAAATGTTGTGCTCTGCTACTAAATAATGCCTGTTTTTAATCTTTCAAGAACATTGAGAACAAGTTTAGCATAGACATATTGTTGCATCTTTGACCGCTTTACACTAGCACACTTGGGCAAGGCGTCTGACAGGAAAGAATGCATTCAATATTTAAATAAAGTGGGAAAACTGCACACTGTTGTCATTGATATTATCAGATTTGCAGCGTTCTCTGATGTACCGTAAACTCTAGTGTAGGCGCTCGACTCGCCATAGCTTTACAGACAGAGAGAAAGCAAGAGTCTTACATGCCACACATAATTAATGTACTACATGCAAGTAGTATTTTTGTTTTTGTTTTTTAACTGTCAAATAAAAAAAAAACGAAAATCACAGAATTTTAGTAATTAGTCATTACTTTACTTTTTATAATTTGTGTGTTGCGTCATTCAATCTTTCTAAAGATCCCCCCGTGTCAAATTGTGGCTTGTTTGTAAACAAATCTATGGTAAAATGAAGTGAACAAAGGACTGAGTTCTTACTGAAGCGATCTGGATCTTTGTTCACTCTCTCCTAAAGTTGGGACCAAAAGAAAGGCAAACATTGTTCTTCCACAGCTTGGCACTGCAGAGCGTCCTGTTGTCTTCAGAGCATCTTTATCGTTTGGTTTCTGTGTAGACCTGCACTTTCTCCTCTCTCGTAAACACTGCATGCGTGAGTCGGTGGGCGGGGCTAAACAGGGAGCGATGTAGAAGCAGGCGTTGATGATCTTCTGTGGAGGCGGTGCTTATCCACACTATTACATCATAGAGTAGAACATTCCACAAGCTGTTGTTTTGTCAGACTGCCTTCAATATAAACTGTTTTTAGACTAATGAGAAAGTTTTGAGTTGTTTTTATAGAGATATTTTTATAGTGCAATGACCTCTTATATGTCAAATGATCAAGGGAATTTTGATTTCTCAGTTCATAACCCCTTTTAAGACCAAGCAGAAACCTACGCCTTCCTTTGGTAGTGGGTGGAACTAATGTGCAAGCGGAAATCTTATTTGCCAATGCCCACCGCCCACAACTAACTTCAGCAAATCAGTTTGGGAAAATGCATTCAACGAAAAATGACTTCGTATTAGGAATTAAGATGCTTTAGTGCTCCGCTAGGCTTCTGTATTTGGAAATTTTAAAAACAATAAACGTTAATCAATTTTTACTTTCCAGTCATATCATTTAGTTAATTACAGAGATGGCAAAAGTACATACATCCTTCACTCAAGTAGAAGTACAGACACTCATGTTTAAAAATACTTGTGTAAAATAGTGTAGTCAGCACTTTCACTTTTACCAAAGCGAAAGTAAAGGATGGGCTCTGACATGTACTTAAGTAAAAAGTACCCATTACTACTACCTGTTTTAGTGTCACACTGGTAACTGGACCTCAAGTCATATTGACACATTAACACAAAATAACTTACATTTAAAATTTTGAATGTATCAAGGCTGCACAAACACCACGTAGAACAGGGCAGGACTGGGACAAAATTTCAGGAAAGTTTCAGAAAATCTCACACTCATCCAGGCCATCCCATACACCCACAACAAATTCTGAAACCACAGACAACCCTATTTTTGTGTATAGCCATCACGTTTAAAAAAAAGGAAAAAAAAAAAAAGTTTAAAACCTTAGGCTGCAAAATAATTAAAGGTTCTTTCTTGAATTGCACCTTCACTTCGATTTTCCTTCTTAGTCTCTTAATTTTCCATGATAACTCTCTGCATCTCACTTTTTGTGTTTACATGTTTTTTTTTTCTTTTTACAAATGTTCTTGTACCTGTCACTTTTCCCCATCAGCCATCTGTTATGAACAGAAATGTCTCCACCTTTTTGCAAAACAACCACCTCATTGTATTCTGTTTGCAATAACATAACTTTATTTTAGTTCAATTTAAAAGTATCACATTATGACCATGTGTTGTTGTTTTATCTTAAAATGACTTAAATACTATAATTTAACAAAACTATATTTTTTAAATTGCCTGAATGTCAAAATTGGTACACTAATTACATCATGACAATATCTTTGCAGAAAAATCCTAATACTGAACATGTTATTGCATTATCACAAGTCATATGTTTCTCTTACCAAAGTTAACCATGGTTTATTACAGTAAAAGTATTGTAACCATGTTTTTTGGGAGATTGATTACAATCTGTTTTAATTTACAACCATAATTTTACTACATATTTCATGTTTAGGCTATGGTTAGTGTAGCAAAAGCATGGTTAATTCGTGGTTACCATGGTTTAACTATAGTGACCATGGTTTTTGGTTTTAATTTCTGTAAGAGCTGTTATCTGCGCTAGCTCCCTCTAAACGGATTATAAAACAATGTTTTATAACATTTGTTTGCCAAATTACTACTGTAAATTTACAGTAGATAATAAAAATGTCCTTTAGCATACAGTATTTTGAGTGATGATAGTAATTTAGTTTAGATTACAGTATTAATCCTCTGGCTGCTACTAAGAGTTGCTAGCAGTTTAATGCTTAAAGGTGCCATAGAATGGAAAACTGTATTTACCTTGGCATGGTTGAATAATAACAGTTCTGTACATGGAAATGGCATACCATGAGCCTCAAAAACCAGTGTTTCCTCCTTCTTATGTAAATCTCGTGAATAAAAAAGACCACTGAAAAATAGGTGAATCACTACATAACACAGACTGTGACGTAACAGTCGGGATTACTAATAGTTACGCCCCCCAACATTTGCATAATGTATATCAGCCTATGTTCTAGGCCAGCCGCCAGCCGAACCATCAGAAGTTCTGCAGGTATTGTGAAGAAACAAGCGAGGACAACAGCGAAAATGGCAGATCGTGGAAATAAATCTTATGTTCCAGGCTATGCAGGGGATGTGAAGTGCAGGGATGGGTTGGTGTCTGTATTCAGAAAGTCATGGAAAGCAAATAATGTGTTCTAATAAAATAACGCGAACCACTAAAGGGACATGGTTAGCTTCTTGCTATTGGTAGCCTATTACATTACATAAGATTTCACTTACCACTAGGGGTGGCACGGTACACAGATGTCACGGTTCGGATAAAAGCAGACCTTTATACAGTTTATACAGTGATTATTAATAAGACAATACGTGTTTACAGTTGATTCTGCTGGTATAAGGAAGTGCGTACACACACAAAAACACACATCAGTTCCAGCATTGCTAACTTGACAGCGCAGTTGGTACTTCATCAAAATCAAATAAAGTGAACCAAACATCAGCGCGCGCGCCTCTGTGTCACGGTTGGAACGCGACTGAAGTACAAAGACTATCATTTACATAATAAATAATAGTTTAGAATTCAGACACGTTACATCACAAATATGGAAATATTATGGAATATTTGGATTTGTGCCGAATGAGAGAGGTAGGATACACGAGCACAAAGCTCCATTTCGCAAACAGTTGAGTGCGCAAGCCTTTAAAGTATACTCCTTTGTCAGTCTATGTGAGAGACGCGTTCAGAATCAGCACATGGTCACTGTCTCGGGGGCTTTGTTTTCAAGTGCGCAACTCATGGCATTCGCTGTTCTTCTGCTGGCGGTTATTTAACAGCGTTGCATTACTGCGGGCGCCCCACTTTCGGATTGGGGGTGAATTGCCTGTATTCGTCATAAGGCCTCATGCACCGAACCGAGATGCCCATACCGTGACGGTTCGGGACGAATACATGTACCGTGCCACCCCTACTTACCACATAAGCAGAGTAAGGAGAGATGACTGAGGATGATCACAAATGATTTGCAGATCCTGAGCGCCACTGACAAACATCTGATCTTGTAAAATGTGCGGTAAATACTGTCACTTCATAGTATAAACAGAGTTCATGCGATCGCGAATCTCGAAAGTGAAAGTGATCGTGCATTTGAAAGCAGTTTCAATGCCCAGCATATTAATAGCGGCTCCCTGATGCCCGCATTTTATGTACAGTATAATTACCTATATAACTGCGTGAGAAAGCACTGAAATATATATTTTCTCTGCGTTTCCTTCCTGTAAGCTACTGAAATGAGCCGCACTGTGAAACAGCCAATCAGAGCAGAGCTCAACATTATTATTCATGATCCTTCCAAATAAGCCAATAACAGACCATTTAATTCTAGGAACAAATCCTAGGGTTGTAAATGGACATGTAAAACCGTTTCTGGATAATTTTTGCCCTTACCTAAGCCACATACCTTCTATGTAGAACAATTTGAAATATTGTATCAATGCATTCTATGGCACCTTTAACTAAGTAAACAAAGACAAAACAGTAGCCTATTTACAGATGAGACTGACCTGCACTCGAAGTCCTGAACAGGTCAGTAGTTTTGCCTCTTTGATCCACTCCATTCGAGAGTCATTTGCATTGATTACTCTGAGAGAAACCTTTTGGAGCGAGCCGAATTGCATTGCCAGTAAATAACCGATTCGTTATTTATTAGAGATTTATTAATCGAATGGTGATCCACCCCGAATGCAGATTAAAACTGAAGTAACGAGCCTGGTTTGAAAATGTAAGAAGTACAAAGTAAAAAAGTAGTCAGAAAAATAAATAGTGAAGTAAAGAACTGCTACCCGAAAAATCTACTTAAGTACAGTCACAAAATATTTGTACTTCGTTACTTCCCATCTCTGGTTAATTAATATTTTAAAGATAAATGTCACTTTAAATGACATAATTGAGAGGAATCTGTCAAGTTATATTTATGTTTTTAAAGTCATTAAGTTTAAAAGGCATACTCTCCCATACCTGCCTCTGATCAAGTATAATATATTGACTCCATCACATAAAACAGACTGAAAAATAGTGTTTAATTAATTCACCATTTAAAGAAAAATAATATAGTTAACTTTGAAATGCTGTTGAAATTTTCAGTAAGGCATTTCATATGTTCCAGCTTAAATGATTTATTTATTTAGCACAACGCAATGTATTATTATAATAAAAAAGAAAATCTGTATCGAATAGAATGTTTAAAATCTTTTGATTTACTTTAATAAAGGCCACTTTCCAAAATGGAAATGCATCTATTTCGTAGAATGATGTAACAGCAACAGTATTATCTATGCTGTGGTTGGAGTTGGCAAAAAATCTGAACAACTATCTTAGCGATGTAAAATAAACTGGTTTAATCTAACATTCATTCTGGAGGACTTTATCAGTTAGCATAGATGTTGAATTTCACGTTTCAACAAGTGTGCCTGTGAGTGCTAATGACGACAAACCTTTCATTTGTCAGAGTCTGGAGAAACCCTTTGTCATCCCAAGCAACACCAATGTTCTTTGGTGTTTATGCACCAAATCGCCTTTCGTTGGGGTGATGGGGGACAGTAAGAATGTATTCTCAATCTCTATCTTGTTAAAAAAAAAATAAACAAAGAACATGCCTCCACATGTCTAGTCTAAGACATAAAGACCAGTGGCTGGGGTCATGTTCAGAGCTCAGACAAACCGCTGCCAGCTGCTCGGAGATTCCCCGACATGCTCATCAAGCTATCAGTTCTGGGCATGAAGAGCACAAAGCAAGCAACTGCACCAAAGAGAAAGCCGCCCATCACGAGGAATAACTCTGTCATTGAATTATGTCTCTGAGAAGAGCAGCTATTTCTGCTCTCAGAATCCCGTTTCCAAAAAACACTCAAATACGTCTCTGTAGAGACACAATGTTTCACGTGTTGCTTCTGAGTATAAATAGCACCCTACGATGTTATTAAAGAAAAATGCTTTATTTAATAATAAAATAAACTTTAAAACCGTTTAACTTTGAACAGTATACTTCAATAACTAACCAGTTTTATTTGGTCTCTTTAATGACGCTGCAAAATGCAACAAAGCTGGCATAGATGTAACAGAGATGAAATAAAATCAGGATTATAATAAAAAAAATGGTCCTGGTTATTAGTATCATTGCAGTATTGTTAGAAATGTGCCAGAAATGCTCAAAACATTATTAAAAATCAAAACGAATATATTTTAATAGGCTAATTAAAATAACTTTTTCCTTCTGTCTGAACTTCTGCATTTCAGACTTAGTCTCCCACTCAGATGTTTTAGCTTCTCCTCATTCAATACATTTTTACCAAATCAGGACTTTCTATGTTTTCATATAGAATTTTAAAGAAAAACCATACTTTCAGTTCATTTGCTATTTATACAATTTGTGTTTTACAAAATATAATACTATAGCAACGGTGGCTGTCTACTAATAATGCATTTTAGTTCTATTCATTAATACATTCAAATTCAAAAACTGGGCCATGATCATTAGATTTTTATTCCATGTGATAATAAATGTTTTATCATATAAAGCGGTTTAATTTTTGTGCCTGAAAAGTCAAAAAAAGTGTAGACGCATAACCCACAAAAATCCAAATAGTTGCCAAGTTGCAAAAAAGGCCCACACACTGTGAGGATAAAAAACAAAAGAAAACGCAAAACAAAACCACACATACACACACAATCTACGTTCACATAATAAAATAATTTGGTAACACTTCATTTTAAGGGTACAGCATTATGCATTAGTTAAGCATGAACACACTAGATTAACTTAACATATAGTAAGGGCATCTTAGCCATTGAAGGACCCACATCCATGTGATAAATAAGCAAGATTAAGCCAGTAATTAATGATTAACCAAACGTAGAGTAAATGTCTTTCAGCCATTATTTGCAACTTCGCAAACCATATATTATTTTTGTGTTGTAATGCACTTGAGCATATTTCAGCATCTATGAAGTTAACTAAACAATATGAAGCTATAACTATGTTTAATTAGTGCTGGTTTTACAGTTATAAATTGCTAAAATAGTGTAATAAAGACAATTTGACCCCCTGTTCTAAAGTGAAAGTTACAGTGGTCTTCAGGTCAGAAAGCCTAAAAAAGATATCAATAACTGTGGACAACATGCATTGGAGAAAAACATTCATTTCATTATGAGATTTTCTTCTCACTTCTAATTGTTTTACTTCAATGATAGGTTTGAATTTTGTGAATTTTTTGAATGAAGAATCAAAAGGATAAATACAGATTTATTATCACAGCCGCCGTTGCTCATATTTAATTATTGCACTTATTGTGTGTGATATTCAAGTTTATTGACTAGAATAAGGCAATAATTATGGCTAAACTGCCACTAATATAGTACTAAATAAAAATCATTTGAAACTCAAGTTATATCCACAATTATGTCACTTATTGAGTGGTCTCACTGTTATGTAGGCATTATTAGGTAACTTTTACAGACACATTACTTTTTTGTTCGTTCAGATAGATGCTGAAACGTACAATATGGACATACCGGCAACAATTATATGGAAACATTATTACGTTTTTTATAGCTAATTTTTTTTTCAAATATTTACAAATCTTTTATATCATAAAATGTCTGTATTTCACTTTTACCACTTTATAGATAAATGTTATATCCATAAACCCAACACAAAACCCAAAACGTAACCATGCAATTCTCTCATTGTTTTAAGATGACTCTTATTTGGCATTGGAATTGTGATTAGGCACTGAAGAAGGTACAAAACATTTGTTTTTTCTTGGTAAAGCTGTGGTTTTCATGTCACAATTGCTTCTTTGTTGTCTTTATTCATCCTCATCATGTGTAGGCCTTTTAGTATTTCAAAGTGCCTCCAACTGACATATGATACTGAACCAGCACAGTACCACAGTACTTTATTATAAGCGATTCAATATCTTTGGTCTTGCATGTGATGACAAACAGGCATTCGAGTGAGAAACCTCATTCTCCACATGCATGGAAAAGATCTGATAGAGCCGCCACTGTCTGACACAGGGTCGTGCTCTCTATAGACGTCTGAGCGCATACACCACATCAGATGAAGAGCCACAGCTCAGTGCATCAAGAGTTCAGCATTTTTACACTAAGGGATTTAGGATTTAGATCAATTTCTAAATCTAAATGATTTTTTTTTTTTTTAATGTAGACCATCTTACGTCATATGAGGCTAAACACAGAGCTGTGCAGTTTCTGTGTTCACTTACTCAAAAGCTATTGTCAATGAAACAATACCTCAAACAACAGGGAACGTGACTGGATTCATACGGAGCTGATAAATATATAAATGTGTTCCTGCTCATATTAGCATTTACAATCAATCACGGTTCAAATTCAGCCAAACAAGGGCAAACGCTCTCAATGCCAAATCAACCCTGTCTCTAAGCAACTCGGCCTACTTCAATCTGTATGCATTCACAAACTGCTAATTCACAGTTTCCTTTACCGAAGCAAAATGAACCCTTCTGGAAAATTCTGTTGTTGGATTTTCTTTCAGCACTTTTAATGCAGATGTGGAATAATGGAGTGTCCAGGAAACAAATCCAAGAAAACAAGATCAAACATCACCTTTAAATAACACAAGCCCACTGTTCAGAGATAAAAACACATTTTTCTCCTCAGTTTTCCTGGGATTATGGAGCACAATTTGATTGTTCAGATTCCCTTCAAATCTAATTTGCTTCATTTGGCTCATAGCGCTGGAATCCCAGTCAGAGTGAAAACAAACAGTCCATTCTCTCCAACCGGCTCGAACAATCGCCACTGTAAACAACTGCATTTTCTTTCACTTCTTTCTTCTCTGCAGCCTTTCCAGGGTTTTGACAAAGAGATACAGAATCAAAAACATACACTGACATTTGCATTTAACTGACCGTGACCTGCCAGTGTTCCTTCTGATGGCAGTTCAACAAATATTGATTAAGGTGCAGTATGTAATATCGATTAGCAGAATCTGCGATCTCAGCTGGTTTGCTGGCTTCAATACGCTGTGTTTTCCAACAACTGGCAACCAGGGGTATCAAAATCCTATTGGGCAAACTGTCAGTAGGCGGAGTCACACAGATCAAAACAAAAACAGAACATTCGGACACGGAACGCACATTTCAAAAGCAAAGTAACTGGCTGTAGCATTGTTTTTCTGAGAAACAAATGTGTGAGCATAACATTTTCCTGAATATTTGCAAACATATGACAGTACAGTCCAAAAAAAGTGTATATATAATATACAGTGTGTGTGTGTGGGGGGGGGGGGGTATTTGTGGTTTACGGAGACACAAATTTGTTTAATGACATGGGTATGACAGAGGTATTACAATTTGAAGGTGGTTGATGAGGACACTGCCTATGCCCCCGTAATTCAAAAGGCTTAAAAAAAACAAACAAACAAACAAACAAACAAACAAACATACATTCTAAATGGGTTTTTTTTTTTGAAAATGTAAAAATGCACAAAGTTTCCTGTAAGGGGTAGGTTTAGGTGTAGGGTTGGTGTAGGGCAACAGCACACAGTTTGTACAGTATAAAAACCATTACGCCTATGGAGAGTCCCCATAAACCAAAAATACCAACATGTCTGTGTGTGTGTGTCTGGACCACAAAACCAGTCATAAAGGTCTTCTTTTTTTAAAAAAAATTGAACTTTATGCATCATCTGAAAGCTGAATAAATAAACTTCCCATTGATGCATGGTTTGTTAAGACAGGACAATATCGAGATACCACTATTTGTAGAATCCGAGGGTGCATAAAAAAAATAAAATAAAAAAAATTCTAAATATTGAGAAAATCGTCTTTAAAATTGTCCATATGAAGTTCTTAGCAATGCATATTACTAATCAAAAATTAGGTTTTGCCTCCCTTTGACTGGGCTTTGAGATATTGAGTATGTGTCTGTTGTTGTTGTTGTTGTTTGTTTTTTTTTTGTTTTTTTTATTATTATTATTATTATTTTGTATTTTTATTTATTTGTTTATTTTTTTGGGATGTTATGTATGAAAAATAAAAAATGTTGATAAAAAAAAGAACATTTAATATCCATGAAATGTTTCCATTTTCACTTTATAGTGGGAAAATGTTATTTAGATTATTAAAATGTTCTTCACAAAAAAAAAAAAAAATTAAGTTTTGATATATTTACAGTAGGACATTTACAAAATATCTTCTTGGAACATGATCTTTACTTAATATCCTAATGGTTTTTTGCATAAAAGAAAAATGAATAACTTTGACCCATGCATTTTTGGCTATTGCTACAAATATACCTGTATATATAATCTTAAAGCACCTTTAAGATTAATAATGAACTGACTGCGACTGAGTAACCGAGTAAAAGAAACAAAGGTTAAACAAGCCATTATTACATTAATACGACCAGGCAAATCAGGCAAATTTTAATGACATGAGTGTAAAAGATGACAATATTCCTTTATAGATGAAATACGCCTTTTAACCACTGCATCCATGTGAAACTGCAGCACAAGAGCATTTTTTTTGCCTCTCATTTACATAAAATGGAGCATTTCTCAACTTTTGACTCTCACCGGTTGCTGTGCTCTGCTGCCAATCCCACAATCCCTGCACAAGCCTGCACACAGCTCCCATAGAGAATGAAAGCGTACTTTGGTTTTGGAGTCACAAGGCGACTATTATCTTGGTATAGAATGTGCTATTTTGGTCTATATGGACAGCAGTGAAGTGTGCATATATCACAAAGCTAAGACACTGAAAATGTAAGACCGGCAACATAATCTATGCAGAGGCAAATTCTCAGCATTGCAAGTGCATGTCCTTCTCTATACACTGTGCTTCTTGAGGCTACTTTGGTAAAAAAAACAAACAAACAAAAAAAAACAAGGGGCAACAGAGTGACCAATGTCTATTACCACGCACTACAACAGGCAACTATAAAGCACAAAGAATTAAACATTGTATTGCAATAGCGTTGTCATTATAAAGTTATGTATTTGACAGCTCTTGCACTGTATTTTGCACTTGAGCATATTTGCTGTGATTTTGAATAAAATGATTAAAATGTGAAATGGTAATAGAAACTATCAGGACTTTTACTGTGGTTTATCGTGAAACCGGTAACCACTGCATTCCTTGAAAGCGTTTTCATGTGTAGAGCATGTTTCAGGCTTGAAGTACATCTTCTGAAAGAAGCTGTGTGTTGGCATGAATTCACATGTAGTATTCCAAACCCATGAAGGCAAAGAAAAATAAATAAATTGCTTCTTATATACATTATGTAAAATCGATCCCAGGCCAATGTTCAGATGTGCAGCATCTGTATGCAGTGTTTGTGAATGTGTGTGCTATTTGCGAGTAGGTTTACAGTTGGTGTGAACAGCTGCAAACTGGGGCATCAAGTAGTTATGAGAAACCTAGTGTTTCGGTCAATCATTTGGACCACATTCAAGCAACTGGCCAACTGCTTCCTTGGCCACTATAGTATAATTACAAACCTAATAGCAGAAAAAAGGCTTCCACTGCACAAATGACTGTTAGATATTGTTAGATACTGTCCTGGTATTCGTTTAAGCACTTTACAGCACCATGTAAAAACCTTGTTGTATGAATATGGTTTACATTCAATAGCATGTCATACATGGTAAAAAAAAAAAAGACAGTGAATTTAACAGTAAAAACCTGTTAAATGGTTAACGGTAAGTTCCTCTACTATATAAGGTGAAAAACTGCATTGGCCATTACATGTAATTTTACGGTAGTATACCGTTTTTGGAAGTGAAAAAAAGGACGTATAATTTACAGTGAGTAACCGTAAATTGACATTCCCAGAATTCCCTGCGTTACATTTCAAATTTGATGTTTTTTTTGTTGAAATAACTGTTTCTTCTTATTTTTTTTTCTAATCAGTTGTGTACATTAGGGTTGTATTTTACACCTAATGTTGTTAAAATAGGGTTTATTGCATTATTTCAGTTTCATGTGTGTTACCATGATGGTGTTTGGTGTGTGTGTGAATGACACTGTGCACCTTCTATATATGTTAATATTAAAAAGCTGCTTGTGATGGGCTTTGGTTTCATCGTGAGACTTTCTCATCACCTGCTATTGGTGGTTGTCAGTATATTACAAAGGTACAAAACAGATTTCAGTACTTCAACAGGTTGGTGTATTAACATATCAGTTAATGAAATTACGGTATTTAACTGTAAATTTAAGTTAAAACCGTAAAAATTAAATCGTTGCTACCATATTTTTTACAGTAAAATTCAGGCAACCACAGCTGCCGTTTTTTTTTTTTCACCGTAAATTGTATGGATTTTTTTTTTTTTTTTTACAGTTTTTTTTTTAATCAGAAATGTCTAGATATATTCTACAGTTCTGCATCTGTGTGCTACAGGTTTTACAGGTTTCAAATGGCCACATGCATGTTATCTGCACTGCGCTCTGTGAATATAAAACGGCTGTGTGTGTGAAACACAGCTGGTTGCAAAATTAAAATGAAAGTGCAATTAAACAGGCAGGATATATATATATATATATATTTTTTTTTTTTTTTTAATTAAAATGTGCATCCAAATACTGGACCTGTCCATGATGCTGCAGTGTAATGCAGAATCAAATGCATGTAAATCAAACATGAACACAACGTTTCAAAGGTTTATTTTAAGGTCCAATTTTCTTATTACCTACAACTTTTGCCTCAAACTCCTAATTACTGATTATTAATAGTTATTAATGTTGTAATTACGCTTAGGTATGGGGTCGGATTACAGTCATGCAGAATAAGGCATTAATATGTGCTTTATATTAATGTACTCACAAACCTCCCTTATTCATAGTGATGCATTGACTGCAGTTGCATCCAGAGACACTGCAGATATTCTCTTATCTCGTGTTTTTGTTTTGGTTTAGGGTAGGGTTCAGTGTGGTATGTTATTTTCACATGTGGTAAATCATTTTAGCCTTTTAATATTTCAATTCCAATCTGCTGGGATATGTACAAACATTGCCAGATTCATGTTGTCTGTTTCAGATAAACCCAAATCACCAGTCACTGGACATTTCACTTTAAAAGTGTTGTTAAACAATAAGAAAATGTAATATCATTTTGAAATTAGAAATGTCCTCACAGGCACATTTTTATTTTTTCCCCAATAAGCCAAGCTTGACAGAGTTGGTCATACAGTAGAATTGCATTATTTAACTAATAAAATGTAAACTGTTCAGCATGTGTTACTGTAGTTTTCAGCAGACTGCTGAGGTCAAAGATTGTTGTAGCTTGGTAAGCTAACATTACATTTAATCACTGAATCATATATACATTTAAGAACTGAAAACTATGAAGTCAATAAAATGCCATTTAATCCAGAGAAAAAAGGGGAAAGAAACAAGGAGATTTTTGTGTGGTTTTCACCTTTAGCCCTGAGGTCTTATCTAAAAACGGTTTTGAGGCTGACGTAAAGCTGCTTTTTTCAGTGTTGCATTATTCTTAATGGCCCAGCCGATTAAAATGATAAAAGAATGATAGACATGGAACTTGCAGGCCAGCCAAAGGTGCAGACACTTTACTGTAGGACAGGATGATGACGCAAGAAAGAGACAGAAGAGAGATAAGCCACTGAATGAATAAATGAGCAGCTGAAGAGACGATTAGACTGATGCCATTTTGCCTCTGTCCTATCTGACAATGACAAGGAAAACCTTCAAGCCTTAGAAACATGTGCGCTCAATGCCTTAGGCCTTGTTCACACTACTTGTCCACTTCTGATTTGGTTTTCAAATGTGATATCTCAAAACTCTCCACTGTTCAAGTGATGAAATCTGATCCGTTCGTTCAGATACCTAGTGTATCCACATTGGTTGCCATAATAACTTTGGGCATTTCCACAACAGAAAAATCTCTGGGGAGGCGTTTGACGACCGGATTTTGCAAGCTCTGGTTTGACGGTGTGGAAGTAGTTGAGTCGGTTTGAATGAAGTGGGAATCCCTAAAGCAAAACTGGAACAGTTTCTTTGGAAGCCCCCACTAGAGAGATGGATGTCTACATCACAGTGCATTGCAGCAAATATTGATTACATGAAAGCATCGCTTTTACACATCTTTGCATTTTTCTAAACATCCTTGTGATGCACCATCTCTACTGACATTAATCAGTTTGTAGTCTTCTCTAAAACAGAGTAAACCCAAGTGTGTGGCATTAGTATGCCAAGTCCATGTGGAAAAATGTTTATAATACATTTATAAAGAATGTTTATAATAATATAATATACTATAATATAATAGTGCTGTCAAACGATTAATCACATCCAAAATAAATTGTTGTTTACATAATGTGTGTACTGTGTATATTTATTTTAGACACACACACGCACGCACGCATGAATACACTGCAGCTCAAACGTTTGGGATCAGTAAGACTTTTAATAGTTTTTAAGGGAGTCTCTTCTGCTCATTTCTTCGATCAAAAATACAGAAAAAAACAGTAGTACTGTGAAATCTTATTGCAATTTCTAATATTGGTTTCCGATTTTAATATACTTTAAAACAGAATTTATTTCTGTGACGCAGCGCTGAATGTTCAGCATCATTACTCCAGACTTCAGTGTCGCGTGATCCTTCAGAAATCATTCTAATATGCTGATTTATTATGAGTGTTGAAACTGTTGTGCTGCTTCATATTGTTTTTTTTGGATGTGATACTTTTTTCTTTGATTCTTTGATGAATACAAAAGTTAAAATGAGCAGCATTTGTTCAAAAAAGAAATATTTTCTAACAATATAAGTCTTTACTATCATTTAACACATCCCTCCTGAATAAAAGTATTAATTTCTTTTAAAAAAAAAAAAAAAAAAGAAAGAAATAATGTACTGACTCCAAACTTTTGAATGGCACTGTATATTGTAACACAACATTTCTTTTTTAAATAAATGCTGTTCTTTTTAACTTTTTATTAATCAGAGAATCCTAAAAAAGAAAAAATAAAAAAAAATAAATAAATAAATATATCATCACAGGTCCCAAAAAAATATGAAGCAGCACAACGGTTTACAACACTGATAATAAATCAGCATGTTAGAATGATTTCTGAAGGATCACGTGACACTGAAGACTGGAGTAATGATGCTGAAAATACAGCTTTGATCACAGGAATAAATTACATTTCAAAATATATTAAAATAGAAAACTTATTTTATGATGCAATAATATTTCACAAAATATTTTTGATCAAATAGATACAGCCTTGATGAGCAGAAGAATCTTCTTTAAAAAACATAAAAAAAATCTTACTGATCCCAAACTTTTGAGTGTATATTTCAGAAAAATATGCCATCTTTAAATACTAAACGGAGTGTATTTACACTGGTGCAAATAGCCCGCCTTGTTGCTAGAGACTATTTACACGAACTCCACCCACCAACGTGTGATCGAGCAAGACAACACTTCAAAAGACTATCGTCAAACATCAGTTCCTGTGGTGTAGACAGTACCGCATGTGTTTTTTAACTCAGTCAACCCAAGCTCAAATCCGCATTTTGACAAACTGTTTTTCTCCCTTTTTAAATCTCATAAATCACATCGGAAAGGCATTTATTTTCAATAAAAATGATGGAAATAAACAAAAAGTTTAAAAAGTATCGGTTATTTAATCATTTGAATTAAAATGATAATTTACACTCAATACATTATTATTGCATACTGTTTTATAATGTTTATGTTAATATTTGCAATAAGTAGGCCAATATAAATAGCAGAAAATCCAGCTATTTTAAAGTGTAAATAGAATCTATAGCCATTTGCACTTAGTGCAAATAGCATAGTCATAACTATCATCTATCGCTAAGAAAATATGCTATTTTTACTTAGTAGCATCTATTGCACAGTGCAAATAGCTGCTGGCTATATTAAACAAATTAATATATAATATAAATTATGAATATAAATATATAAATCCAGTGTACAGCCCCGAGATTGACAGCTGGCACTGAGTGAATAATCTGCATTATAGCCTTTAAAAAAAATAAACACACTTTAAAGATTATATACAATGAATTATTGTTGCAAGTCGTTGCTTGCTTACAGTGCTTTGTTTTATGGAACAGTTTGTTAGATCGCGATCTATCTAATTTGTTTCTCTAATGAAGCGCCAACAGATGTATAAAAGTACACAAGTTACACGGTAATTTAAACGTGGCAGACTTTAAAGGAAAGTAAAACAAAGGCAGAATACCATATAACTCCAGGCCGACACAGTATTGACGAACAAATGCAAACAAATACAGAGCACCATAACTTAATTTGAGCTTTCCAAAACAAAATCAAAGAGC
This sequence comes from Acrossocheilus fasciatus, assembly GCA_036784905.1. NCBI lineage: Eukaryota > Metazoa > Chordata > Actinopteri > Cypriniformes > Cyprinidae > Acrossocheilus > Acrossocheilus fasciatus. Next base: position 30,484,452 of record CM071956.1, read on the forward strand.
GGTAACTGATGTTATACTGTGTTCTGCCTTGGTTTCTCCGGGGCTTTTCTCCATGATACTTATACACATGATAAAGGAGGTCATTAATGTCCCAAAATGATCAATAACTCATTTTCAACCAAAAGCAAAGTTATGGCGTTTTGTCTTTGCACGGCAACACTGCTGTCTCTATAGACAGGTCTATAAAGTCTATAAAGATGTAGGCTAATTTACAATGAGGAGTAGGGCGTGAGAATTACATCTACAGAGGAACACAGCATTTTCCTAAAATTATATTAGAAGAAAGAGCTCAGATCCAAAAACTAGCGAGATGTTTACTGTCTCTATAGTTGTGTATTGTCTACATACTGTAGGCAGCTATAACTTCTCAAGCTAGTCGCACACCAGATGAAAAAAAGTTTTGCAGTCCTTCTGTATTTGCATACTCTAGTTCAACTTCATGGAAAAAAACATGCATAACACAAACAAAAATGTTAGAAAGTACAATATAGTATGCAGTTTAGTGTTATAACCTTGTTATATCCCAGTGTTGGGCACATTACTTTAAAAAAGTAATTAGTTATAGTTACTAGTTACTTCTCACAAATAGTAACTGAGTTAGTAATTGAGTTGCATCATTATAAAAGTAACTAATTACCAGGGAAAGTAATTATTGCGTTACTTAAAAAAAAAACAAATGTTCAAATGTCAAATAACTTTGGATGCCCCCAATATTAAATATGTTAAATTAATGAAATGGACACTTCAAAGAATAAATTATTATTATAAAACATTGTGCATTAACCTACACTATTTATCTACTGACACTTAGTATCAGTCAGTCAAGCATTATAATATAATATTATGATAATTTAATATTATATGATGATAGAACTTTAGTAATTAGAATAACCAAGTATGAATGCGTATTTGTCATCAATATAAAACGCACTAAGGATTAATGAGCTGCCGGGTTCATGAATATTAATCACGTTGTCTGCGTTCGCTTGAATTGATTTGCTGAAATCAAAACAGGGATTATAATAGGTGAGCGCCAGCCAATGAGATTGTCGTTTGCGCATTAGTCCCGCCCACTACCAGAGAAACCGGCAGTTCTTAAAAGTTGAAGACTTCCGAAGGAACTCCGTTATTTTGACAGGAAAATACAACAAAGAATACCGTTTACATGTAGGGCGTCAATTCTGCATGTTATGAAAGACTCTCTTGTATAATATAATATAGTAACGCCACATTTTATTGTCAGTAACGGTAACGGCGTTGTAACGGGGGAAACAGTAATTCGTTTGATTACTCGTTACTGAAAAAAATAACGCCGTTAATTTATAACGCCGTTATTCCCATCACTGGTTATATCTAAAAACGCTCTACACAAAATGTATCATATAGCCAAGGTTGAAGTCAATGTGTACATTAACATTATGCTAAGCAGCTTCTGGGGTCATAGCTGGGTTCATATGCTCATAGAAAACAGCATGTTCAAATTTTAAAGACGTAGTGCATCATAGTTTACACAAAATTTAAATCCTTCACAAAAACACGGATTTATTCAGGAACGAAACACCGTATGTTTGGCTTTGAATGGAGCCATTTTCATAGATTTTCACTATTTTCACCATTCACTCCCATCCGCTAATGCTAGTATTGTTTCCATAATGCAAAACATATCACAGTACAAAAACACATTCAAAAAGACAGTAGCAATCACTTTCCCAGTGTAAAACCATTTTGTATTCAGCCCACAGTCTGGTTATGAAGACACACAGACAAGTGCTACTCATCCACAAGAAAGCATGTAAACAAACCAGACTTACCTGTATTTAGGTGAACTAATGCACGATACAGACAAAGGTGACTTTAGTCTGAAGAAATCAGAATGCTTTCACTTTCAACAAGTGAATCTTACAGAGAACCTTTTTGTTTTTAACAGAGCTAAATTAAACTAGGCATGAAAGAAAGGCCGCCAAATTATGTTTCCTAATAAGATTCTGCAGTTAAATTCATTCCCTTATGGAACAGAAAACTATCTCTGCCACATGAATACGACTACTGTATTAGAAATGCATTTGAGGAATTATTGATTTACAGTCATTGGAACACAAGGTGGGCCACAGACAACACCAGACATGATTTTAGGGACAAGGGAAGTTAAGATAAGTACACGTAAATCATAAATACAACCATACATATAAGTAATTATAGTTTGTAAAAAGATGGCAATGTGTACAGCATCATGAGAAATATCACACCGACTTGATTTGTATTTTACTTTATAATTCATGCAAGAGCAATTGTCCCATGCCAGACAAACAAAGAGAGATCTGACACCTGTAAATGAAGTCCTTCATATGCAGTTTAGGTCGACCTGATGTAAATAATGAAAGTGTTTATTGTGTTAACTCGAATCAAGAATCACACCCTTGATTTACTCGACATAAGAATCTTGTTTTCAATCACACTTTATTTTAAAGTCCAATTCTCGCTATTCACAAACCATTAACTGTGACTTTTGCCTTAATAAACTCCTAATTTGCTGCTTATTAATATTTAGTAAGGTAAATATTAAGTTTAGGTATTGTGTAGGATTAGGGGTGTAGAATATGGGCATCCAGAATGTGTGCTTTATAAGTACTAATAAACAGCAGATATGTTAACAATAAGCATGCTAACAAGCAACTAGTTTGTGAGAATTGGTCCCTACACTAAAGTGTTACCAAGTTTTCCTCTCAGATGAAGAAACTGGTGAAGTTGTGCAGGAAGCCCTTATTTGGAGATGGTTTTAAAGCAAGTTACTTGTGGACAAATCCGAATGCATTACAGATAGAATAATGTTTACTGCATATAACTGTACGCTTAATGACACAGTTGGAAAACCATTTTAAAAATTAATATTTTAATAATTAAATTGTACACTACGTTGCCACAATGCCTCACTGTTCATCAGTGTCTGTCAAATGATTTTGTGCATGCATATCCAATCGTGCGTAGGTCCAAGGAGGAGATGTTAAAACGTTTTACTACATTCTCCATCCTGCCAAGTGTTGGACATGTTGTGTATGCAATGCAGTGTGCTCTGGTTGTGTACTGCACATTTTGGCCGTTTTACCTAGTCATCAGGGTATTCCATTCATACAGAAAATATGCACAGTGTACACACACTACGAGTAGTATGGGAGCATGCTATACCACAGATATGCTACTATTGGAATTTGATAGCAACAACAAATACTGTAATTACCATGTGGGCAACCTCGAGGAGAGATTTGGGGATGGCTAAGCTACTTTGACTGACATAAAAGCTTTGTTGTGACACATTCATGAAAAATTCTTAATGTCACAAGAAAGTTGATGAAAGAAAAGTCAGCAGAAGACCCACTGGTTTTCAGGGAGATATCTTACAAGAAGTTGTTTTGTTGGGTGTGTTCCCAAGAAGCTATTTTTGTGAAAAGACAAGCAGCGATTACAGTATACGATGTTCCACTAAGCACAAGTGACAAATGGCAAGTTCAGATCTGTAATTTGTGTTTTGACATTTGAGTCTATCTGCATGTTCCAGGACGCCACTAAACCTCCAAAACGAGAGTTTCCTCCATGTTGCATTTTGGGCCAAGAAGTTATGACGTTTAAATCTTCTATTGGTTCAAAGCGAGTCACCACACTTGAACTTGACAATTCTATGTATATTCGCCATACTTTGTTCACATGAATTCATACGAATCAAACAGAACGGAACACAAAACGATTCATAAGTGGTGTTGGTATAGAGATATCTCCTCGTATTGTCAACTGACGTGTTTTCTAATGTTACTTTTCAGCTTTATTTTTCTTATAAATGGCCCAAAACCTATTTATGAATAACCATACCATATAATCAACTAAGAAACCACTACACTCAATAAAGACCGACTTACACAGTTGCAAAAACCTGTTGACAGTCTTGCAAAAGATTATAAAGATTATTACAACATAAAATATTTTATTGAAAGACCCCTGAGGAAGTTCATATTTTAATAACTGAACAAGACATTTGTTTATTCAGAGTTGTCTGGTGTTTTATCTAATTATTTAATTTAATTAATTATTTAAAAATTATCTAATTTTTTATTTAAAAATCAGTTCGTTTTATTTTACATTTTTACGATTTATTTATTAGCTTTTTATCAGTTAGCTTTTAATTCAATCAAACCCACTGCAGATCTTACATTAAGCCCAGTTTGGGAAACCATGGTGTAATCCAATCTTTAATGCATTTCATGATGTTGATATCAAAGAATGAAATGAAATAGCACTTGCATGTTGTTGCTCTTTTGTTGGATTTGATTGCTTCTAATGTCCTCATTTGGATAAAAGCGTCTGCTAAATGACTAAATGTAAATGTAATCAGTAACGGACTACAATTTGTAAGTAATCTACCCAGCCCTGCATACTTCACAATATTAAATATTAATTGTGCCCTCATATTGTGAAGACTGGTCTGATTTCCACTATTTTATTATCACGGCTTATTTTATTAAGGCATTTTTATACAACTAGGAATCTATTAAAAGTAGCTATTGAAACTGAACACCCTCGGGCCCTTCACAGACTGACAGGCGCTCTGGGACCGAGAGAGAAGGGACACCCTACAAAGCTTTTAAGGGGGTTTCATATTCCTGAAGTCAGTACAGGCCACTGATGCACAACAATCTTCCTAAACCTTTAGAGACCCTTGCATCCCCTTTTCCAATGCAATTAAATCTACAAAAGCTTGCAGTTAAATGGTAAATTGACATGAAACGCACTTCATTACAAAGACTTCAGTGTCATCTCGCCGACTGCAGTTTTGCCCAGGCTTTTAAATGGATTCACCGATCCACATGGCACACAGCTGACCTGAAATAACCCTCCAGCTGCAGAGAAATTCTCATCTACGGAGAGTCAAGAGGAACACTAATAGTCTCCATATTTCAACATCCCCCTTTCCTTTCACTTGTCTGTTAAAAACCATTATTATAAATCTTGCATATCACTTATTCAATTACACACAGAAAAGTGATAACCTGTTCACAGCATCGCCTGTCCTGACACACATTGCATTCAAACAGTAGATTTGGCTATTTCTTACGCTCAGAATGGAGCACTAGAATAATGCTTTCTGCATACTGCCCAGTACAAACTGTATGCTTTATGCACAATGCACACTTTTTATGCATTTAATAGCATTTTTTATGCATTAACAAGCATTTCAATCGGCAGTATGTAAACTGTAGTCATAAACTCTACATGTTGCATGTTCAATTCAGCAAACACTTTCAGTTTAATGGGCACAATCAAATTTAAAATATAGTACATACAGTTTACAGTTACATGCATACAGTTTACAGTTCACAGATACAGTTTTACTCCATGCAGCCTGCTGTTGTTGCATACTGCATATTTGGCAAAATGCAGTAGGTCATCTGGATATTCCATGTATAACAGTATACATAATGCATTCTACAGAAATAATAAGCACAGTATATTAGTATTCCATTGCAAACAAAGTAAATAATTACAGATATAACAGAAAAGTGGGCCTTCCCCTGAAGGCTATGCACAAACAAATGCAACAATTTTGTTTTAATAGCTACAATCACACTATGCAGCAATATTAAAAAGCAAATGTTGCATTTTTGGCAGTGTGTGGCAAATACAATCATGTCCTGGTAAATAATCATGACATTTCTTAAAAAATATGCTGAAATGATGCAGTTTCTGTAAGTGGGTCAAACCGTTGGGCTCTGCCCCTGAGCCAGTCAAATAACACTGGCCAACTCTAACACATTTAAAAGCAAAAAACGGTCGGATGTCATAAAAGTTTATTATAACGTCTGACTAAAGTTTGCAAAAGGGTACACGCATGCACGTATGCATGATCGTATGCGTGCAACCATAACTTTAGCAGCAGCAACAACAACAACCGTGCACCAAGCGCTACAATGAAGGATAATGTACATTACACAAAACATTCATATGAATGTCAACAAGGAATCGTTTCGCTTCGGGGTAAACGCAGGCAAAGGTGCTGTTTTTAAATGCCTTCACGACTCTTAATGGTTTTGCCGAAAGACGCCAAAAGTACAGAAACCCACATCCGCTTGAAAACACATGTGAAACATTAAATAAGCGCCGTGACATTTCATGTAGTTTAGAAACACGGCAGCTACATATCTATCGGCGCGGTACCGAGTTGCACTTGGCTCTCGATGTTTTTAACACGGATGCATTTTACAGCAAAGCAATGCCGTTTTACTTCACACAGACGTCAAACACGGGAAACAATGACTCACCTCGAAGCTGCAACACAGTCTGTGTGTATGTCCTTTATTAGATATCCCTGTAATATCAGCGTTTGCTCCTGTGATCGGACAGACGTGGCCTGAAATGACCCAGCAGAGCAGATCAACTCCAACATGGACCCGGAGACACACAGAGAAACGTGCAGCTCTCTCATCTGATCGCTGTGGGGAATCAGAGAGCATTTGACGTCTGGCCAAAGATGATTTAACCCTTTACAGAGTGGCCCACTAACTATAAACGCACACTTCAAATGAACAAATGCCTTAGGGTGAATCTCACGAAAACGAAACATGTCTAGTCATATTTCACGCAAAATAAAGAGATAAGCATCTATAAATTGTGTGCGCGCGCGCGTTTTTGTGACAAATGAAGACATAAATTTGTATACTGACAACGGTATGACAGGTATTACAAAGAGAAGGTGACTTTTCAGGACATTATGTCCCTACCCTTCAGAACGCTTATAAATCACACAGAATGAAGTGTATTAAAAATCTGAAATAGCACAAAGTTTCCTGTAAGGTTTAGGTGTAGGGCAATAGCACATACAATTTGTACAGTATAAAAACCATTACGCTTATGAGATGTCCCCAGTTTTCACAAAAACAAACATGTGTGTGTGCTGGTATATATGGTTTATGAGGACACAAATGTGTATGGGTACTACAACGTAAACATGGTTTATCAGGACACTTCCAGTGTCCCCGTAAAACAAAAGGCTTAAAAAACATACAAAACAGTGTTTTGTGAAATTCAAAAATTGACAGTAGTTTCCTGTAAGGGGTAGGTTTAGGTGTAGGGCAATAGCACATACAGTTTGTACAGTATAAAAACCATTACGCCTGTAAAGCACAAATGCTAGACTGTGTGTGTGTGTGTGTGTGTGTGTGTGTGTGTGTGTGTGTGTGTGTGTGTGTGTGTGTGTGTGTGTGTGCGTGTGCACTGTGACTTTTATTGTATTGCCACAGTGCCCTCAATTCTCATTACACTAATGTGAACAACAACAACAACAAAAAAGTTATTTAAAGGGTATTTGTACATCGTGGTAGTGTTTTTTTTTTTTTTTTTTGTACTCTAATTTATGAAATATGCTGATTTAAATAACAAAAACAATAACAATTTTCCTTTAGTATAAGAAGAATTATGAGAGGATTATAATGAAATGTGCTTAATATCATATCTGGACGCTGGTGTGAAATAGGGTGGTGTGGACAAGTTATGACAGATATGAAGGTTCAAAGCCCATCAAAGCTACAACACAGACATACATAGATGACACATAGATGATGAGCTAGAGTACTGATCCATGATCTATCAACGAGATAAAGATTGTGAAACACTAAACCTGAACTGAATTTAAGTGTTCTCACTGTAAGTTACTTTCCGTCTGGATAATGTACAGTACATTCAGCTGGTGCTTATTTCAGAATAAAATCCTTCAGGATGATAATGACCTGGGTTTATTCTGTAATAAAGGCCGTGTATTATCCCTTACATACAGTACAGTACAGCAGCCGCTTTACACTATAGCTCAGTGGCTATTCAGAATGAAATAGTACTCTATGAATTCTGTGCAATGATATATGTAATGTACAAATGAATTCAAATATTGAAATAATGCAAGCAAAGGTTTTCTTGCTACCACTGACGCACTGGATGCTCTTTGGAATGCATTGTATTCAAAACAGGTTGTGTTCATGCCAGCTCAAATTGTCATTGTGCTAAAATTAGTAAGAATTCAAAAATAAAACATAAATGTAAAGTGTATGTAACAAAAAGGACATTTGGGCCTAATTGTCTCTTATCCGTTTTATTTTGTCTGTGCCATAATTCTCACAACATGTATGTAATAGTTTTTTTTTTTTTTTTAATGCGTGACATTTTTTATGGTTACTGTGCATCCACTTTCGATGTATATTTTATTTGTTGTCTTTTTTATTCCCAATTTGAGTAAACCACTCATACTAACGATAAAAATTTCAAATTTTCTTATATAGCAAGTATGACTTAGATACAAAGAATATTTTGCCATAACAAAGAATTTTAAGGAACAGCCTATCCATCTGTAAATATACAGTATAAGTATGTTTTTATTAAAGTGATTAACTGCCACAGAACACATTATGACAGCATTCCACGTTCACATAGGAGACCAAAAGAAGAGATTAAACAAGACCTTTTCTCAGAGCAGCTGGTTACGAGGCCTTTGAACCTTGGACCTGATTAAGGTTTATAAACTCAATCGTCACATGATATACCGTATATAAAAATCTAACTTGGCACTTTCCACGAAAATGGTACATTCTGATGTCCTCTCAGAATCCCAAATTCTTTGTTTTTGTTGTTGTTTTTAAACAAATTATTTTATAACATAACTGTTAACAGATAAATTAACTATGTTAAATTTACTCGGAAACTCGACTCATTCTGGCAGATTTGAATTAAATGGATTTTCTCACCTTTGCATCTGCATATTTGTCAGCAGATCATTTTTTATTTTGTCTGAATGCTACAAGATGTGAAAAAACGTACCTCTACAGTTCAAGCAGATCTCTTGGCAGGACATTTGTTTGGTATGTCTTCACTTTGATATGTTTGATTTGGTGGAGCTCCAAGTATGTCACAGTGTGTTAACAGTTGAATTAATGTTCGCAATAGCAAAGACAGGGGACACTACACATCTTTTGTTAAGAGAACAACACATTTTGTTTCAATTGGCGTTAAAACATGAAAAGAAGATGTACACTTCCAGTCAACGGAACTACTTTCACAAACATACACATTTCTATACAAATTAAAAAAATATGTAAATATGACATAACAACAATGACATGAAACATGCTTTTTATAAAAGTATCCTACTAGTTTGAAGTTGGTGAAGAATATCCAGAGTGAGCTGAAATCAGGTCACTAAATAATTGTCATGGTCCCTGTTTCATAGACTTTGATATGATTATAACATGTGTGAAACAGCTCTAATACAGAATGAACATTTGAACCTTTATGCTGTATTATTTTTCCTATTATCAGGAAAATATATATTTTTAATATGGCTTCATTCTTATAAAAAGTTTGAGTTTTGTGGTCACGTTGACTTTGGGTGCCTTTGTAAATACCGGCTGCATAAAGGGACCCGCTCACATGAAAAGCAGGAACTATTAGCGCATTACTGTGTTCATGCTGTGAGAAAAAAAAAAAAACTTAGCTGTGTGCTCAGCTCCAAGAAATTGTGCAATAAAATCATGTAGAGCTTGCATTGTCTTTGTTATATTTTTGTATTATTAATCAGATTAGGTTAGATGAAAAATATCTTTTTCTTACCCCTGCTGTGTGAAACGAGCAGTGAGCTGATGCAGATTACGTGTGCACAGAATGAAACCTGGTTTAACCTCAACCTTATACAACCTCTGCTGCTAAAATAAATATGTATACTGTGTAAATTGAGTGTGTTAAATGTGGCTAACAAAACAGTTTCTTTAACTTCCATAGAAATCATTTTATTTATTTGTTTGTTTTTAAATAAAGACCGAACTTGTAAAATACTCCTGGCAATTGAATTGGCTTCAAAACTGTGTTCATTTGTGAAGATCATGATGAACAAAATGTATAAGAATCATAATCTTTTGTTGGTCGCAAAGCATATTTTCTGTAACAATTCCAAAGGTAATAGAAAAATCATATTGTTTTTTGTGTTTTTTTTTCAACACTGCAGCACTTACACACTTCACTTTTAACTATGGCATCTACTACAACCTATAAATTGCCATGACATAATAAAAATGAGCTTTCACTAGGTATCATAAGCCTTCTTGCTCCCTTCCAGTCACTTAATCACAGATTTAGTTTTTCCCATGAATATTTAGTTGAAAACTAACACCACAATGTAAGAAATATTTAAGGAATTGTAAACCCTTAATGCATTCATTTACTTCAGGTTGTTATTCCTTAACTTGTATTCCTGTCATACATCAAAAAGTACGGTATACAGTCTAACACATAGTGTGTGCGTAAAGAGAATAGTAAAGTGAGTACATTAGCAGTCGAGAATGCATGCTGCCAGCAGACTGTGCCAAAAGAAAAGGATTGCAGCTGTCTTTATGCAGTGCTAACTGGCCATCAAAGATACATGCAGTCTATCAGCAGGGTGCGGGGTGTGTAGTTTCATCTCTCTGTCTACAGAGTCGACAGCAGTTTAACTACATTGCAGCATTATGCAGTTATATAAGGTCATTTCTGTAGCCACACTCTACTAGGGGAAAAGGTCATGACAGCTTTTCTGCAGTCTTTTCCAGCGCCGCTCAAATGCTATGTAAATGTGCAATCAAAAATGACTCTTTTGGGTAACAACAGCAAAAAAACAGTAGACTTATTTATATGGACAGATGTTGGTGGAAGTCAGGGGGCTGTGGTATTTTTTTGTCCTCCCACACCTGACCTCTGAGAATACAACAAAATAACCAGACATAATAATCAAAGAAGCAAACATTTGTAATAAATGGCAAAATCGGTAACATAAGAATGAGGCAATTAATATAATAATGTTTGATGCAATGCATGATAAATTGCTGTCCCAAATTTGTCTGCCTCATAAAACTCGAGGGAGGCAGTGGTAGGGTCATGATTAAAATGACCAGGGAATGAAAGGATGTTTCACATTCCATGTATAAAATTAAATGCCATTTGAATAGTTGCCTTGTTTGAGTTATGAATAATTTGTCTAGCTTTCTCTGTACTGGGGTGAGACGTGACTGTTTGAGTTTAATTCATTTTTCAAGAACTAATTACATTTATTTGTTAAGATGTATTCATAAAGCAAATGCTTTAATCCAATTGCAAGTGCAATTAAATGAGGCCAGTAAGCTAAAGGTTAAGTTGTAATATGTTATATATCTTATAAATTTATATTGCCTTATTCGGAGTGCAAATAGTCCGCCTTGTTGGCAGAGGCTATTTACACTAACTCCGCCCACCAACGTGTGGTTGAGCTAGACAACATTACAAAAGACAGCTTGTCAAAGAACAGCTCCGGCTCCAGCAACTCCTTAGTGATAAATCGCGTAGCACAGACTGTTTGACGCAATCGAGCGGAGTTCGAATTCGCCTTTTTCTGAACTCGTTCTTGTCCCTTTTCACATCTCAAGTCACATTGGAAATGCATTTATTTTCAATAAAAATAAAGGAAAATAATTGAAAAGTTTAAAATGTTATCTGGAATGGTAAACGACCCAGAATAAAACTTGTCACATTGCAGCGTCCTATACTTTCAGGCGGATTGGCTGTGCCAAATTTTGAATTATATTATTGGTCGTTCCAACTTAAGGCTCTTCATATTTGGGTTGATCCTCAATCTAAAGTTTCATGGAGAGTAATCGAAGCTGACAAGGTGAAACCACATAGGCTATTTGCTGGCATAGGAAATAAAAATGATAAATAGAAATTTGGCACAGTTGTTAGTTGCCAATTCTATTAGGATCTGGAAAAGGGTGCAACGTCTGATGGGAAGACCTTTCAAATTTTGTAACAACACACCCTTATGGCACAACTTTAATTTTTTATGTGGAAATCGACCATTTGTCCAGCCCTCTTGGTCTACATTGGGCAGAAACACATGCAGTGACTTATATGATAACCAGGGACTCACTTCAAGAACTAAGAACTAAGTTTTGTTTACCAGCATCATCATATTTAGTCTTTTTTCAGTTACGTTCTGCTCTCAAGGCCTATGGAGTTCCCTGGGCATCCCCTATTTCCTCTCAACCTATGTGGGATTGGATCTAATCTAATTTTAATTTCTAAAACCTCATCATCTTATCCATTTCAAAGTCATCCATAGAGCATAGGCTACAACTCCTTACAAGAGGTTTAAAATGAATCTGTAACACTGTATCAGCAGGTACTTTTCTCCACATGTTTTGGGAATGTTCAATTGTTGTCAATCTATGGACTCATTCTGTTTTGTCCTTTTTACTACAAATTGATTACGTGTCTAATCCAGGTTTATGTCTTCTCAATGACGATTCTAACTTATGTATAAGTTCATTAAAGAAGAGAATGTTGTTTGCTGGTTTTACAGCTGCAAAGACGGCAATAATACAAAACTGGTTTTCTCCACACATGTATGCAAAAATATTTTGGATTCATAGCCTCCTTAAAATAGTGACTTGTGAATGTACAACAGCACGAATTAACAAGGCTAAACCTAGTACCATTGATGCATGGCAATGTTTTTCTTTCAACATTTTGGACTATATAAAGGAATGATCATATAAGGTTTTTTTTTTTCCTTCCCTTTTCTCTTTCAGATTGTGAAATTGTTGATGGTGTGTCTGTTACTCCGCCCTCCCCGTTGTTTGTTTGAATGGATGTTGCTATGTTGATTTAAAGAAAATAAAAAAGTTGATCACAAAAAAAAAAAAAAAGTTGAAAATGTATTGGGTAGGGTTAGGGTTAGGTGTAGCGAGTGCTTTATTGTCCCTATATGTCAGCATTCATTTGATCATTTTAATACAACTTTTTTACACTCAATATGTTATTATTGCATACAGTTTATTAATGTACTACAATTCTGAGGTGCAGATAATTGCCACTATTTGCAATAAGTAGTATAAATAGCAGAAAATACTGCTATTTTAATATAGTGTAAATAGAATCTATAGCTATTTGCATTTAGTGTAAATAGCATATCGCTAAGAAAATACTGCTATTTTCACTTTGTGTAAATACTATCTAATTGCTATTTACACTACTTGTAGTTAGCTTCAGCAATGGTTTAGCATTTATTAAGACATACAAATTGGCTAAAATAATGTATGCTTAAAAACAGGTTTCCCAGACACTCCCATCATCTCCCAGATGGCCCACTGTTTCAGTAGGGTTTGGCTGGAGGTTGGAAGTGCATTTGAAAACTTACAGCCACAGCAGGCAACACCAGATGTTCAGCAGACCTGACATGATATCAGAGTACCTCAGATGCAACCCTGGAGGGCCTCTGCCCAGCAGATTTTAGTTACAACCATGAAGACACCTGAGCCAGCTAATCAAGGTCTTTGGAGTTACTAGAAAATTACAGGTAGATTAGATTGATTTTAAGGTGGGTCGGTGGGTTTGAGCTAAACTCAGCAGAGTTGCCCTCAAGGGCCTGATTTAAGGAACTCTGTGATAGAGCATTAAACTGATGATTAGACAGTTGTTTGGTTGATCATTTTTTTCTACCCCAACATTCCTGGATGACCTGGGGTGCATTTCCCACAGATTGAAAGCTCACTTTTGTATGAAGCATTCTTGAAGAAACTAGCTTGTCACAAGCTGCCAAAAAAATGTGGAAAAACAGGCAAAGATTGTAGAATCATTGGGTGGGTATGATAATTCAAGTCACCTTCATTTTTATAGTGTTTTATACAATACAGATTGCTTCAGTTCTCCTCTGGCCTAGGAAAACAAACACAGTTAATTTATGACTCCAGGTTGTTTCACAAGTCAGATTTATGGATTATTATTATTAAAAAAATAGAATGCTAACATATGAAATAAGATATCAATAAATGCCTCATAATTTTTCTTGATTTTAATTTAAAGGAAGTTTAGGCTTTGCCATTGTCCTCGTCTTGTAAAATAGCAAATACAGATATGAGATATAATTTGCAGGCAGGTCAATTAGGCATTTTCTTCCTAAAGTAACTCTTTAAGACTAATTTCCAGGCTTTTGTGCATAAAAGTGCCCTTATTGTGAAAATTATAAACTTTATGTTAGTTATAGACAATATTGTTTTCAAGTGAATGCTCTAAATACATTAGTTGGGAAACACTTTAAAATAATTAACTAACACTTTAATACATTAACTAATCGAACCTTATTGTAAAGTGTTACAATTATTTGTTATGAAAGCATATATGTTCACAAAAACACTGTTAAATTAAACAGAAATGCATGCAGGCGTGCATGATTTGGCGTGGCAGACAATATAAATAATAACCGTTTCCTTACCTAAATCCTGCATTTGGACTATGCTCCGTTGAGTGCTTCTGAAATGATTATCTTTATCGGATGTAGTAGTTAGCTATCTCTGTGTCATACATGACCTGCTTGTCAAGCATGAAAAACACACGTTTTATTTAAATTCTGAATATATTATCCAATACATCAAGATTCCAACCTAAACACCTCTGATTGGCCATTGCGTTTCAGAAATCAACAAACATGTCTAGGGTCAATAGTCCTTGTACAATAGTCTCAGTCTTACAAGGAGTAAACTAAATAGTAATACAAATCCTAAGAGTTTAGAGATTAATTTAGAGATTTATTGGTTAGTTGGATCAGGTGTGTTTGATTAGGGTTGGAGCTAAACTGTGCAGACCTGTGGCCCTCCAGGAATTGAGTTTGAGACCAATGCCATAAGGGGTAAACTCTCAATGTCTAGGATTTGATCAATGCAAATTGCAATTTTTTAGTTCCTGTTTCCATTTGGAGGATGTTTGTCTTGGTCTGGGTACTTCAGGAAATGTTGCAAGACGATCTGGGCGCTTCTGTATCCAGATGAGCCTGTAGCGTGGAGCTCGTCCACACACTCCATACTATGTTTTTTTCTAGTGATATACTAGTCATAACCGCTGGTTACTGTCTCAGTTTTACTAAAGTTGTACATAGTTATAATAATTTTCAGGGGCTAAATAAATAGTACAAGCATAACCTCTGATTATTGTTTGATCTTTATTCAAGTTGTACGTAGTTATTTTAAGTATTGGGGGCTAGATAAAAAAATACATCTTTATTTATTTATATTATATATTTATATTTATTTATATATTTATTTTATTTATTGTGTCAAAGCACTTAACAGTATCAAATTGGAGGATAGAGTGTCAGTAATGTATAATGATAAGATTAAACACTCAAATGTCTCAGTTTTATTCAAGTTACATAGTTTTATAACTATCGGGGGCTAGACAAATAGTACTAGCATATCCTCTGATTATCATTTGAGCTTTAACAAGTTTGTACACAGGTAACTGTTGGGGGCTAAACAGAACTATTATTTAAAGAATGGTAATCATAGGTGACCTATTAAATACTATTAGTAATAACCTAATCGTGTGATCATGAGGTCTGCGTAGAACGGCCGACGGGAGACACTCTGAGAGACATAGATTCCTAATGATCGAGTAAATATAAAGTAAAGGGTTAACTAGATTAATCAAGTGTCAGAATAATAATAATAATTGGACATTAATGTACAAACAACCAATTTGCATTTCAATCTAAATTCAAACTCATAATAAAATGGAGTCAGATTAGAATTTATTTTAAATGTAATTATTTTGCGCACCATGCAAAAAAGACCAAATGTGCAGGAAACCTTTAGCCACCGTTGTATACCTTCGTTGGGCTTCATTGGGTGGACTTACAAAAGTGATCATTTGAAAGATCTGTAATAGTTTGTATGATATTCAAAGAATGCATTATCACAGAGAGAAAAGAGAGGTGAGAATTTGGAAATAAGTACACATGTTCCCTCACATCACCTTACTGTATCTAGTCTGTGTAAATATAAGTCACTGTATGTGTGGCACAGTAGAACCACACTTTACGTAAAATGCATATGCATATATCATAAATGCATATAGATGCAACATTTTTTGCAATGTTTTGTTGACCACTCAATTCCACAGCCCAACTAAGATTCAAGTAAAGCATTGGGTGGAGAATGTAATTAATGTGATTTGCATTTGTGATAAATAATAAGGCTCTAATGAAGACACAAGTAAAAAGCACTGACAGAAAAACAAGCAAATGCAATGTGTAGTAGTGTAGTTTCCTTTCAGAAAAGACTGATTTGACACCAGGTTGCAATGTTCATCTGTTCAGTAGAATTAGATGTATCCCAGCCTTGTTGAGAAGACATCTATAGGCCACTATTGTTCAGAATTCTGGCCTCTCTAGTCTTGGTTGCAGAGCTCTTAGAGCCAGTGTTGTTTTTGTCTTCATGGTGGATAACCCACACACTGAAGTGAATGTATTTATTCTTAGCTTCTTGCTGGAGCAGACTTTGAAAACATAATTTAGTTACTGCGCTGCATGCTCTGGATATTAACAGCTGAAAGCCTGTGTGAATGGCTTGACGGAGAACTTGCCGGTGTTAATATGCTTGCTGGTTACAGCTGATTATCAAACTCTGTTTCTTCCCCTCACGTTTATATACTCTGTTCATGTTGATTGTAGTTATTATGGGTGCACACTGAGAACATCCCCTTCTTGTATTTGTATCAATCTTTAATTTCTGTGTTTATGTTGTTTCATAGGCTTCAGCATCCCCACAACTCTACAGAGTGGTTTGAGGGAATGGATGGATGTTTTGTTTTCTCTTTCCTGTGCTATAAAATCTCAAACTCAAAATGTGCCCAAACGGCTTATCAGAGCGTAACTATTACCTCTGCACTCAGTGAATGATGATGGGCTGTCATTATTTTGCTAAAACCATCTTGGGGCTTGGCTATAATGGTAGCTGCTGGGTTCTCTTGTGCTCCGATGGATACTTAGTTGATACGGAGTTGTTAACAAAAATCAGTAAACAGTAATGGTTCTAGCTTTTGTGCATACGTACACTTTTAGGATGAAATCTACGGAGAGTTTTATAAATGAGACCCCTGGTTCATGTATTTTTTTCCCTTGTCAATCAGTAAATGTATTTTCATTTTCATCATGTCATGTTATTTGACTGTAACTGTGTTAAATAGTGTGTATTGTGTACATAGCCATGTATATATAAGCTAATTCCAGCCTCATTCTCTTTGTAGAAGCAGTCTTTATACAGGTATATGCTGTATTTCATTGTGTGGAGGTAGTCCAATTAATCTCAATTAGTCAGTTAGGTTATTTTGACTAGGTTAAAAAACAGCTAACACAATAAGTTATCTGGTTATCTATCTATCTATCTATCTATCTATCTATCTATCTATCTATCTATCTATATCTGGGTAGTAACTGATTACATGTAATCTGAATTACGTAATCAGATTCCAAAAATTAAGTACTTGTAATCAGAGTAAGTTACATTTTAAAATACTCGTAATCGGACTACAGTTACTTTTTTATGGATTACATGATTACACATTATTCACACAATATCAATAAATTATTCATAAATCATTGATTCTCCCTAATTTCTCTTTTTCATCTTTTAAATTTTCCTTTCTAAAATAGCCTACCGATTATGTACATATTATATATGTATATATAGTCCAGTTTTGTGGACATTCACTCACAGATCAGTCATTAGTCAGGTGGCGACTGCATTTGAACACTGGATTTCCAAAAATCATTTCAGTCAAGTCAAGTCACCTTTATTTATATAGCGCTTCTAACAATACAGATTGTGTCAAAGCACTTAACAGTATCAAATTGGAGGACAGAGTGTCAGTAATATATAATGATAAGATTAAACACTCAATTTTCAGTTAAAGGCATTTCATTATTGAATTCAGAGATGTCATTGTCTAGCTTAATTTAGGTTAAATAGTATCTGTGCAATCAAATCGATGATAATCGCTAGAGATTAAGTGTCCCCAACTGAGCAAGCCAGAGGCGACAGCGGCAAGGCTTTCAGGTTTAAGAAGGGTTTCAACATTGCATCAACTACTGATGAACAAATTCATTTTTATTAGAATTATTACTCTGTAGGTTCTTTAACCATGTATTATTAATTATAACTAATTAAAATGCGCATATTCACTTTATTTCTTAGTTACGTGTAATGCAGGCATTCCAAAACTTTTGTCATCTAAACCTTATTCACCAAATATATTTGCTTTAAGTACCCCTTAGATTTTAAAATAAATATTTCAATAATTAAGTAACACATTTGCATGCTCACAGTTTCTTTGATGTTGATTAATGATCACATTGCATGCAGGTAAATACAAATATTTCACCTTTTTTTAGTAAGTGTTTTATTTAAAACAAAGACTATAGAAATGCAAAGACGGTTCTCTCCTATACTTATGAATGGGAGAAACTGTTATGACTCTGCATGCGCATTGCCTGGTCTAGAAAATAAGCTGAAAAATAAGCTTTTTAAATGCTATTTGAGCATAAGAAACAACATTCATGGGGCAATTAATTTCAGATTTTTGTTGCTGATTTGACATGTAATTTAATTGTGAGTATAGCGACCAGTTTTTGAGATTTCAGGATTCCTCCATTCGACTTTCCTCGAAAGGGAGAAAAAAGGGAAATTATTTTAAAATGAATTATTTTCATTAAAACATTTTTATGATTTAATTAATTGTCAGCTTTTCATTAAACTCACAACCCCTCTGCAGTTCCTTTACGAACCCTTGATGTAATACAATGTTTAATGCACTTCATGTTGTAAATTACAAAGAATGGAACAAGTTTTCTTACTCTTTGCATTTTTTACATTATTATGGTACAAGATAATGCTATTTAAATCAATGTGACAAATGAGTTAAATCAAAGTAATCTAAAAGTAATCTGATTATATTGCCTAAAATGTGTAATGTAACGGATTATGTTACTGACTACAATTTTTGTCATGTAATCTGGAATCAGTAATGGATTACAATTTGTAAGTAATCTACCCAGCTCTCTAATATATATATATATATATATAATAATGCAAAGTCAATTTATTTTGTGTATATAATTCTGTGATCTCACACTGGGAAATACTAAAATCTTCTAAACAACAACTAAATTCGAAAGCATGGCTGTCTCCTCCCAAATTACGGATCTATAAGTTAAGTCTTTGCAGAGTAGCTGTTATAGAGCAGAAGGAACTGATGACAGTCATGGCTGTTACAGTGATGTTTAATGCTGCATAAATTACTGGGAGAGCTTGATTGACACTCAGGAGGTCAAACTGGACGCTTAGGTAGAAGATGGCCTCACGCTTCACAATACAGGGAGAGACAACTGTGTGTCCAGTGTTGTTTTTTAGAAGGTGACAGATGGAAAGAGTGTTTTTAGCGGTTGTAAAAGCAGTTAATTTTGTTGCAGTACCTTGTTTTGGAAAATGTGGGCATTGAATGTATTGAGAGAAAGCATTGAAAGTGATTCACAGTCTTGTTTCACTCACTGTGGTGGACATTTTGACAGTTTTTACAAAAGGCATATTAGCCTTTTTTTTATTTATTTATTTAAAAAATAAATAAATAAACTGTAAATGTTAAATTAAACTGAGCATTATGAAGTCACATGTCACCTCTAGTGCCAGTTGCTCCATGCTCCTGTGTGAAAACTGATTTATTCGATTGGATGTGACAAGCCAAAGTTTGTGAAGGAAAAAAAGCTTTCACTTTCCATGCAAAGGTAGCTGTCTGGCTCCCCTGATACCAGAGCAGAGAACCGTTGGAGGCATGTTTCATACTGAATGCCATATGTGCTGTAATATACAAACAGCTCTTTATGCATGCATCTGACCTTTTGAACCATACCTTTCGCTGACATACATCTATAAATAAAAGATCCTTGTCAAAATGAAAGTCCTGTCCCTGTGGTTTATGTGGACTGTCACTGGTTATTAAAATCATCCTCTATTCAGCCACACACACACACACACACACACACACACACACACACACACACACACACACACACACACACACACACACACACACACACACACACACACACACACACACAAGTAAAACATATCAAGAAACCCATGCTTTTAATAATTATTTGGTACAAAACAAAATCTGATGCCTGATGCCACTGAAGCATTTGTATCTGTGCAGTCAGTCTATAAACAAATTGACATCAGAATAGTTCTCCAGTTTATTTATGTAATTACATAATCTCATAATTATTTTATTGTTTTAACACAACCCTGTTGTACAAACTCAACATGTCACAATCTGTCACACCCACTGGAGTCTCGTCAGTAGGTCACGAATGTGCTGCTCTGAAGTGAACTAACCCTGAAATATAACCTACTCTGGAGCAGGCTATGTTCAGAGAATGAGTTGCTATGGCTACTTACAAACCCTGAAAGATACCTTGGAACCGAAAGCTGAGTTTATCCACTTACTTAAGCTTAAACATAATAATACTCCCCAGATCCAGCTAATCAAGGCCTTCAGGATCACTAGAAACTTCCAAGCAGGTGTGATTTGGAGCTGGTTGGAGTTAAATTCTGCAGAGCTGTGGACCTCTAGGAATTGACTTTGAGACCACTGCTCTACAGGCAGCGTTTTCTTATGAAGGTACCTCACAAAACTATTTTCTGAGGTTGCATAACAGTCCTACAATTGATCTGCAACAAAACAGAGAGAATTTTGGGGATAACTTTGGCGATAAGCAGCACTATGTCCAAACTCACAGTTACAACATTTTAGTTTAACTCTCTCATCGCATGCCAAAAACCTCTGCATGTAATAACCTACAATACAAATGCAGAAATTCATAATTCATGCGTTCATGACCTCAAGGTTAGATTATTGTAATGCTTTATTGGGTGGTTGCTCTGCGTGGATGATAAACAAACACCAGCTGCTCCAAAATGCAGCAGCTAGAGTTCTTACTAGAAAGGTAAGTGTGACCACATTAGTCTGGTTCTGTCAACACTGCACTGGCTCCCTATTGAACACTGAATATATTTTAAAATCTTGCTAATTACGTATAGAGGTTTAGCACTTCTGTCATGACTTTGGTCTGATTGGCAGGTTGTTGTCCTTGTCTTGTCTGTTGGGAGCGCTTGGGTTTTGGAGTTGGATACCGACTCGGGATGTTCTGGATCAGACTCTGATCAAGGACTTCTTTCAGGTAATGAGGTGGCGTTCCTGGGGGGTGGGGGGGTAGATCGGGATGGGTTACTGTCATGACTTCGTTCTGATCGTCACTTTGTTGTCCTTGTCTGTGTATATGTTTGCTGTCGGGAGCACATGAGTTTGTTTTGACAGATCACATTTGCTCGTTGTCTTCGGGGTTCCCCTCCCCATATTAACTATTTTAGCTGCCATCACACCTGTGACTAGTTGGATGTTGTATGTACTGTATACATACAACAGTATAGATCTCTGCTGAGTAGTCCAGCACCAAAAGAGGGATTACTTGTTGCTCTGACGGATCTTCTTGGCCTGGACTGCATATCTGGACTGCAATTTCAATATTTGATTATTGAAATTGAGTATTTTGTCAACATTTATTTTCTCCCCCTTTGATCTTTTGAGAGACTAACTCATAACCCAGAGAGCCATTAATTACCCTGTACACAACACATCACATCAAAAGACTTTGCTGGACTTTGTGAAATTGTAGCCTATTGATTTATTGTCTCCATTAATAGTTTTTTGATATTTGAAAATCATAATTTGGCGTTGAATATTTTTTGAGAGGGATGTTTTCTTTGTTGTGAATGAGTTTTATTATTTTACAGTGATATCTATTTGTTTGACCTAGAAAAATTTATAAAATTGATTTAAATTATTATGAAACACAAGTAAAACAAACCATAATCAGTTTAAACTAAAGGTTGCTGGACTTGAAATAATGTTCCTTACAACTTACCAAATATTCTGTGGTCCACGGATATCGATATGAAGCCAAGAATCATGTTTTCTTATATCTGCCCAGATATCTTCAAGCTGTTTTGAAAAGAAGAGGAGATCTACACCACGGTAAACATGCCCCGTCCCAACTATTTTGAGGCCTGCAGCAGGCATCAAATTTGAGATGAGCTCATTTAGTGGATAAAAGTGTAAAATTTCTCGGTTTAAACCTTTCTTATGTTATCTATGTTCTATTGTGAATAAAATATTGACTCATGTGATTTGAAAGTCTTTTAGTTTTCATTTTATTCAAATTTAAAAAAACGTCCCAACATTTCTGGGAATTCGGGTTGTAGTTTTTGTCAGTGTCTATTTAAAAACATCCAGTTATGCAGAATATAAGATGATAAATATTTAATTGATGAGTTGTACCTATATAGGGTATGACTTTACTGCAAAATTCAACATTAACATGAAATGATTACTGCAAATCTGTGTTCCGCTGCCTGGACCATTTGTTTCTGTGAATTGCAGTGATTCTTTTGTTTCTCTTTTCTGTAGTTTTTGGCAGTCTGTAAAAATATGCCTCAGATTTCTTGTCAAATCTATTCTGTTCTTTCTCGGTTCACATGTGTTTTGTGTGTTCTGTCACAGAATTCACGCTGAAAACCAATGCTGCCACTGAGACGTCTCAGTAGCCCCTCACTGCAGAACACAAGATCCAGGGGGCGTGGTCGGATCCACGTCTGGGGGTGGAGATTGGTAGGGTTAGGGGTGGAGATGAGTAGGTTTAGGAGTGGAGATGGGTGGTTTTAGGGATCAGGGGTTGGATACGGGTAGGTTTAGGTATATGTAAGCTGGGAGGAGTCGGATCTGGATCCAACCCCGCCCCCTGGATCTTGTGTTCTGCAGTGAGGACCATCTCAGTGTTTTTGCCACTCAGTGGGCGGAGCCGCACTCACTCCAGCTGACGTCACGTGAATACCCAAATCAACTGCGGGCAGCAGATCCCTTTTCTATTTAGCGCCTGAACTCTGGAGCAATTTACCTAACGTTGTTCGGGAGGCAGACACACTCTGTCAGTTTAAATCTAGATTAAATACCCATCTCTTTAACCTGGCGTACACATAACACACTAATACGCTTCTATAATTCAAATTTGTTAAAAGATTGTTAGGCTGCATTAATTAGATCAACTAGAACCGGGAACACTTGCCATAACACTTCCCATTCCCAGCTGCTTTGACACAATCTGTTTAGTATAAAGCACTATATAAATAAATGTGACTTGACTTGACTTGACTTGGTATGCTCCATATTGATTGCTCAAAATGCTCAAATTTCCCACACTGTTGTTTACCATTAATTATCGCTGCTACATGCCCATACCTTTGAGAGGTGGTGGTAGATATTCTCAAACCATATAACTCATAAACCCATAAACCCCTCAATCCATCACATTTAACAGCTGATTCAAGCTCATCAGCAGAGTCTGCGTGTGGCTTATGAGGCAGAAATGCAAAACGTGTGCTGGTTAGGGGTTCCCACGACAGGTTTGAGGACCGCTGGGAATGCTTCTGCATGAGCTGGTGTCTGTAGCATGTGTGGGATCATGCCAATCCCTGATGGGCTGAAAGAGGTCAGGTGATAGTGTGGTGCATCAGCAAAACCATAAAAGGTCATCTGCTTCATGGAATCCCCAGCTTTCTGTGCCATCAGGAAGCCTTTTGTTTGCATGTGTGTGAAAAAAAGAAAGAAATATCAATTTGTGTCATATGTTCTGTGTGAAACGACTCCAGTGGCCTGTTATTCAAAGCTAATTGAACAAGTTTTAGAGCAAGTTTAGAGCTGATAAAACCAAACAAATCCAACCAGGTTTAGATCAGGGCTCTATACCTGATCTAATATCTGATATACCCGCCTGAGACATTTTAGGCAACATGAAATTGGCTTTGCTTTTAGTGGAGTTCATCGCATTAGTAACTTGCGCTCCACAGCTACCCTGCCCTGGGGCAGGTTTTGTTCTGGGTAGGAGATCTGAAACCACAATAAAGTCACTCCTCCAGTTTCTCTTGCTCCAAATTAAATGTCACTCATAGTAAAATATTTTTAAAGACAAAATCATTGTATATTATTTATATAATATTAGTACACTTAATCTATTCTAAGATGAATAAATGTTTAGCAATATTATTAAGCATTTTAAGTGAATTTACAGTAAATGTATAGTATAATATGTTACATAAATAAGCTTTTGAATCAATAGCTAGTGCTTTAAAGAATTACTACATGTGAATTTACATGTTCAAGTCTCTGTATATATTTATCAACTATATAAACTATATAAATACAGTACAGGACAGCAAGATGTTTTCTTTTAGTTGCCCTCTTTCATGGTCAACTCATGACTTCTTTCTGTGTAAATGTGTTTAAATTCTTCACATTTTTCAATCTCTTAAACTTCGGCAGAAGAGAGAAGTGAATCGTGCTAAATCTCTTGAGAGAAGTGAATCTAAGTTTCTCTGTGTTTCAAGACTTGTGATTGGCTGTTCATTACTGATGACACATTTTCATGTGCGCACACTCCATAGTTATTCATGAGCTCAGGATCAAAGCCTGAGTTGACAGAGAACATTAATTATCACCGTCATTGTACCAACAAAGCCTGATTGAATTGGTTTGGTTTTGTCAACTCAAAACTAATCCCATAACAGGCATCATGGTACAGGCCCCAGGTTCAGTGGGTTTACGACACTTGCTAAAAATGTTCTCTGTCTGTTCAAGGTTTGATCAAGGGTTTGCGATTAACTCTGGAGCATGTGCACCTGAAAGTTTGACATGTGCACATGTATAGTAGAGCATTAGTTTGATTCACTTCTCACAGGAAAGTCGGCTCAATTTGCTTCACTGCTGAAGAGTTATGAAAAAACATGAATTTAAACACATTTGCATGACAGAAAAAAAAAAAAAAACACAGCTGCTGCCACAAAACTTTGAGCAGGCAGTTGAAATAAAATATATGAATATTAAATCCCAATTTTATTTTTTTGAGGATTTTTATGAAAAATTGTCTTTTATGGTCACATTGAATCTGGGATACAGTGTACACTGAATTAAAATATTTCTGCAGTCATTGAAATTCTTATATACTGCATCTCAGCCAGTTATTAAAACATTCTAGGATAACTATTACACACACACACACACACACACACACACACATATATATATATATATATATATAATCTAAAGTAAATTTAAAAAGGCAGTAAAAGCTTTTTCTGTGAACTCTAATTTGGAACAAGAGATACGGAGGGAGTAATTTTACTATGCCATATGTGCTCACAGCTGATTGATGATAGCTGATTTGCAATCTCTGGAGCAAGTTAGCCATGTAGTGTAAGAAAACAGAGATGAGAAACAGAGTTTTCTCTGCGCTGTGAATGGGTTATAATATCATTTTTACAGTCAGTTTACTGGGTGGCCATCTTCAGAATGCACTCAAATGGCTATGTTTAGTGATGCCAATACAGTTTCACACCAACAACTTAACAGTTTTTTAGGGGTTTTTTGGGAGCCTGTCCACGTTTGCTTCATGAAAAACTGAAAAACTCTCTCTTTGCGTGCGTTCCACAGGATAAGGAGTTATATGAATTAGCAACGGCATGACGGTAAGTATCGTAAATGACAGTATTTTCATTTTTTGGGAGAATTACTCCTTCAATCTAACAATTTCTGCTTTAATTTTTAGATGCTTATTAGTCTGACCTTCTCAGTACATATCATATATTGAATATATGTCAATATCTGACTATATTGGCAGAATTTTACCGTCTCTATGATTAGCATTCATATCCCTGCGTGGGCTGTGTTGTGTCTTTGTATTTAGAGCAACTTAGCAACTTACAGTCCATCCTCCCAATCACTACTTTTGTGTCTGCTTGAAAACCCAGCCACAATACATTAGTTTTCACTCCGTTGAGTCCTAAACAAAGGCAGTCAAGAGAGGTCTTGTGCTTTTCCTCTCTTCTTTCCATTTCTCTGTCTTTCCAGCTGAGCCGCCCAAGACTCTGATCCAAACAGCTGGCCAGAAACTACACACAGACAGTTAAACTGGCATGTTTACGGTTAACCCAGTCGACTTTGTGTTTTATCTTAGGAACATTGAGATTTACTTACAGCCTTGTGCTTTTCAATTATTTTTTTTAACACACAAGAGGTAAATGACATTTTAAACTTTTTACTGTGGACATTTGTTGCTGTCTTGTTTTTCACAACAGTTTTACTATCCATAATAAGCCTGTATTTAATTCTTAATGGAACAGCCATTCCATTTCCAGTCATTTAAGATCCTCTTAAAAAGGCACAAACGATTCCAGCTGAAACTCCTTCAGATGAAGTTAACCTGAAGCAGGAAATAACTCTGTGCTGCCATCACGTGGTGAGACTGATACAAACACTGCCTCAAGACTAAAGACTGGGCCACAGCAAGCATGACTTTTCCATGGCTTTTCCATGTATTTTCCAGACATTAAGCATTATTGGATAACCGGATTTATTTATTTTTTATTTTTTAAATGTTTATTTTATGGAGACTGCTGAACTGATTTCTTTTTTACTTTTTTTTTTTTTTTTTTTTGGAATTAACAGATTTAAAAGATTTGTCTTATAAGTATAAATGTCGCAAATAAGATCTTCAATTTATTTGCACAGACACTGACAAGATTTGGTTGCACTTTATTTTACAGTATGTAAATATTATTAGTGTGCCTACCTAAGAAAGTGCTGGTAATATAAGGTAACTACATGGAGTAAGGGTAAGTATCTAGTCTTTATCTAGTTATTGTAATTACTAAAATAAGAACATAGTACGTACGTGAGTAACAGGACTGTAAAATAAATTGCTACCCGAGTATTATATTACCCAAGCACATAAATTATCAAATATTTTATCAGCAAACATACCTAGAAAATGCATTGGGAATCACCATTTAAAAATCCCTCTAATGAGAAGTTTTACATGACAAAATGGATGGTTCATGCTATTTAACAATACATTTTATAGTTAATGATTTATATAATTTTCAGTTCGGTTTTCAAATTTTCTTTGTGAACACTAGAGCATAGTTTGATTAAAATCATGTTGAAAGAGTGTTTGTGCATGCCTACTCTTTTAGATCATGGATGAATTTGACTTTGAGTTCTTTGCGATGTTTAGCTTTTTAAAGAATAACCTTTTCTTCAGTTAAACAACAGAATGTGTGTTACGGCTGGAATACACAATACAAGGTTTTGCCCGATTTACAGTCTGGACAAGTTGATGCTACTCTCTTAAAAATAAAGGTGCTTCACGATGCCATAGAAGAACTTTTTGTTTAAATGGTTCCATAAAGAACCTTTAACATCTGAAGAACCTTTCTGTTTCACAAAAGGTTCTTTGTGGCGAAAGAAGGTTCTTCAGATTATAAAAAGGTAAGAAAGAGATGGTTCTTCAAAGAATCTTTGACTGAATGGTTCTTCTATGTGGCATTGCTGTGAAGAACCTTTTAAGCACCTTTATTTTTAAGTTGCATGAAATCAGAGCCAGTCTGATATCATAGAAAAACGCATAGTGTTTGACGTCACAGACTTATTTAAAAAAAAAAAATAATAATAATAATTTGTCTCCTAGCAACAAGGTATGCAAGTTTGTTGTGTTAGGAACTACACTCTAAAAAAAAAAAAGGTGCTATATAGCACTAAAAGTGGTTCTTTGGCTCGTAATCATAGGGGAACCACTTTTGGTGCTACATAGCACCAAATCTTGGTGCTTCATTGGTTCTTCTGCGGTTCTTCACTGGTTCTTTGGGGTGATTAAGGTGCTATATAGAACCTCTGCCGTACAAAGAACCTGTTAAGCTCCTTTAAAGGTTCTTTACGAGCCAAAGAACCACTGTTGGTGCTGTTTAGCACCATTTTTGTTGAAAAAATACGGTGCAATATGACACCTCTTGTGGTTCTACATAGCACCATTTGACAAAGGTGCTGTATAGCACCTTTGAAGATATGATGCTATATAGCGCCAAAAGGGGTTCCCCTATGAATACGCCAAGAACCACTTTTAGTGCTATTTGCTTGAAAGGCTGTGCGTAATCCTCAGTCATTATAGCCAGTTTCTGTTTATGATGGCACTCTGATTGTCCTGCCACTGGAGGGAGCAACACCTCACAATGACTGGAGACTGAACAAGCTGACGATGGCCATATGCTACATGTTTTGAGGCCATAATGCACCAAACACTGGTCTTTTTACTCACAACAGCCCTAAATATCACCTTTTTAAGCATTTCCCATGTGCATACTGCTGACGTGAGCTGTCAGTCACATAAAGGTGTTTTAATACAATGCATGGCCTGCTGGAGGAGATAACACATAATGCACTGTAGTGAAAGCTGTAGAAAACAAAAATGATGTCTTTCAATTTTTATGTTGCTATGGCTGGAAAGGAAAAAACACACTCCCTGGAGGTTTATTAAACAAACAACAACAACAAAAAAAGTAATATATTTAAAATACATTTATTTAATACTAAGTATAGTTCAAATCTAACACATTTACTGACATATCGCTCAAGACTTACTGAAATAAAAATTATAATGAAACTTTATTTGGAGTACTACTTGGCGCAATGCACATTTCTTAATATTAAGCCTAAAATGTGTTTTAATGTCACTTTTGATGAGGACTGTATGATCTTTGAATGATATCGGTCTTTAAATGCAAGATATTTAAAGTGTACCTGAAGTATACTTGCAATTGTTCCACTTTAGCACAATCAAATATATGTCTTTAGTTGGACCTCTGCACTACTTCTGCACAATTAAAGTGCAACAAGTACAAAATAAGTTAGTCCAATTTAACAGACTTTAAGTATATCGGTTTAGTATACCAAGAGTACAATTTCAGGGTATTTTTAGCATGAAATAAACATATTTTAAATACATTTTAGTAAATTTATTATTCACTATAGGGTAGATTTAGATCATCATTTATCAAATGAGAATTTAACTTAATAAAGCTAATATTAAATACATGGCATGGGTTAAGATTAAATGAAATATTAAACATGAGCACAGTAGTCATGTAGGGTAACCCCAAGATAAGCTCTTCAGGTAGATGGCCCAGGCCTGAGTAAGTTAAGCAAGAGTGCTGCTGTGATTCAGCTGTAGACAGGAGGCTGCAGGTGATGCTGAAATTAAGTCCAACAGCACCACTGTCAATTTTCTTTATGCTTTGATTCAAAGACATTAATATTAAGTAGATTACCCCTAGTAAAAAAGTAATACATTAAAATGGATTTATTTAAGTAGAATTTAAATCAATTAACAGTATGACATGTCACTCAAGACTTACTGATATATAAATTATAATGAAACTTTACTTTACACAATGTACATTGCTTAATATTAAGTCTAAAAGTTGTTTTTTTATTGATGAGGATTGTATGATCTTTAAATTCAAGATATTTAAAGTGTACCCCAATAGTTCCACTTTAGCATAATCAAATATATACTTCAGTATGTCTTTAGTTGGACTTCAGCACTACTTCCACGCATTTCAGTATATTTATTTTTCACTAGGGACTTTTCAAAAAAAAAATTGAATGGAATTCCCCTCCAACAAAAATAGATCCAAATGAATCTTTACTCAGTATCCACAGACTATTTAAATCGTTCTGTAATCCTGCTCGGCACACACTCACTGTTATGAGAATCCCTGCCTTAAGTAATACTGGAAGAGAGAAAACATATGCTATGACATTCAAAAAATGTGTCCCTTGCTGCTGGCAAAATCACACAACTCCTCTCCTCACTCTGCACTAGTTTATGTTAGACTATTTTTCAGAGCTCTTTGAACATGTTTGGCAAATTATATTGTCAGAACTAATTTCTGAATACTGTATCGCCTCAGCTTCCTCTTCAGTTGTGAATAAGCCATTATGTGATCCAATGGCTTGACTGATCATCTGACTGATCATTATTTAAAGCTACAGTCCGTAACTTTTTTTGGTTAAAAATGATCCGAAATCAATATTTAAGCAAGTACATAACCAGCCAGTGTTCAGAACTATCGCCGTACATTAGCCCGATTCACAACGGCTAGCTTATAATAATGTTTTCTAATTTGAGTGGCATGGGTAGGTTTTCACAGGAACTTCACATGTGCGGATCTTGCAGGTGGCGCATCGTTTATAGCCTTTTCTCACAGCAGCTGGAATAATTAAATGTATCATTTTGATGGCGGATTGTAATCAAAAAGGATTATGTGTTATATGAAACACATGTGAATGAAATTAAATGATATCCTTTATTACTTATATTATATTACATTACTTATATTATTTATTATATTATTATAATGCAAGATTTGTATTTTAAAGAAAACCAGTTCAAAGGGAGCATAGTTTGCTTTTTGGGGTTAAAATAATTTATTAATATGAAATTCAAATGGTATGACAATTAGAGATTAGACTGTACAGAAATTGAAATCTACACGCTAATACACTCATAGTCATGCAATGCTAATGTTGTTAACATTAATAATTTGAGAAAAACAATAATAATGCTTTGCAGGGTTTGATGTGATATGAGCTAATTAGCGCGATTTATGGTAATGTTTTTTTCCTCAGTTGGTCAGAACAAACATGGCAGACTTGTTACTTGTTCAGATGGCAATATTCAGTGAAAATTCTTATTCGGGTCATATATTCCAAGAAGTAGGCTAGAATCTGTGATTGCGAAGTACAGTAAACATCCACACCGGTGCAGTGACTAACTGCCACACATTCACCTCAAAACATTAGATTCATCCGCGCTGGAGCACAGCCCACGCAAGCGAGATAATTCCACACAGCTGCAATTCCAGGTTTTAAAACAGAGATGGCGACAAAGAGGCAAAACTTACGGACTGCAGCTTTAAAGGGATAGTTCACCCAAAAATGAAAATTCAGTCATCATTTACTCACCCTCAAGTAATTCCAAACCTGTATGAATTTATTCATTCTGCCAAACACAAAGGAAGATATTTTGAAGAAAGTTTGTAAAGGGCTGTTTCGGGGCGCCATTTACTTACATAGTAGGAAAAAAAAAATACTATGGAAGTCAATGGTGCCCCAGAACTGCTCTGTTTCCCACATTCTTCAGAATATCTTCCTTTGTGTTCAGCAGAACAAAGACATTCATACAGGTTTGTAACTACTTGAGGGTAAGTAAAGGATGACAGAATTTTCAATTTTGGGTGAACTATGCCTTTAAGCGTTGCCAGAACTTCTCGCTCTTGTTCCTCCACCTATGCTGATGGTTCCCTCATTGTCTTCCAGAGTGTCCATCATGATGCATTTGAAGATGTTGAAGAGAATTAGAGAGACTAGGCATCCTTGACACATACTTACTGTTGTCATGAACCAGCTACAGAAGAAGTCCTTTGAAGAGGACTGCACTGGTGGCCTTGTCATGACGCTGGGGCTGATGTTGTCACCCATAAAGCTGTGTACCAGACCCAGTCAAGAACCTTCTTGAAATATACAAAACAAAGACTATGTCCTGCCCTGGAATCTAGTTCCTCTGCAATTATGTGAGCTTGAGAGATGCAATATTGTTTTTCAGAAGAACTTAATGCTGAACTGAAGTTGACGGTCATGGTGTCTACATTCAACTCTTCTGCATTCAGGATGAGCAGTGGTGCAAATTTAATTCCAACTGTTCAAGATTTCTGCCACCTTGGGGTCTCGCAGTTTGTACAGATTGAAGAACTTCAGTCTGGTGCTCTTTGCATTTGTCATGTTTTTCAGTTGAAGGCAAAAATGCATGATTGTTTCCAATACCATCTTTTGGAAAGATGATAAATGTGTCTTGGCGATGTTGATGCTGGATTAAAAGCACATTAAAATAACTTGTTCTGTTGATCTTTGCTAGCTTGACTACGTTAGACTTCGTACTTCCGCTCAATTTCAGTTCGCTTCTGTACTCAGTCTGATATAGCAAACCATCTCCCAGATTATCTCCGGCTCCGCAGCAGCCGGGCCAACCAGCAAACAGAGGGCGGACTGAGAGCCGTGACGCAGATGGTAAGCGCCGAATTTAAGATTGTAGTTTAGGTGAGGGAAATCTAAAACGACAGCGGACATGGAGACACGGGATGCTATTCACTCTGTTGTGGAGAATATTCCTGCCATTTGCCAACTGAAGCCTGAACAAGAAGAGTGTTTGGTTCACATTTTGAATGGAGGTGATGTTGTGGCCCTATTCCCGACAGGTTTTGGGAAAAGTGTAATTTATCAACTGTTACCGATCGTCAGCGAGAAACTGGGGAGGCCAAAGTTCGGCGGGGCGATAATTGTGGATGCGTAGATTTACTCCACATAATCTGCAAAAGTCGTTCACAGCCATCTTCTCTCCGGTATTTCACTCAATGGTTTTGTTTTCGCCGCATACCTGTGTTTACAGCGGAAGTTCGAGGCGGCTGAGCCGGCGAATAACATACGTCATAACCAACCGTTATGTGATTGGCTTACGGGTACACCAATGACTTTAAACTTCAGACAAGCAAAATTTATTTTGCAAAAAAAAATTATTGATAATGTTATGCCTACTGCTCTAAATGGTTGTGAAGTTTGGGACCAACAATGCCTGGCAGATTACACTCAGTGCGACAAAAAGCCAGTAGAATGGGGAAAAATGCAAAGTCTCAAGATGCCATTTGAAAAGTTATTTTTACTTGATTAAACGTTACGTTTTTAGAATAGCTTGTCGTGCACAAAACACTGCAAAGGATGAATAAACCACATCATAAAAGAAAGCAAAAATTCATATTTGGACCACTGGGAAAATAAAAGTAAAAACAGTAAACTTGAATGTTATCAGGTCAGCGATTACTGTTATTCAGTTTGTTTGTTTTTTGATTTTCTTATTTTTATTCATTACTTATAATATATTGTTGTTTGGTATTGCTATAGAGTATAGCTCTTTTTCTTGTCATTACTTGTTTTGTGTATAATGCTTTGGCAATATTGTATGTAAACAATCATTTAACTCAATTAAATTTCAAATTGAATTAAGAGAGAGCCAGGGAGAGACTAATGGCGTGTTGGCTGGTTGTGAATGCAGACTCTGTGGTAATTGTGAGGTTGGTTGGTAAATGCGAGAGATAAGGAGCTGTGAGCTGATACAGAGTCAAAAAGAGGAGTTTCCTCGTCCATGGCAGTATCTGTCTTTCTTTTCTTCTGCTGTCGATGGCACGGTCGCTCTGTAAAGAGAAATGCTCACTCAGCCCCTGTGCTGATTACAACATCATCCTTTGCCACTGACGAAGGAAACAGAGAGGAAAATGAGAGAGAGGCGGATGCTGGGGAGGGCATGAGAGGAAAGTAATCATTAATGAGGGAATGGCAGATGCTCCAATCTGTCGAGTGGATTCATCCGTCAGGATAATAACACCGCTGGCTCCTCTCTGCTCAGGCCTGTGTCTGTTACTGAGCGAGACAGACACACCTGCGATTCTTTCACGATTTACACTGCTCAGCCTGATACAGTGCACTGAATATGGATCATATATGTGACCCTGAACCACAAAACCAGTCACAAGGGTCAATTTTCTGAAATTGCTTTGATTGATTTACACCTGAAAGCTGAATAAATAAGCTTTTTGATGTATGGTTTGTTAAGAAAGGACAATATTTGACCCGAAATAAAACTACTTGAAAATCTGGAATCTGAGAGTGCAAAAAAAAAAAAAAAAAAAAAAAATCAAAATATTCAGAGAATCACCTTTAAAGTTGTCCAAATGAAGCTAGCTATGCATAGCTAAGAAGATTTTACTAATAAAAAAATACTAATAATTTTACTAATAAAAAAATAAGTTTTGATATATCTACGGTGGGAAATTTACAGAATATCTGCACAGAACATGATCTTTATTTAATATAGAAAAATAGATTATTTTGACTCATGTACAATGTATTTTTGGCTATTGCTATGAATATACCCGTTCTACTTATGACTGGTTTTGTGCTCCAGGGTCACATATAGGATGCTGTTATCACAAGGCTTTTTGATGTCTGATGGTGTTTTAGACTCACAAAACACATCCTCAAAAGAACAAAATTGTAGTTTGTAAACGTCATTGTGTAGGTGTGTTTGTTAAGGTGTGCATATTGTGTGCATGTGGTAAACTACATCTGTCAAATCTGAAGTGTTTGAACAAATAAAAGGTTACAAAAAGACACTTTAAAATACACTTTAAATTAAATAAAGGGGTCATGTAGTGTAAAACCAACTTTTGCCTGATTTTCTGAAATTTGATTAACTAAACACAAACTTTTAGACCTCAAAACTTCCTCCCCACTGCAGACTGTTTACTGCAAGCTGTAAAAAAACAGCTTGTTGCAATGTCACTGGTTTTGTGACATAATAATACTATATCCAGGTGGATGCTGCACACTTAATGTAAAGCGCTTTGAGTGCCTAGAAAAGCACTATATAAATGTAAGGAATTATTATAATTATTATTATTATATGCTTATGTAGCCTACCAGTTACCAGAGTTAGTGCTGCAAACAGAAAATCCATAATAAGTGAATATATTGTATTTTTAAATCCTTCTCTAAGGACAGTCGTGCTAACATCACTGTCGTATTAGCATATATTTGTCTGCATATAAATTTGCTGTTTTACTATATATGGAAAGTTACTTTGGAAATGTAATAGGTTACAAATTACAAATGCAATAAGTAGTTTAACCATTTCAATTACTTTATTAAAGTAATGTAACTGATTACATTTGATTACTTTTCTAAATTTCTATAAAGAATATTTTCAAATGTTCATCATTTGGAAACATTTAAAGCAGGCAGGGTAACATTACAGTAGGACTCAACACTGATTACTGTCAGACTTCTCAAAATCTTTCTTCACTTGAATTAAGATTATAATAATTTAATTTTAAAGCACAGCCACCACAAAATCAGACTTTAGCACCTCTTGAGATCATAAAATCATAAGATATAGTTTAATGGTTATGATACTATTTTTGAAATCAAATCTTTGCATAGGAAACCGGAAACACTGACATCTAACAATGCTTTGGAAAAACTGTTAATCTTAAAAATTAAAGAATTTACACACACCCAGATAGAACATAAAATGGTTATCAAATAAGCATGAGTCCTATTCTGTGTCCTAAAATCCTGAAACATTGGTGTATCATATTTTAGAGCACTCAATGCAATTTGGGAAAGAAATCAATCAAATCTGTATATGTGAGAAAATATTCAGATGTAACCCACTTTGTAATCTGTAACATTTTCATAAGTAACTGTAATTTAATTACACTTTTTTTCCAGTAACTGTAACAGATTACAGTTACACAGAGCTGGGTAGTAACTGATTACATGTAATCTGGATTACGTATTCATATTCCAAAAATTAAGTACTTGTAATTAGATTAATTTTTAAAATACTCATAATCAGACTACAGTTACTTTTTATGGATTACATGATTACACATTACAATAGCAAAAAAATTATTCATAATTTTATTGATTCTCCCTAATTCCTCTTTTTCATCTTTTCATTTTTCCTTTCTAAAATAGCCTACTCTTTATATACACTTTATGTAAAGTCTTCCAGTTTTGTGGACATTCACACAGAGATCAGTCATTACTCAGGTGGCAACAAATTGAATACACAAACTTTTTTTGTCATCTGATCCTCTTCAACCTAATAGACTTTATTTACTTGAAGTACACCTGAGATTTTAAAATAAATATTTTAATAATTCAGCATCACATTTGCATGTTCATTGGTCCTCTGAAGTTGGTTATGGTCACATGACATGCAGGTAAACAAATTGATTTTTTTGATTGATTGATTGATTGATTGATTGATTGATTGATTGATTGATTGATTGATTGATTGATTGATTGATTGATTGGGTGATTTTAAAATTATCCACTTTAAACATTTTTATGATTTAATTAATTATTAGGGTAACACTTTATTTTAGTGTATCTTAACTAGTTGCTTATTAGCATGCATATTACTAGAATATTAGCCATTTATTAGTAGTAATTAAGCACATATAGCCTTATTCCACATTTCTATTCCTACCCAATACCTAAACTTAACAACTACCGCACTAACTATTAATAAGCAGCCAATTAGGAATTTATTGATGGAAAAGTCATAGTTAATTGTGAATAAGTGTTCCCTATTCTGAAGTGTTACCATTATGGGCTTTTCATTAAACCCCCTTCACAAATGTACTTTATGTTGTTGTTAATAACAACAAATTAAATATATGTATTACTCTTTGTATTTTCGTGCCAAGGCTAATACTGATGTGTTAAACATATTGTGGTACACATTAA
The DNA here is from genome assembly GCA_036784905.1 of Acrossocheilus fasciatus. NCBI lineage: Eukaryota > Metazoa > Chordata > Actinopteri > Cypriniformes > Cyprinidae > Acrossocheilus > Acrossocheilus fasciatus. The sequence continues at coordinate 30,520,674 of CM071956.1, forward strand.
TTTTGTGCTTACTGTGGTTTGACGATATCATACTTCAGCTGTCGTTACCGTCGTGAAGCCATGGTTAATTTCGGTAAACTTCAGCCTGTAAGTCGAGCTCCAGTTTTCTCTCCGGTAACCGGGACTCAGCTGCTCCGGGGCTGAGAGGAGGAGGAGGAGAGCCGGTGAGGAGGGGTCTCTCCTCAGATCATGACATTAGCACAGATCACCCCTGCACCTGACAGAAATCTCACCGTGAGCGAACCGAGGATCTTACCGGGGTCACAGACCGCTGCGATTCAAGCGGACAGATCCACAGAAAGCGCGTCGCGTGCGCGTGAAGAAAGTGAAAGTGAGCATGTCGTCTCCCGCAGAGATCTGCAGGTGAGTGCAGCGCTATTTCCCATGAGATCAGTACATCAGTGTTTAACCCAAATGAGACATCGTCGAGCGGTGTATTGTGATGTAACTTTGATCAATCAAATCGGCTGACCCTTATGAAGTTCTGTACCGGTGCCACGGTGCACTGATGCTGTTAGACGGTAACACCACGGCTCTTTAATATACAGTCTGCTGCAGGCTACCGAATTACTACTGTATTCATGTACCTTACTGACATTCGAAGTATGATACTGTCTTGGTACTTTTTTGTTAGAAACCAAATTTTATGAAAAGATAATCACTGTGTTGTGATATTAATGATTTTTTAAAAACTATAAAAGTCTAGCACATGGGGCCTATTTCTTACAAACCTCCTTGGAAATGTAAGTGCATTGTTAATAGGGATTTTTTTAAAAGACGAATTATTACAGCTGAGGTTCTACTGCATTTCAGTTATATAATCTGCTGTAAATTCTCTTATCCCTGTCTGTCATGTCTTTGTGCTTCTGAAGATACAGGTCATTATTAATCTGAATTACAGAAGGATGTATAAGCCTATGTCATGTGAAACCTCTTGGGTAATTTCTCCTGACATCTGATTTCTCATGGCAGTTTTTTTCGCCTTCTTTATTGCTTAATTTCTCTATATACCTAATCATACTGGTGTCCTCTCTCCTCTCTGAAGCATGGCGTAACAACTAGTTTTAAATCAGTTAACAGTTCGGTTAATACTTCATTCCATCTGCTTCTGTGGAGCCTTGGATGTTTTTCTGGACAGATGATGCAATGAAAATCTAAAATTCCTGAGTATATTTTGTGTGAGTGTACCTATGTAACCATATTTTGGGGGCAAATTTGTACCCAGAAGTGAGCTGAAATCTTCCTTTTGGGAACGTCCTCATTTGTGAAAACAATATAAAATAAGGTAATTAAAGAGTTTGGAAAATTGTAAAAATACATAAACATTTCTGTTATAGGGCTAGGTTAGTATTTATAACTAGCTGCATATGGTAAATGTGTGTGTGTGTGTGTGTGTGTGTGTGTGTGTGTGTGTGTGTGTGTGTGTGTGTGTGTGTGTGTGTGTGTGTGTGTGTGTGTGTGTACTGGTTTTTGTGATTTACGGGGACAAAATTTGTATAATGACATGGGTATGACAGAGGTATTACAATTTGAAGGTGGTTTATGAGGACATTGCCTATGTCCCCGTAAAACAAATGGCTTAAAAAACATACTAAATGGTGTTTTTTTTTTAAATCTAAAAATGCAGACAGTCTCCTGTAAGGGGTAGGTTTAGGTGTAGGGCTGGTGTAGGGCAATAGCACATACAGTAAGTACAGTATAAAAACCATTACGCCTATGGAGAGTCCCCGTAAACCACTGAAACAAACATGAGTGTGTGTGTGTGTGTGTGTGTGTGTGTGTGTGTGTGTGTGTGTGTGTGTGTGTGTGTGTGTGTGTGTGTGTGTGTGTGTGTGTGCTTTTGTGGTTATGATGTTGTTGTACCTTTTTATCTTTGGTCACTCTGGTATATCACTATATTTATTCAATAAATGAACAAAAGATGGTCAGTACGTTCATACCTTCAGTTTGACTTTCACGTGTGCTACATAAACATTGGAGAGGTCACCCAGTAAACAAAAAAGGAATCTAAAAATCTAAAAAAATAAAAAATAAAATAAAAATGTTCATGTAGTAACATGTAAATGAACTGGATTTATTCAAGTCAAATAAACAGCACATTGTTCATTTACAATGTTTGTACGTTTTCAACTAAAAGTATTTCAACAGTGATCAAAGACAATAACTGTAACAACAGTTAAAGAGGCAAACGTCATTTCATAAATGTGATGTGCACAGTGCTTTCCAGGTTTGAAGTTCTTTAGAGAAAGTGACATTTTCAAGCTATTCTCATTCTCTGTAAAAACACATCTTTGACAGTGCAATCTCTAAAAAATATCTGTATCCAATCATTCTGAAAAGTCATGCAAATTCACTGCAGTGTAGATACATACTGCAGCAAACAAAACGGTCTGTCTTTTAGCTACAGCTTTATTTGAGGAAGATTGCATGAGTGTCAGACAGGGATGAGCCTGTGTTCCTCCTGCAGGCTTGCTTCTGGTTCGCTGTCTTGTACCAAATGCATTTTGTCCCAACTACCTTGGAAAAGAAAGCCCTTTGATGTTCCTCTCACTGAAAGAGATTTAAAGAAAGGCTTTTGCGGTATGCTAATACTCCTCAATTGACTTGTGAGTCTTTTCATTAACACTTTGCTTTGGCAGACTATCTTAGCGAAATTGAATAAAAGACTTAACTTTTCCGTGTCCTCTTTGCCTGACCAGCGGCACCGAGGCGTTTGGAGTGTCTGGGATGCTCCGTGAATCTTATTATAATGCAAGCAGCGTCTCAGCTAAACCAAGTTCAGCATTCTGGGGAGCGCGGCGAGATACTGAAGATGTTGAGCGTTAGGTGGTGATTAAACTCTCAGCCATGCAAAAGTAATGAGTCGGGAAATATATCAAAGGACGAAGCTTGAAGCTGTAATAGCCTGGAGTACGCCTACATTAATAATGTTGTTAATTTCTCCTGCTCCTCGCCTCAGTACCAATGTTATATTCTTTTACTTTCATGTATGGCTTTGTATCTGCATCAAAGATTTTTAAATTCATCTTAATGTTTGTTAGAGTTAGAAGCTTTTTTTTAAATGAAGTGTCGTGATATGAAAGAGTTTCTGAATTCAATACACATTCAATAAATTCTTTATAGTAATTCCTTTAAGGGACCTCATTCATGAAACACATTTCTATGTACAATTTAATCGAACACCCCTTTAAAAAAGAGAATTACTGCTTTATGTGCTCAGTGCACTGAAGAACCCAGCAGCTCCTGAAAGGAACCAGTGTTCATGTGCTTGCAGACTGCAGTCAGTAGGTGGCAAATTCTCCTTAGTTTATAGAAGGTATTTATCATCTGAGAAGAGACTTAACATATACAAGCAAACACCTGCAACACTGTCAGATCACTGCTGAATGTGCTAGTCAAATCTGGTGAGACAGAGTTATAGGTATACTGTACATTTTGATAACGCAGACCCGTTTCTGTTATTCCTTTGCACAGAATATATATATATATATATTATGTATAATCATAAGAGACCTTTACATTTATGACACACACAGATTAATACTACACTTTTGTATCATTTCATCTGTTATGAACAGTATTTTAAATATCTACATAAAAGTAACATAAAGAAGAATTCTTTTAAGCTCTATTGTAAGGCTGAAGGCGTTGTGGCCTTGGGCATGTGAGTTAAAGAAATAGTTCAGCCATTAATGAACATTATGTTCTTATTCAGTGCTCGAAATAGGCCTGTTCTCAGCACTCTACTTGCAATTTTGCTTTCCACAATACCGGGAATTATTCTTGTGTACCGGAAGCTCAGATAACTGACAGTACTCTGTTCTCCACAACATTACCAGTACTTTTAGCCTCGCAAGCCATATTTTTAACTATCAGCATTAAATCTGCTGCGCATTTGTGCTTCAGACTGAACGGATTTCTGTTGGTCAGCATGGGGAATTTGCACAAACAACTTACATTTACATTTAGTCATTTAGCAGATGCTTTTATCCAAAGGGACTTACAAATGAGGACAACAGAAGCATTCAAAACCAACAAAAGAGCAATAATACTGTATGTAAGTGCTATGACAAGTCTCAGTTAGCCTAACGCAGTACATGTAGCAAGTTTAAAAAAAAAAAATGTTTTTACTTTTTTATAATAAATACAAAGAAAACATGTAGATAGAATAGAAAAAGAATAGGGAACATAAGTGTTAGAGGGTCTCATTTTTTTTCATCTCATTTTTTTTTTTTTTTACAAAGAAAGAAAAGCCGGATGAATAGAAAAAGAATTGAGAACGTTAGTGTTAGAGGATTTTTTTTTAATAAAAAGAAAACAAGTATTGTAAAGAGTGGAAGTGTTAAAGGATCAAGAGGTTTTTTTTGTTTCTTTGTTTGTTTGTTTTAAATAAATAAATAAAAAGAAAACCATAGATATAATAGAAGGGTCAAAAATAGATGCAAGAGATGTGTTTTTAGCCATTTGAACTTGAACTTGAACCCAATGCAAAATTGGCATGGGGATTTTTTCTGCTTTATGGCTGGATTTTGCTTCTAAAATTTAAAAATTTATATTGTACATCAAGTGGTGATCCAACACTATACCTTGTTTATCATCAAAAAGGAAACAAAAATGTCCTTTAAAAAAAAAAAAATGAAATGCATTCATATAAACCGCATGGGCCCAAGTATGTAAAATTTTAAGACAACAATAAGCAGAATATTTTCTACAATTTTGATTTCTAAATGTTTCCTAAACAGATTTTTTAAAATAGGGGATTCAAATTTACAGACATACTTTTCCAGGTATGGACAAATCATGGAAATGAATAAGAAACAATAACTGATCAGGCACAGATAAATATTGTACTTAGAAAAAAGTAGGGGGAAAAAGGAAAAAAAAAAAGGTCAAATTTCAAAATCTTAATTTAAGCCTATAGTAGACAAAGCCTGTACGTGTCCAAATCCCTAACTCTCTTTGTAGCATTTTTTGATCAGTTCATTATTGCAACAGTCAATAATTCGATACACAAAACACATTGTTGTTGAAACAAACAGTCTTAATCATTGCTGCAAGTAAAGCTGTATTCAGGGCCGTCTCTGGTGGATGCGGGGCCCAGTGCGAGGTAGGGAGCGGGGCCCCCCTCGGTCCGTTCGCCGCGGGGCCCCCTCACAGCGCGGGGCCCGGTGTGACCGCACCAGTTACACCGCCCAAGGGAAGGCCCTGGCTGTATTGTATTGCACTCTCGCTTAAAAAATGGCAAGTGTTGAGATATTAATGGAATATTGCAAGCAATTTCTCTTGCCTTTTAAAATATGTACTTTTCTGTCCTAACTATGCAACCATATAGGGTTTATTTTATTATTTGCATGTAGCTGTTTTTCCTTCTTCAGAACAAACCTGCAGCCCACTTTTCGGGAACAACTGATTTGTTTACCTTCTGAATTTATGTACAAACACAATACCTAACTGCATACAAAGGCTTCTTAAGGCTCGAGTTATTCACGTCTTAATTACTGAGGCTTTAACCAACACAATATGATCTTAACACCCATATAATGATGCAAATAATTGGATAATTAAACCTTCATTAAACCTAGTTCATAAAAATCCAGTAAATGGATAAGATGAGTCATAAAATGTTAGCAGGGTAACAGAGAGCAAGAAAGAAAGAGAGAGAGAGAGGGAGATGAGTGAGAAAGAGAAAAGCAGAGATTATAGAAGAGCCTTTGATGGCAGACCGGGCTCTGGGAATCCTAGCGTGCCTTCAGGGGTAGAGCGCTCACTCACCGCATCAATAATGGATGAAAGATATCTTGTTCATTGCAGGACTGAACCAAGCCGGCATACTGATTTCTAACCGTGAACCTTATGTAAAAATTGCATCAGTGGGTTTAATTTGCCTCATTAAAACCTGCATTCCTGAACACTGTCAGTTTTACGGAGGAAGCTGAAGGACTCTATTTTTACTAGTTTGTAGGAGGCTTGTTACTCTCAATAAAAACAGAATGTAGGTTCATCTTGTGGGGTAAAATAAGCCGTGCTGTATGATTATTCAAGAGATGAGAATGAAAATAGTGATGCACTGAAATAACAATTGTGGGACGAATAATGAAAGCACAATTCTGGACATATGGTATAGATAAGAAAACTGAAATCACCCAAGACAACCAAAATTATTGTTTTAAATTAGGCCTATATTCTTTTGAATCGATAAAAATATCAATATAGTAATATTTAAGTTATTATTAATGACAAAAAATCTTGGATCTTGGACAGAGCACAGACTGGGTTATGGTTGGATTGTTTTATTTAAGTCATCAAAAATTATTATATTGCTGGCTTAAAATGGTCTGGAAATGTGAAAATTACACACAGAATTACTAAGAGGCAACAGCGAAAATAATTTTTTATTAAGCAAGAACACCCATGGACAAAATACAAAACAAATTGAATTTATTTGGGTGAATACAGCATAGTTTACAATATTTCATACATTTAAACTTGTTTAACCCACTCTTAAACCTACCCAGACCACCAAACCTGTCCCTAACCTTACCCGTATCCCCCTCAATAGCAGCAGAAGTGTGTTGCAATACAATATGAACACAATAAGTACATTGTACTTATTTTTTGATGTAAGTACACAGTAGTTAAGGCCACCTAATATAAAGTGCGACCCACTTTTTTACCGAAATAGTGCTAATTCTCGTGCCGGTGTGTCTCCGAAATCTGAGCTGGTGAAGGGCTGCTGTTTGCGGGGGAACTGTGAACTTTAGACCGCCGTCTCGTGCTTCACTCGGAGCTGAAAGATGCCTTGACCGACACGGTTAGTTAGAAAAAAATAACCCCAGCACCTGGGTAAAAATATTAAAAATAACCCAATAAAATGAATAAGCTGAACCCATCATTTGAGTAAAAAAATAAATAAATAACCCAGCGTTTTTTAGAGTGTACACATAACCGGGAGAATGACTAACATTTAGGCTCCAAAAACTATTACTAAAACTACTAAAAGTAGAGTTAGAGTTAGAGTTATACTTTAGTAGTGAAAGTAATTAAATAAATGACTTTAATCCCGATACAAACTGCTGACTCTCAAATAATTCATGTCTATCCATAGGAATGCAAGGCCTATCACAGCGCTCCGATTTACAGCGAAGGTCAGAATTATTAGCCCCTCGGTAAATATGAGCAAAGCAGGCTGCGAAAATAAATGTTTATTCTCTTGATCCATCATTCAAAACAATTGGCATTAAATCCAATCTTTCATTGAAGTAAAACAATTGAAATGGGGAAAATTCTCATTATGAAATAAATGTTTTTACACAATTATTGGCCCCCTTTTATTCAATTTTTTTTTTTGCATCCTTCATTTGCCAAGAGTCTTTTCCTATAATTCCTGGAGTTGGTTTTTGTATTTGTTTTGGATCATTGTCCTGATGGAAGATCCAGCCGTGCCCGATGTAAAACCACAGTCCCGATTTAATTGTTTTATCTGTTGGTATTTGATAGATTCAATGATGTTGTGAATCTGAACAAGATGTCCAGGACCTCCAGCAGAAAAACATTAAAGATCCAGCAGTACATTTAACCGTGGGCATGCGGGATCCTTTTTTTTTTATCCCAGTGTAAAGCCATATTGTGTGTGTCCTTTTTAAAGTTTCATCTGACCACAGAACGCAGCCCTGTTTAAAGTTACAGTCTTGTCTGGCAACTGAATTTTTTTTTTTTTTTTTTGCAATTCCTCAGCTGTAATCCTTGGAGAGTCTTTAGCCACTGAAAGTATCCTCCTCATCGTGCATTAAGACAAGATACAAGTCCTCTTCCAGGATCCGTAACATCTCTGATGGTGGAAATGGGAATTTTCAATGCTTTACCTATTTTCTTACAACCATTTTCTATTTTGTGAAGCTCAGAAATCTTTTGTTGCACTTCAGAACTATATTGGAAAGGATGATTGAGTGAATTTCATATTTATACTCCTGTAAAACAGCCATCTCTGGCCAAAAATTCTTGGCTGGCCAATTTCATGTTCCTAGTCACCCTGGCATGCTTAAAAATGTCAAATATGAATTGAAATACTGCAGAGATGTTTTATTCATAAAAATTTCTCATGAGTTCTAAAAGTCTGACCTTCACTGTAAATCGGAATGTTGTGATTTGGAAATTATTAATTGAATAAAACTGAAATGGTCATTTTCTGAAATTCGGTTATTCCACAGTCCAGCTGTTTTCATTTTGTTGCAGAGGGGCTAATTACCCTCCTTCATTTCCTGATACTCATCTTGCTGAAAAACAACAACAACAAAAGTACTTCATTTTAAAATTTTTACTCTCCTGATTAAGTCTCATGTAAAGCATGCTGGGAACTACTTTTTCAGTTATGTTCTCATCAAAAATCATTTTCCAACACTTGATTGGTTCATATTCGCCCTACATAACTGAGTCTAATAGATTGCACATTTTAGAGAATTAAATTTTGGATTTTTACAACTTAATTTCACCGTGAACTAAAGCTAAATTACCTATAATATAAAAGTAGAATTTATTAATTAACATTTTTAATTTACTTTCTATAAGTAAATACAACTTTGAAAGACCTTAATGTTTATTGTGATGAACTAACAAACAAACAAAATAATAATAACCTAAAAAAGGAAAAATAAAATTAATTAATTAATTAATTAAATAGTAAAAATTAACACTCTGGTGTCAAGAGAAAACACTATTTAAAATGGTTTCTTTTCATTTTAAAGGGAGTGTTGTTAGACAAACTGTGCAAAACAAACAAACAAAAAAAGCACTTTAGATAAATAACACAGTCGTTTCACTTTTTCGGTGTGGATGGGAGGGGAATTCTTTCAAAAGCATTCCGCCAATCCAAACTTCATGCTAATTTTCAATTATCTTAAGTACTGCAAAACTACTGACTTGTTCAAACACATGCAAATAAAGGCAGAGAATGTATTAATGATGTGAGGGCTGTTGCAGCATACAAAGCTTCCTGTTAAATGTTCATCACACCGTTTAGTCTTAGATGAAGGACTCGAAGGCACGGCAATGGAGAGCTTCAAAGTATGATATGCAGACATTTATGTGCTGCTTTGTGCCTTATGATTACTTGAACAGATGTTATTTGAAGGGCAACTCTGTTTTAAATGCAGATCTCATTTGCAATGCAGATATCTGAATAATCCTCTCAGTTACTAATACCAATACCTTTGTCCGTTTTCATGTGTCCAGCACGTACAACTGCTTCTGCACATCAGAGGGATGAAACACTCACTCAGTCTGTCTTTTTCTTTCTTTTATTGAGTGCTTCTTTTAGTTTCCTCTGAGGAGAGCATTTAGTGGGATCTTCATTGCTCAGAACAGCTTTAGTACACAAAAATGTACAATTAGTTAGAAGTGACCCTATTAAGCCCACATACCAGGTAAAGCCATTTGTATTTTTATTTTGAAATATAAAAAGAGGAAATGAATAATAGAAATGAGTTTCACAGCAAATGCACATATTTGTTAAGGTTATTTGATGTTTTTAAGATGACAAAATGTCCAGATCTTGAGTTACTTGCGATAATGGTTTTCTACTTTCTGACAGTCGCTGTAGAAAAACTTTGCTCTGAAACTGCTTGGGAGGCCGTTTAAAGATGCTGTTTTTTTCTAGCATCTGGTTACAAAACTTGCATTATTGAATTTATACAGAAATAAATATCATTCTCTACCAGTAATTTGATTTCTGCATTTTCGCCAAAACTCCCATTATAATCAATAACAGGTTTACACGAGTGTTTTCACTGAGTTATGATGAAAGCATTTGTGAAACTGTAGAAATAAAGAGATCATTGCATCGTGTGTTCAGCTACAGCACAGCACACCTAAATATAATGCTATAGGAGTAGATCTGGTCACACTTTATATTAGGTGGCCTTAACTACTATGTACTTGCATCAAAAAATAAGTACAATGTACTTATTGTGTTCATATTGTATTGCAAAACACTTCTGCTGCTATTGAGGGGGATACGGGTAAGGTTAGGGACAGGTTTGGTGGTCTGGGTAGGTTTAAGGGTGGGTTAAGGTGTGAGGGATGGGTCAACAGTGTAATTATAAATGTAATTACAGAAACTAATTACAGATGTAATTACATATAGGTATTTTTTAAAATATTAGTACAATGTAAAAACATGTATGTACACAATAAGTGCATTGTACCAAACGATTCATTCAAATGTAAGTACATAGTAGTTAAGGCCACCTAATATAAAGTGGGACGGTAGATCTAAATATAATGCTATAATAATCAACACATTTTTTTGTTCATCTTGCCAGCTGTTGTAGTTGAAATGCCGTAAAAGTCATTGAGAGAGACATTGAACATAAATAAATACTTAAAGTAAAACAAAATAGAAACAGAAAATAGTGTGATGAAGACCAAGCTCCAGTGAAATACTGTATTTTCATAATCCTCCATGATGACTGAAAGTCCATCGTTATGCATATTTTGGTGTGATTGAGTGTCAGTTTCTCTCTGCAGATGACGAGGTTGTAGGATGTGACCGCATCTGAAATGCACAACTGAGTTTACAGTTACAATGTGTCTCCTTCCATTTGTTTAAAACAATTGTTTATGAAGGTGAAAATGTAGTATGCTAAAAGGAAAAAGTGATATAAAGTCATGGGATAGCTGTGACTGGGTATGTTTATGCATAAACCCAAGTAATAATAATAGTAATAATAATCACCATCTCACATAAATCTTTGTTACTTGGTGGTGAAGAGGAGATAAGTACCTTTAACTGAACAGGGCTGGTAACACTTACATATTCTGTTAAACTAAAAAGAGACAAAAAGACATTGGCAGGAAACCAGTTACAATTTGAAAGTAAAATTATAGACATTTAAAGAAAGAAATGGTTTACCTGTTGAATGTGTTGACAGTCTGTGTAGCTGAATGGCTGAGCTCCAGAAAAGCAGTATTGAGCATTTTATATATATAAGTGAAGCCTATTAGGGTTTTACATTAAAACAACAACAACAACAATGTTGTGCGGATTGAGTACTTTTTTTATTGACGTAATATTGTAGCAAAAATGTCAGTGCTCTTAACAACAGTTATTAGCTGAATACATTAAAAAATGACAATTGACAATGAACAAAATAGAAACAGAAAATAGACGTGATGAAGACCAAGTTCCAGTGAAATATCTTCCGTGTGACTGAGTGACAGTTTCTCTGCAGATGAAGAGGTTGTGGGATGTGATGCATCTGAAATACACAACTGAGTTTAGAATTACAATGTGTCCATTTGTTTATGTAAAAACAATTATGTTCACGAAGGCCAAAAGTTGCCAAAAATGGACAGTATGTGAGCCCTTCACAATCTTAAAAGAAAAAAAGGGATATAAAGTCATGGGATAGCTTTATAAAACCAATAAATAATTTTAAAAAATTCTAACAGTATGGATTATAAATTCAATATCTCTGTTACCTACTCTGTGTAGCTGTATCACTGAACTCCAGAAAATCAGAAGGGTTCTTCAGGATGCTATGGTTCTAAATATAACCGTTACTACATGTAAAGAACCTTTAAAGAACCATCTTTTTTTAGAGCGTACAATAAACAGCAAACTTGGGTCTGGATGCTTAAGGTTTGGTGCAGCGATAAACCTCAATTAATATATAATATTAATAATACTAATATAACAATATTACTTTATTTAAATCATGAATGCACTTTTTAAATTCATGCAAATGTGAATAGATAGATTTAAAAGTAAGCACACTGATTAATAATATACAATGTGTACTCTTATTTGTGAAGACATAAGCTGATAAAACAAATTTGTGGCACGATTGTTGCAGACAACTTTATACATGAAATTCAGAGAGACTTAATATATTATAATTTTCAGGGGGGAGTGTTCCAGTAGATTTGTAGGCAAATAGAAAATAAGAGGAAACATGATCTCAGTGACTTGCTGTCACGCATGAACACTGGCCATATAATGGCATTGCTCACTAAAACGTCCTCCCATGATAGCAACCGCTTCTTCTTCCGCTCTGACACCCAATGGTGCTATTGCCCACACTGCAGACAATCAGTGAGTAACCCGAAGGATCCACCCACAGGTGAATCTGAGAAAATGAAACATTGCAAAGTTCACCCAAAAACTTACAAAAGCTGTCATCATTTACTCCCCCTCATGCCATTCCAAAACAAAAATATATTTTGAGGAATGTTGTTAACATTCAGGTTTGTTGGTAACATACAGGTTTGAAACGACATGAGGGTGGGTACAGTAAATGATAAGAATACAGTAAAAGAGTAAGAATAGTGTATTTAGCTTTACCTGAGTGCAAATCTGCCTATTTCCTTCTCATATAAGCTCGGATAGGTGTTTCTTTTAAATATAAATGAAGAGAATATTCCAAAAAAGTCGAAATAAAGAGCATAACAGGACCCAATAGTAAGGTCTAGTAAGGTCCCAATAGGGTAGCATTTTAATAAAGCTCTAGTTCTGTCAGAAAATGCTAGACAACACAGAATGATAGGTCTGTAATGCAGTAAATGCTAGCAATCTGCGCACATCATTCACTACAGGCACAAGCTGATTGATGCCTGTTGCATAGACATAGACATTTAAACAGTTTGGCTTCGTGCTTTCAGTTAGCTAGTCTATCAGAAAGCCCCCAACATCCCAACTCCACCTATATATTCCTGCTATAGTAATTTAATGGGGTTTTTTTTCAGTATGTTTTACAGGCTCACAGCAGTGGAACGTCTCCATATTTACTCTGCAGCAGCATATAGCAGATCTGTTTTGCCAAGTCCAAATATATTATATCATGTTATGTCTATTCACATGCTAAGCTATTCAAAATTGTCATGACAGAAATATAATCATAGATGCTGCATTTGTTATTATTGCATACTATTTTGTAATTACATTTGTGCCATTATTTTCTCTAAATATAAATAACATTTAACACTATTTAGACTTTTTTTCTATTTATGGCAAGTAGCATCTAACTAAAATGTAAATAGCCTCTGCCTTTTCTTTTTTGGGTAAACTATTACTTTAAAGAAGCATTGCTTTGCATTATTGTGATATTCACAGAGACACCAAATTATTATTATTTTTTTTTTACAGTGTACAAGTAATAGTCCCTCTGGTCATAAAGGCAGTCATCACTGCCTGCCTTTACTGAAAAATAAAATTTTATTTTACAATTACAAAACATACTTAAATGTATTTTAAATACATTTATTTCATGCTACGTATACTACAAATACAGTTTCATATTTATGTACTTAATACAATGCCCTGTAATTGTACTTTTAGTATACTAAATTGATACACTTAAAGTCTGCTAAACTGGAACAACTAATTTTGTACTCAATGCACTTTAATTGTGTAGAAGTATTGCAGACATCCAACTAAAGACATACTGAAGTATATTTGATTGTGCTAAAGTGGAACTATTGCAGGTATACTTCAGGTACACTTTAAATATTTTTCATTTAAAGACCGATATTATTCAAAAATCATACAATCCTCATCAAAAATGGCATTAAAACACATTTTAGGTTTAATATTAAGAAAAATGCATTGGGAACAAGTACGCCAAATAAAGATGAATTATAATTTTTATATCAGTAAGTCTCGAGTTATCTGTCAGTAAATATGTTAATAGATTTGAACTATTATTAGTATGAAATAAATGTATTTTAAATATATTACTTTTTTAGTAGGGTAGGTGTGAGGTGTGTGGACAAATAAATCCTAAACGAAGATCCGCCTGAATATATTTCTTCATTCCATAGCTTTCCAATGGAGAGTGGATAGATAGTCCTTGCTCTTTGAATGAACTGTGCCAGGTGGCACTTCAGTAGCACAATCCTGAAGCCTACAGAAGTGGTACAATAGCTGTATTGCCTTTACTTTGCTGAACAAATACACCAAGTCATAGTATTTACCAGGAATAGAATCTTAATTTTCGGTCATCTGAAAAGGAAACAGGTCAAGCAAACAGGCCAGGTAAAAACTTCAGTCGTGAGCAATTTCTCTCTCTTTAATGAAACACAGGTATTATGATACCAGCCAGGCTGGGATTACAGGAGTGTGGGGCGACTGGATCATGGAGAATTTTTATTATGTCAATTTAATGTTCAGTGTGTTATAGTTTGGTCAGTAAGATTTTTCTGATGGGCTTATTATCTATAGAAGTGGTTAGTGAGCATGTGGTTCTGAGTGATTGTAGTCTTTCTATAAAACTGGAATCAGCAAAGTTGGCTGCTGCCCCAGAGTCAATTAAAGCTTTAGTGGAAAAACAAGTTCCTTTATAAAGAATTGTCTTTGGTACAAATATACTTTGATTAATAACAGAAAAGAAAGTCTCTATACTCACCCTTCAAGCTATTAGTTTACTGCTCCCGATTGCATCAGAGCCTGCATGATCCCATATTGTAAATACCAAACAAATCACCTTGAGCACAAAAAAATCCATGTAAATTTCATAAATGTCATGCTATATTTAAAATACATTTATTTCATACTAATAATAGTTCAAATATATTTACATATTTACTGACAGATAACTCGAGACTTACTGATATAAAAATTATAATTCATCTTTATTTAGCGTACTTGTTCCCAATGCATTTTTCTTAATATTAAGCCTAAAATGTGTTTTAATGCCATTTTTGATGAGGATTGTATGATTTTTGAATAATATCGGTCTTTAAATGAAAAATATTTAAACATGCTAAATTCGGCAGGTATGTGGTCTTGCAATCTGGCCGAATCGTGTAGTGTGTGTGTTTGGAGGATTATAATGTTAAACATCAGCTGAAAATCTGTGGTCTTCTAGTGTGCCCCAGGCCTTAGGCCTTTTTCTTTTGTACATAGTTTAGCAATACCAGTTTGCAAATAAAACAAGCTTCCAGGGTTAACAAAAAAAAAAAATGGTTCCACACCAGTCCTAGAAGACTATAATCGTAACCACACTTATTGTTCTATTAATGGGCTCTATCACATTAATGGGTTTGGGATGTGGTCGTAAAGTTGGGTAAACTTTTACCCACCTTATTCTTCAACGCAGAAGTAAACCTGTGGGCGAGACTTCCGGATCATTAGCTGCTATAGGGAAATAATAAGAAAAATTACAACATGCAGTAAATGGTAAAACTGTTCGCACTACAAACCAGTGTGTTCATAATTAAGATGATAAATTAAAATAATATGGTAAGACACACCAATTCGAGAGGTTTTGCACAGCTAAAAATAGCTGGAAGTGAAAGAGACTAGAAGCCAGATCCATAAAATTTACAAATGGCTGTGCCGATTTTTAAAAGAATAGGGTGGATAGAGGTACATGGGGGATTATAGCAAATATTATTCTTGGATTACCATTTGCTCTAACAGCAAAAGAAAAAAAAATCTAGTATTGGTTTCCACAACTGTCCAAAAAAAAAAAAAAAAAAAAAAAAAAAAAAAAAAAGGATTATATCGGTCAAAAGAAAGAAAGTTGTTCGCCTTTTTTATGGTCACTCACTATGCAACTGTATTAGAAACTCCCTCACAGCAGTGTTTACTACTTAGCAGTGTTTTTTTTTTTTTAGTTCAATACCAGGGTAATACAACACAAAGTCAGTGTTCGAGGAGCTCAAGCTGATTAACATCGGTTTCTATACTGGTTACCCTAGAAGGCAGGGTAACAGTAATTTTACTCTAAATTGCCTTAAAAAATTTAAGTTCATAAGCGTACTTGGTAACGTAACCTTGAGATACGGGAACGAGTACTGCATCTTTCTTTAAAGACGCTATGGGAAAAAGCCTTTTTTCTCCTGAACTGAAGCCTTTTTTCAATCACGCAGTGAAACTGCACGGCCATTGGTTCGTGCAGTGTATTAAAAACAGACCAATGGCTCAGCAGCGGAGCTGCACAAGCCTATGGCGACAAAGCCCGCCAAAATGGGTGGGGTCATCTGGCTATATAAACACCGCACAGATCTCTGTAATGGATATACTGCTAGACCATACCCAAGATGAGGTGATGCCTCTGGTGGAATGGGCTTGTACATTGATGGGGCATTGCAGGCCCAAGGAAGGGTACGCTAGTGTAATGGTGTCTACTATCCATCTAGAAAGTCTCTGCTTTGTGACCAGATGCTCTTTGTTGTGATTACCGAAGCTGTTCTGACTGCCTAAATGGGGTGGAATGCTCAATGTAAATCCTCAAAGCTCTGACAGGGCAGAGCAAGGATAACTCCCAGTCCTCTTCAGAGGGAGGAAGTGTAGAGAGCGCGATGACTCGTGCTCTGAATGAAGTGGAGAGCACCTTGGGTGTATAACGATTTAGGACGACCTTCACAAAACCACTTATAAGTCAGAGGCAGATGGGTGTTCACCGTGATTTAGGCACCAAGCAGAGAAAACAGACCACTTAAGGGCGTAGAGGCATCTTGTAGACAGGGCTCTAGCCTCTGAAATAGTGTTTAACATGCACTCTGGAAGGCTTGTAGGCTCCCGTCAAGCTGCCAAAGGTGCAGACAGCATCAAGAGAATTTTGTGTCCCTGTGTCACCTGATTACCTGCAGGATCAGGGTGATTGGGGGAAATGTATAAAGGAGGAGGTTGGGCTAGTTGTGGGCCAACGCATCTCTGACCTTAGATTAAAAAATTGGGAAGTGAGAGTTGTCTTCTGAGGCAAAGAGGTCTATTTCAGCCTCGCCAAAGACCTCCCAAATTCTCTGAACTGTCTGCGGAAGGATCATCCATTCTTCTGAGGGAACATTGCTCTGAGATAACATATCCGCTCCTTTCATGCCTGCAGTTTCAGCCAGCGCTGAAGGGGCCGCATTTGAAGCAGGCCCAGCCGTAGAGCTGGTGACACTGTGGCCATGAAGCCCAGCATCCTCTGAAACATTTTGAGAGGGCAAGTGGCACCGATCTCGAAGGAGGCTGCGAGTTTCTGCATGGCCAGAGCACGTTCTGGCATGACTACCTCTTTCATCTGAGCTGTTCCCAGGAACAATATTCGCTGGCTGGGGGACAGGGTGCTCTTGGCGAAATTGACCCTGAGTTCCAGGTGCTCTAAGTGGCTGAGGAGGAGTGTCCTGTGTAATATTAATTCTGACTCCGACTGGACCAAGACAAGCCAGTTGTCGAGGTAGTTGAGAATACAAATTCCCATCTGCCTTGGAGGGGAAAGAGCCACGTCCATGCACTTCGTAAAAGTGTGGGGAGCCAGAGACAGTCCGAAGGGAAGGACCGTGTACTTATAAGCCACTCCCTTGAAGGCAAATTAATCGTCTCAAAAAAATCATCTGAGATGGGGGGCTATCTGGATGTGAAAGTACTGAGCTGACGTGAGTTCACTCACGACCGAGTGCTGGAGTCCTCTGCCCCGTTGTTTTTTCCTCACAGGTTCCTGGGAGGAAGAAAACGGGAGGGTGTGAGGGCCAGAGTCATTCTCTGAAAAGAAAGTGATCTGCGAGCGCAGAGAGGCGAGACTGATGTTCTCGCACTGAGAACAGTCCGTCCCCACAAGCGCAGCTTCCATATGGGATGTCCCCAAGCAGGAAACGCACTCTGTCCCGTCAGTGGCGCCTCCAGAAATTTTTCATAGGGGTGGCCAGATGGGGCCACTTAAAATCTTGGGGTGGCACACCAAAACTATAAACCTTAATTTCAGAATTTTATTCTACTGTTGTAGTAAACTGTCTGAGCGCGCAACATCGGCATGGACGGAGGGGCGGGGGAGAGGGCTGGCTACTGTGTGCGATTGAAGGTCTAGAGCGGCTTGCCTGCCTGGCTGTGCATTAGGGACGAAATGCATAACTGATGCTACTAAAATTTATACTGGCCAGTGGGGTGGCCAGTGGGGTGGCCAGGAGTCGGCCAGGGGTGGCCACGGCCACCCCTGGCCACCCCCTGGCGGCGCCAGTGTGTCCCGTCATCAACGTGCTGAGGATCCTGTGGAGAAGCGCCCACTTATATAGCCAGATGGCCCCGCCCATTCTGGTGGGCTCTGGCGGGCTACTTCGACATTGGTTCGTTTTTAATACACTGCACGAACCAATGGCCATGCAGTTTCACTGCGTGATTGAAAAAAAGACTTCAGTCCAGAAGAAAGAAGGCTTTTTCCCATAGCATCTTTAAACACATCTCCTTCATATTAAAAAAACTATAAAAAAAAAAAAAACTAAACTAAATTGCAATATTAATTCTCTATTGAGTTCAAACAAGTATTTTTTATAAGTGCAATGTCCTGTCACTAATATTTGAGTGTAATTCACGTATTTATTTTAGTAAATTTAACTGTTAGTTTTGACAGTAAATTACTTTAAATTCTGGATTTTACATTTATTATTATTATTATTATTATCTTTTTAATTTTACAGTACTTTTACTTGTATAGTCATTGCTGCAAGAAAAAGTGTTTTTTGTATGTTTTATTTATTTATTTGTTTATTACTGTTAAAATGCAATTCATGTATCTTTTTATCTTAACCCCACAGCAAAATGAACACTGCTCAGTGCACAGCACACTGCAGGATGTTAAAGTAACACTAAAACAGTGCTCCAGTTAATTGGATAATTAAGTGATGAATGAGCATTAGTGATTAACTTAACAAACAACCACTGAAGGAAAGAGGAACAAGAAGAACAGAAAAACATCAACTACAACTGACTCACAGCCACAGCCTTAGATGAAATCAACTGAAATAAAATTACATTAAATCTCTCAACATCTCAGGATGATTAAACAACTCCACAAACAGCATTACCTTCACTTATTATTACTAAACAGTTTGACTTTCTTTCTGTCAGACGTCTGCAAAAGTTTTTATTGAGAATGAACAGAGGTTTAGATAATGTTTTATTGAAAATAATATTTGTTTAAAGTTACCATAACAGTGGTTGGTGTTTGCTTTATTTGGGCTCTTGACCCTTGTTTTTTAATGTTAACTATTCTCTGGGTGCTATGACTGTATTTAAAAGACTCATTTGTTATGGTTAATAAAAGGAATGAGATCAGCTGATTTCAGGTGTCTGATTCACTAGTCTTTTCTGGAGTTTAATTTTTTATTACATGCATGATGTGTGACAATTAGATCACAATCAACATATGGCTTCATGCTGCAATGCATGATGGAAGTCATCATATACTCTAAACAAAAACGGTGCTACACAGCATTAAAAATGGTTCATTGGCTCGTAATTGCTCATAAGCACCTATCTTCAAACTTCACTCGCCATTATGGTGACTTAAAATAAAATGTTGTCAAAACATAAAACAAATGAAGTCAAACTGTAATGAGTGAAGCTGGTAATGCTGTTTGTGGAGTTGTTTAACCATCCTCTTCTAAGATATTGAGAGATTTGATGTCTTCTTTTATTTCGGATGATTTCATCTAAGGCTGTGACTAGAAGTCAGTTGTAGTTTCTGTGTTTCTATTTTTTTCTGTTCTTCTTGTTTCTCTTTCTCTCAGTGAATCTGCTTGTTAACAGCAGGTGTTTGTCACTAATGGCACTCACTGAATTCACTCAATTCACGTTTTCATTCACTCATCAAGTGGACACTATTAAACTCATGTTGGGAATAGTGAATGAGGGTAAAGGGTTTAACAGCTTTTTAATGTAAAAAATATATATTTTTAAACTTTTTTTTTTGGATTATTCAAAGTTTTTTGATTTTACACTAGACTTAAATTCACAGTCTATTTTTGTAATTGTATGAATATTTTCTGTATTTAAAAAATACAGGACAATCTGTAGAATAAACTGTAAAACTACTATAACAGGAATTCAATTTAGTCTGTTATCCGGAAGTGAGGAGGATGCTGGCAGCTGTCCGCCAACAATTCTTGTGGCCAGCCATGGACTTCTGCTAGTTAGTGACAGCCTCAAAAAAAAAAGAAAAAAAAAAAAAGAAAGAAAAAACAAGTACAGCAGTTCTTCTCGCATTGGTCTGCTCCAGTCCTTCCCCATCCCCTCCCAGCCCTACTAACATATTGCTCTGGACATTATCACCGGTCTCCTCCTGTTCAGTGGCAATACTGGTGGTCCTCACTGTGGTGTAATGCTTTTTTCAAGGCAGTTCACTTTACTCGTCTCCCCAAACTCCCCTCTGGAGATGGTGCTGCTGGTGGGGTCCATACCTTCTGGATTCACGAGTTTGGATTAGGTCCTGGAGTCAGCAGCTGGTTTGGGCCAAATACCCCCCACACCCGTGTCATCTACTGGTCTATCCCCATTTCTTTGTTGCCTAGTCTACCAGCCCCACCAAATACCTGCCTGTCTGGATGCATATTTGGCAAAATTTTGGTTGCGACATCGGATGACCAAAATTTAATGTCAATTGAGTGTCTAAAGCCCAGCACACCAAGCCGACAAGTAAGCAAAAATGCACCACAGACAGAGGGCTGTACATACAGTATATACTATTGATAGCTGCTGATATAGACAGCTAATTCCTCTCGCGCAGGCGCAGAACGCACGTGTTAGTTTGCAGACAGCTGTAGTCTGTGTGGTGTGTTCAAGTGCAGCTTTTAGGTTCAGACGCTCCCGACGCGAGGTGACAATACGTCGGATTTTGTCACCGCTAGTCAGGGGCAGCTCTAGAAAATAATTTTTAGGGTGGCAAAGGGGTGGCATGGGGTCTACGAGGGGTGGCAACACCAAAGCAAGCCCCCATGCATAGTTTTTGGGGATTTATTGTCTGACATGCACAGTTGTGTTCACAAATATTGCCTTACCATTAAGTAATCATCTATACTGTTATAATAAATAAATAAATAAATAACAACATTTCAATATCCATCATAGCACCAAGTCAATACTATATAAAAACTTCAACAGGTTATAAATGTTTCTGAGCTTGTATCATTAAAGAAGACATGTGGTTCTATTAATATTACATAGGCTACTTAGATGGTATAAATCACGTTTTAGTGCAAGTTTAAGAGTAACACTTTTGAATTTACATTAGAAAGAAATACAATAATATCAAAGCATTGAAACCGGCTCAGTTTTGAAAACAATGTTTCATTTTCTGTTATTACCAGAGGTAGGAATGTCTCTAATCACCCAGAACACTATCAATAGTTTAGCAACACCCCAGCAACTGCATAGCAAGAGCCTAGCAACCACCCAGAATATCCTAGCAACCAACTAGCAACACTTCAGCAAACATCTAGAGCATCGAACTAACCAAACTATTTATGTTTCTTAAACAAGACTTTAAGACAAGCCAGCATAAATTTGTCTTTCAAGCTTTTCAATCTAGTTATTACAGGTATTCTTAAATGCTTACAGTTCAAATACACAGATGATTTTCCTGCCCAGTGAACACTCATAGAGATCAATAAAACTCTTTACTTTATTTTTGCAGCTCAGTGTCAAACATAAATTAAATTACAGATAATAATAATAATTCCGCAATGAACTTTTGGGAAGAGATATTTTTTCATTTTACTATGGTAAAGTAATCTTGCGGTAGAAAAGTTCAAATACCAAAGAATTGTATGAACTTGGTATGCACCACAATACAGTACAGTAAAAAAAATAAAGTAAATTCAGCATCCTCTGCACATTTGGTCAAATTTCATTATGGTATACAGTACTATAGCAGTTTCCTGGTCTCCTGACACAAGACTAGCTATATCTCTAGGCAGTCATTTCTCAGTTTTGCAAACGTGCAGTACACATAAAAAAATGGTTACAAATTAAATTTGACAGTCACACGTTTGAAGCTGTACAACATGTGCTACAGTTTACTGAACATATAGAATAGTGAAATTTCCATCATTTAATGTACTGGTACTGTACTGTAATTATACTGTAAGCATAAAACCCATGTATATAATTCATTCAGCTCTCTCCTCTCTCCGCGGTTAGGATGCAGAGAACTTACTCATTGTTAAACTTTTTGAGAACTGAATTAATGGTTTGGGAAAATGAGCCGACAGTTATATTATGTTAGCAATCGAGAAAACTGCAATAGCCTACAAGATTTTTACCTAACTCTGCTATTAGTTTTCGTGATCTGCATCTTCTTATTGATTTCATGTTATTGTTTCGTCCGATATGGCAGAAAGGCCTCTATATCCATGATGAAAGTGGAGCGAGAGTTGGAGAATCACCGCTGTCATCGCCGCGGCTGAATAGTAGCACATGAAACACTGCTTACATTATATTTTATTCTGTGATAATTCTGGGGTGGCAGGTGGCACAGCTTTTTCTTAGGGTGGTAGTTGCCACCCGTGCCACCCCGGTAGATCCGCCCCTGCCAGTTCTTTGAAGTCGGCTTGGTGTGTCCAGGCCTTATGTCAATGTTAATTTGATGTCCAATACCGACGTCAGCTGATGTTGATATTTGTTGTTTTGTTGTGTAACCAAAATCCAACGTTAAGTCAACATTAAATAGAGTGGGGGAACTATGACGTCACTTTGTATGCGGATCGGCTGTAAGCATGAAACTGGTTCCTCGACAAAAAGCCAGTGGGATTTTTTCATAGGCTTTTGGATAATCGCAACAAATAAGCTCTGTGTTCAATCATAGTTCATGGAACTTACATGTTTTGTCCATCAAGATAATCTTCACAAAATAATATATCTTTGACGAATTTTGAAGCCTAAATAAAAGCGCCAGAACTGAAAACTTAGGCTATAAACGAACTACAGCACCAGCGCCTTCAGCATTTACATTTACATTTAGTCATTTTGCAGACTCTTTTATCCAAAGAGACTTACAATTGGGGAATACATACAGTGATTCATCTTGAAGAGGCAATCAGACAGACGAAGTGCTTGTAAGACCAAGTCTCAGGCATTGTTTAAATAAGTACAAGCTAGCAAGGGAAGGAATAAATAAAGAGATACAACAGAACTACGAACAAAACACTTACGCGCTGTCGTCCGTGTCTTCTGGTGACTAATCGCCTTCAGCGTCACCACCACCACGATACCGACAACTTATTTTTAACATGTTCAGTGAAGGATTTACTCTGTATATGAATGTTAATGTTTTCATAAACTGGAATAAATACAAAACTAGAGGCAATCTAAAACTGAAATAAGACATTAGTAATAAATAGTATAGTGAATAAATGAAATAATAATAACTAAAGGACATTTAAAACACGTATTTCTGTACATTTCGAAATTAGGTGCATTAAAAGTCAATAAATCTTTGATTAATATGAATATTTGAATTAAAAACGTGTCTCCACATACTATTCAATAAAATTCTAGTGCATTTAATCTATTAAATAACAGCAGAGTGAACGAGTTTTTGGATATGGTAAGATTAAACTTATTTTAGTGGACAAAGTACCACATTTCAGCTCTTGTTTTGTTAGGAATGGTACACAAAATGTTATTTTATCCTTGCTGAAATGCTTCTTGTGGCCATAAACATTTAATTTGAACTTGGCTTTAAGCACTATGCATCATTAAAGTTTCACTTTCACCACATAAAGCCGGTAAATGTGGTGTTTACATGGATTAATCGTATGAGTTTAGCTTATGGTATGAACCCAGAGTCTCTGTATCAGTAAGCGATAAATTCGAGCTTCTTCCATCCTGAAGACTTGTGTCGCATTTCAGGGCAAAGCAAAAAAACATTGTTGAACAACAATATAAAATGCGGGAAACTATTCATTGGTTATTCTACAATGAATTGAATTACAAATTATACTACAAATGAAAAATACTGTAATTGATAAACTGTTCGGCGTGATGACGTTTAATGTCTCCGACAGCGCCTGTAGTCCCATTTAGCAGCTTGTTAGCAACCGTCTTTTTTAAGAAATGTAACAGCTTAAAATAATCACGAGTGGGGTGTAACTGGTGTGTTTTATGTCGTAAAATAAAACGTGAAAGTATCTTGAGCCTGTGTGAACCACAGACCTTATTTAAGGGATTTAACCAAAATCCCATTCAAAAAACCCATTGACTCTGGGATGTTGGCACCAGAAGTGCTGAAATGCACTCGCTTCCGTGTTTTCACCTACATAGTGACATCATAGTTCCCCCACTCTATTGGTGTCAAATACTGACGTCAACTCGATTTTCATTCTCCACCAAAATGCAACGGTCTACTTGACGTTATATTGACACACTGTTCCTGCTTATTACTCTGGCTATGCTCTACTCAGCCTGATCTTCTGCCT
Organism: Acrossocheilus fasciatus; assembly: GCA_036784905.1. Lineage (NCBI taxonomy): Eukaryota > Metazoa > Chordata > Actinopteri > Cypriniformes > Cyprinidae > Acrossocheilus > Acrossocheilus fasciatus. Next base: position 30,544,842 of record CM071956.1, read on the forward strand.
GATCTCATCTAACACTGCTCTGGATGCCTTCTATACAGTGGCATATGGAAGTCTGGGAACCCCTTGCAGAATCGGTGAAAAAGTGAATCATTTTAACAAAATAAGAGAGATCATACGAAATGCATGTTATTTTTTTTTTTTTTAGTACTGTCGTGAGTAATATATTTTACATAAAAGATATTTACATATAGTTCACAAGGCAAAAAAATTAAAAAATAGCTGAAATTATTAATATAACCCCCTTCAAAAGTTTGGAAAAAGTTCAAAAGTTCTTAATATGATCCACAAGTGGTTTTTTTTTTTGTTTTTTTTGGTGATGGTTGTTCATGAGTCCCTTGTTTGTTCTGAACAGTTAAACTGAGCACTGTTCTTCAGAAAAATCCTCCATGTCCTGAAGATTATTCAGTTTTTCAGCATTTTTGCATATTTGAACCTTTTCCAGCAGTGACTGTATGATTTTAAGATTCATGTTTTCACACTGAAGACAATTGAGGGACTCAAACACAACTGTTAATAAAAAGGTTCAAACATTCACTGATGCTCCAGAAGGAAACACAATGCATTAAGAGTTGGGGGGTGAAAACTTTTGGAATTTGAAGATAAAGGTAAATTGTACTTAATTTGTCTTCTAGGAAACATGCAAGTGTCTTCTGTTGCTTCTGAAGGGCAGGACTAAATGGAAAAAAAAAAAAAATATATATATATATATTTCAACAAAATAAGAAAAAAATGGACATATTCATCCTGTTCAAAAGTTTTCATCCCCTGGCTCTTACAGTTTTTTCCAATTGCTAACATCCTTTTATCTAATCTGTAGTCACATTTTCAAAACTCTGAACACAATTAGCACAACATCTGTCTCTTGTGACCATACCATTAGCACAATTTGTGTTTTCACACAATATGCAGTCAATTACCATGTTTCTAAAATGCTTACATTTTCTTTTCATACAAGCTCACCCAAAACCAAAATCATGGATCTTTTTAGTCATATTTACAAATGCTTAAACGCAGCATGTCAGAATTGAAGACCTAATGTTCCAAACCTTAAATATAGTATAAAGCTTCTACGTCTGCTACAACAGCAGCTCAAAAGTATTGAAAAAATCTATCTATATAAAATATTGTAACAACTGATAAGCACTTTTAGTAACAGATCACTGAAATATTTAGAAATAGCTGATTCCAGTCTCAGTTGGAGGAATAGTCAGGTGTTGAAGCTCTTTCCATTACATCAACAACATAGAGTAAAAAAGACCTCTTTGAATTGGTTTTGTGGATGCAGAACAACACAAAGAATCAGCAAGATAAAAAAAAAAAATAATGCCTGGGAGAGGGAGAGGAGTAGTTGTAGGAGGTAGAGTAGTTGGATCAGAAATAGGGAGAAGAGGTGTGCATTTTTTATGTTTGTTTGTTTGTTTTTTCACCTTACACATGTGGAACCTATGAAAGCTTATTTCTGCCATGGAATATAAAGGGTAATTGTGACTTTATCTCAGAATTCTGACTTTTTTCTTGCAATTGTGAATTTACAGTATCTTACAATTCTGATAAAGTCTGAATTGCAAGATGTAAACTCACAATTCCAATATAGGTCTGAATTGTGAGATAAAAAGGTCACAATTACTGTTTTTACTTTTTTTAGTCTGTGATGGAAACAAGCTTGCATAGTAACCAAAGGCCATGTGTGTTGGAATTTTTGTTGATGACTGGCATCAGCTACCATCGCAACACTCCAATACTCACCCACTGGAAGGTTCAAGGTTCCAATTGAATTTATGCATAGGAGACCCTATCTTTTCTATTGTACATTCGGTAACACTTTAGAATACTGTTCCATCATTAATGAATAACTACACAAGAACACACGAGTAATGCAGTATTAGCATTCTAGCAACTACTAGTAACTGACAAGCAACTCTGATTAATGAATTAGTAAGTAATAGTGCTTAGTCGAATGTGGTAGTTCACTATTAGCTAATCAGTAACTATTGTTTTTTTCATACCTTCCCAAGAACTACTACAAACTGCTGTATACAGGTTTATTATTAATATGAATAATGCATAATGTATGTATCATTCTAAAGTAAAGGTCATGGTAACCCACTAGTAATGACTCAAGTATTACCAAATTCTTCAGAAGGAATGACTAATTATTTGGATCAGTATTCTAAAGTGAAGATCATGATAACTCCCTAGTAATTACTGAAATCATTGTGAGCTTTTGAGGTTTTTGTAAGGTCCTGGTTAGTAATTAATTTAGCTAGATTTGTTAACACTTAAATCATTAGTGGGTTACCGTTATCTTCTCTTTAGAATACTGATCCAAGTAATTAGTAGTTCCTTTAGAAGGATTTGGTAATACTTGAGTCATTACTAGTGGGTTACCATGATCTATATTTTAGAATTAATTATTCATTATGCATAATTCACATCAATTATGAACCTGTATAAAGTAGTTCTTATGAGTTCCCAGGATATATGACAAAAACAGTAGTTATTGGTTAGCTAATAGTGAACTACCAGTTTCAACTTAGTGCTATTACTTAATGAATCGTTAATCAGAGTTTCTTGTTAGTTAATAGTAGTTACTACAATGTTAATAGTGCATTAGCCATTTGTTCCTGTTTAGTTATTCATTAACGACAGAACAGTATTCTAAAGTGTTACTGTACATTCTATAAAGTAATGCCTCATTCTGTTGTAGATAGTATGTTGCCTATGACGAATTATCTAGTAGTCTGTTATATGCAGGTAGAACTGAGACATGACAGGTAATGCAGTTTTTGTAATGCAATTAATTGTTATCATTTTGACAGTCTATGCACTATGATTGACTGTATGTTCCTATTGGATAGAAAACCAGTGTTTTGACCAAATGACTCGATTTTGAATCGTGTTTGCTGTGTTTTGATAGTATAGGTAGAAAAAGGTATTCAGCATTTTGAAATGTAGAGTTTTTATTTATTTAACAAAATGTGGTTTTGGCCAGAAAATTAAATAATTAGCTAATTGTGTGATGTAGGTGTGTTGCTGTGTTAGGACTTTAAGTATTGGTAAACGCTTGTTAGCAATTGAAAAAAACTGTAATGCATGGATACCCCAGTTTCGACTCTGATCTGTCTTTGGTTCTCCGTTCCTTTGTCTGCCCCACAGCTGGTGACCTGCCAGATTGTTTTAGTTATTGAGCTTTTTTGCTTTTTGCATTTTGCGTTTTAATAAACAGTTTATTTTGTCCTCACTCTTGTTTATCCCTGACATCCCCAACATGCTGTGTAGTGATATTACGCAGCGCCTGAAAGTAGTCCCCAGCTATATTATAACTAGTTACCTAGCTGGGGACTACTTTCAGGCGCTGCGTAATATCACTGCACCTGCTGCGGCCATGTTACGGCAGCAAAGTTCCTTGATTATTACTCTGGAATGAGAGTATAGTTCTTAATCATATCAGCCTATAAAATCGCAACTTTTCATTTTCCGCCGGTCTTAGTACACTATATAACTACAGAAGAGTCGAGTTTTAAATAGGACAAATATCGAAACTCTTTGATCGTTTTTAAACGCGATGCTACTGGTCTAATCGGATTCAATGATCTATGCTAAGCTATGCTAAAATTGCTCTCGCCAGATCCGGAGATCGGCTGAATGGATTCAAAAACGGTAAAACTTAACTTATTAACTCTGGGGGAGTTGGAGAATGAGCCTATTTCCAAAAAAAGTGGAGTGTTCCTTTAAAGTATCACAAACATTGCAGGACGGGTTACATGCCATTTATACGATTTAGGGGTTTGTTCAAATCACTGATCAAAGTTTGAGTAAAAGTATTAGTGATCCTTGACTTAGCAAACGCCACTAATAAACAGATTGGAGAAGGAGGTCAGAATCAGAGGGAATGGTGAGAGGAATGCACTGTGCAGCAGTTTGTTTCTGCAGGGTTGTGGTTAAAAGTACAGTATGAACCTCAGTAGTGCTGTGGAGATTAGTTTCTAGAATCTTCTTATAGTCTGTCTCTTGCTTTTTGTGTTCTTTTGTGGAGGTAATTACACTTTCCAAAAGCCTTGCCATTCACTGTAAGTCCTTCCTTGATTTTATTATCCTTGAAAGTAGCCTTAATAAACCAACTGGAAGAACTCTCATTAACAACTGATGAACACATTCCTTCAGCACAATATTTCTTTGTGGAATCACTATTTCTGTGGTTTGGGACGATGTCTAATTAGCGTTGGCCTAAATAAAGCTGTTGGAATTTCAACTCTTTTTGCTGAAGAAAATGACAGTTGTATTAGCAGTGACGTGCTTTTGAGAAAACACACTGAAAATGAAAATTTAAGAAAGTCGAATAAAATGTTTGGAAAGTGACTGTATCACCCCCATTGGGTTCATGGTTTTTCTGTAGCTACATCATTATGGGGCTAAAAGTTCCTTCATTGGCAGTCTTACAAATAAATAAATAAATAAATGAATACACTGTTAAAAAGTTTTGTATAAAATTAGTTTATTCCAGGTTAATAATTACATTTCACAGTGGGACTTCTCTTGTACTGTATCTAACTGCACTCTCAGAAATTTCTTGTAAACAAACAGCATCATACTGTGTTTCTACAGTGCATGTGTGCAATGAAAGCACCCAGTATGCAATGCAGCATGAATAGGTCATGCTGTAGAGATTTTTAATTCTTGTTGGTTTTATTTGTGCCATTGTTGTTGTATTGTAACTTGTTTTCGGTTCACTTTTAGCAGCTCGTGTTGTTGGTTTATTAGGTGTTTTTATTTGTTGAGCGTTACCATTGTTGTATTTTGTGTAAGTATCGATGTCACATCTTTCAAAGATGCATCTCAGCAGTTGCTTAACTATTGTGAAAGATCCATACATGAATAGTTATGAATGTGAAATAAGTTATTGATTAATCTTCATGCTTAAATAATGCTAAAATAAAATCTTCATGTATATGCTAAGAATACTTTGACTAAATTCAAACTAACTTCAAATGTGTTCATTTGTCACACTTCTGACATGACTGGATCAGAAATTTGAATATGAATATACAAGATCCCCAAAAAAATACTGATCACTAATCACCACTAATTATGGTGACTTCAAAACAACTACAGTAATAAACAACTAATTTCTCGAAGTGGCACAGTTAAAGACAACTTTATAATGTGAATTCACTGTAATATCACAGTACTGTAATCTAATGCAATCCAAATGGTTTTTGGTACCACTGCATAAAATTGTATCTGTAACTGTATTGCATTTTCCTAATGTATGATAATTTTACTGCAAAAAAATAAAAATAAAAAATGCATGGGCGAAGGCTATATTATAAGCCTGTGTTGTTGTTTTGGGTAAAAATGCATCAGTTTTTTTTAGCCATGATACATTAATTTCTCTAATATATCTCATGCTGTTTTACACACCCCGTGTTTTAAGGCTGTAAAATCAGGTTAGCTGCTGTAGGCTCTTGCTGGGAGCTTGAGTGATGATTCACCTCTTGCTGAACCTCAGGAATAAGTGGATGCCAATGTGGCTGTTGGCATCGTTCAGCGTTAGGCTGTGCCAAGCATTTGTACCTCTCCTCCACCGAATCTGGCGAAGGTTTTCCTTTGGCCTTCTGCCCATACATTCCCCGAAGAAGATCGCCAAAAAAGATGGGCAGTACTAAATCCTCTTCACAACGGAGCAATAGCAACAACATTTGGTGTATCCCTGAAAAGCTCTTTTGACAACATGTCCAGATGAGACACTGTGGCACTGTAACTCTGGTCACACTTTAATTAACCATTAACTACAACTTTTGCCTAAATAAACTTCTAATTACTGCTTATAAATAGTTAGTAATGTAGTTGTTAAGTTTAGGTATTGTGTAGGATTAGGCATGTAGAATATGGCCATACAGAATGTGCTTTATAAGCAGGCCTACTAATAATCAGCTAATATATTAATAATAGACATGCTAACAAGCAACTAGTTCAAACAGTCCATTAATAAGCAATGGTACTGAAACTTTCTTCCATGTTTCAGGGCCTTATGTTCACTTCTTTGGAATCCACTTGAGGTTCTACATTAACATGTAACCCATGCCTAAGCAAATGTTTGTGCTGCGGTGAGATGTGCTTGTAACTAGTGTTGGCATCCCTTCACGACTCGCTCGACCCAGATAGTCCTTCCCGGTTCTCAGAGCTGCATACACTGAGTTCAGTTATTGTGGAAAGGGGGTGGTTGGGGGGGGGGGGGGGGGGAGACAGCAAACCACATGTGGAGCTCATGAATGTTAATTAGCACTGGTCCCTCTGGCCTCAGGAAATCTGTATTCCCAATTCCAGGGAGGATTCTTAACATTCAGTTGTCTTCTTCTTCTATTGCCTTTTCAATAAAAGATGACAAATTATTAGAGAAATTATCAGTTACAGTGCTATACCATTTTTCTAATTCCCGTCTGATACATCCAAATTTATGCAAGCCTTTGCAGTAGTTTGAGCTAGGGCTGCAAAATGAATCTAGAATCTAGATTCAATCTAATCAAGAATACAATTATGGCTTAACTGACATGATTAACTAAACATGAGAAGTGTGAATTACAGGATCTCAGTTTTAGGATCTCAGAACTGTCTGCTTTTACAAAGGGCACGAATATATGTAGAAAATCCTGGTGAGTTGTCTTTCTGTCTACTGCCTACATAGGCTGCTTTCTAAGGCAACGCCCTGTCTTTCATGGAACCTCTTAAGTGACTAATTAATTAATTGGGCTTGTTTATAATGTGCAAAATCTCTGGCTCTGTCCTAAATGGCAAACTTCATGTGCAATTGCAGTCCTGTGGACTTACAATGGCCTCTGAGTGTGCATTAGTGATGCAAAGTCCTATTCATTTCCACGAACCGGTTCTTTTCGGACAGATCGGCTCACTGAACCGGTTCAAAAAGCTTATTCATCGGTTCCTGACGTCATCACGTCTCTGCACATTTCTTTTCTAACAACTCAGTGGTATGTTGTATTAATGACAATTTAAATAAGTCATTTATGTCAACACATGTTGAAACATTAAAAAATAAAGTTATTGTGCATGTGCTAGTGTGCATGTTCATTAAGTGTACAAGACAGCATGGTGTCCATTCGTCATTTTAGCTTTCAGAAGGGATCAGGATTGGGAACCACTGCATTTCAAGAAATAAGAACTGTCCTCCAAGGCAAGGTGTTTGGCATCCCAAACAAGTCTATTGTAAAGCTTGTAAAAAAAAAAAAATAATAAATAAATTTTAAAAAATGATACAGGTGTATCTCAACAAATTAGAATGTCGTGGAAAAGTTCAACTCAAATTGTGAAACTCGTGTATTAAATAAATTCAGTGCACACAGACTGAAGTAGTTCAAGTCTTTGGTTCTTTTAATTGTGATGATTTTGGCTCAAATTTAATAAACACCCACCAATTCACTCTCAACAAATTAGAATACTTCATAAGACCAATAAAAAAAAACATTTTTAGTGAATTGTTGACCTTCTGGAAAGTATGTTCATTTACTGTATATGTACTCAATACTTGGTAGGGGCTCCTTTGGCTTTAATTACTGCCTCAGTTCGGCGTGGCATGGAGGTGATCAGTTTGTGGCACTGCTGAGGTGGTCTGGAAGCCCAGGTTGCTCTGATAGTGGCCTTCAGCTCATCTGCATTGGGTCTGGTGTCTCTCATCTTCCTCTTCACAATAGCCCATAGATTCTCTCTGGGGTTCAGGTCAGGTGAGTTTGCTGGCCAATCAAGCACAGTACCATCATGGTCATTGAACCAGCTTTTGGTACCTTTGGCAGTGTGGGCAGGTGCCAAGTCCTGCTGGAAATGAAATCAGCATCTCCATAAAGCTTGTCAGCAGAAGGAAGCATGAAGGGCTCTAAAATCTCCTGGTAGATGGCTGCGTTGACTGTGGACTTCAGAAAACACAGTGGACCAACACCAGCAGATGACACGGCAGCCCAAATCATCACAGACTGTGGAAACTTCACACTGGACTTCAAGCAACATGGATTCTGTGCCTCTCCACTCTTCCTTCAGACTCTGGGACCTTGATTTCCAAATTAAATGCAAAATTTACTTTCATCTGAAAAGAGGACTTTGGACCACTGAGCAACAGTCCAGTTCTTTTTCTCCACAGCCCAGGTAAGACGCTTCTGACGTTGTCTCTGCTTCAGAAGTGGCTTGGTAGCCCTTTTCCTGAAGACGTCTGAGCGTGGTGACTCTTGATGCACTGATTCCAGCTTCAGTTCTCTCCTTGTGAAGCTCTCACAAGTGTTTGAATCAGCTTTGCTTGACTGTATTCTCAAGCTTGCGGTCATGTTTTACTTTACATGTAATGAATCTAAAATATATGATGAAAATATAAATCTAAAATATATGTATATATATATATATATATATATATATATATATATATATATATATATATATATATATAAATAACAAAAATAGAACATTAACTTCTAAATTGATGGTAAACCTCAAATTTGATGAATTTGGATTTAAATAAAAATAAATAAATAAACAGGACTATTTTTGAAAGTACGCAAGATTTGTTAGTTGACAATTATGGAAATAAGTTATTGTGCAAATACATAAAAACCTGCCTTGATTTGCATCGGTAAGGTGTGATAGTTCTGACAGCTTGTAGCCCTGAAGCCCTGAACGCTGAAGAGATGAGCCGAGGCCCAACTCACATAATTACCAAAATAATGTCCTTCTGCAAACAACCACGAGAGGGCCAAATCTTCTGTACATGTTGTCTGGCCTCAAAATTAACTGAAAAACAGATTTTCAGGGAATTGTGAGGTATAATACTGATCATCAGTGGTGCATCCAGCCTATCTACTGTTTTGGAGACATTTACTTGCAGTCACACAGCGCCTGATTGGGCCTTTGATTCCCTGCTTAGAGCCCTGGGATAACGGGACCAACTTGTCTGCAACAAAATCCATACTGGGGATTTAGACTTCACAACAGCAGGGATCTGGAACGTGGTGCTTTTCAAGCATGGTTTGATTTCTCATCATCTGAGGAAGTGTTTTTCCAAAGGACTGGGAGCAGCCAGCTCGACTTGTTCACGGCAGGATTTTAAATGCGCTCTGACGCTGTCTTTGGCATATTGGAGGAGTGATTCTCATTGTGAGAGCTCTGTGTTTTTAGCGGCTCTTCAAAGGCCTCTGCTCAAGGGTGAATGATGGAAGAGTATGTGACTCTTATACACAAGAGAAATGCCATCTTCAAACACTTTATTCTCTCTCTGAGCAGCAGATGCTCTCATGAATATTAAAATTGGTTTGTGTCAAGCATTTAAACAATGTAGCCAATACTGTTAAAGTGTTAGGTATTATTATTTGATTTGACTATTTGACTATTTTCACAAGTGGTACATTTTCAAAACTCTTCAAGTACAAAATTCCAAACTTATTACATTTATAACATTGTTAGTCATTCTTTAAAAATCTCGTATAATGCTTTCAATACAGTTAAATATTTCATTAGTTGTAAAATGTATTTTATTAGTTTGAAGTAGTTTGGTTTACAGTTGTTGTTTGGTTTTTTAATCACTTTTTTTTTTTACAATTGCTTGGACATATTTCTCCAGTTCTCCTTACCAGCCTTCAGCTTAGCACAGCAGTTAATGTAACATCTAAAATGCATTAAAACTGCCAAAACACTTCATACGTCTCAAATCAACTTTGTCACACTTTGGAATATATTTGAATTCCTAAAAATCAGCTGAATGTGTTTTTTTATATATGATGGTGGACTGAACAAGTGAAAAATGACAAAGAAAGAAGGAGAGAAAGTGTATTTATTAGTGCCGTTCAGCAAGAGACAAAAGATAAAAATCTGCCAGAAGGGCTTAATACTCAATATCTAGAGTGAAACAAAACAAAGTAGATAGATAGATGATAGATAGATAGATAGATAGATAGATAGATAGATAGATAGATAGATAGATAGATAGATAGATAGATAGATAGATAGATAGATAGATAGATAGATAGATAGATAGATAGATAGATAGATAGATAGATAAATCCAGGCACAGGAGCTTTTTCTTGTAAATTGATCAATTGTATGTCTTAGGCAGCATCCTGATAAACAACAAAATAGGATAAACACAGACACACATTGTTATTCGGCCAGTGCTCAGTATACGTTAATTTCTTCTCAACCCACAACGATTTTCTCTGCTGTGAATGATTGATTGTGACCTTACATTTTCCCTTTCGGCACTGTCATTCTCTCAAACCGTGAATAATGGACGCGGGACATCAACCAATAATCTTTTTTACATCCAACACAAGGAGCGTCACAGACTGAATTATTCAATTTGTTTCCATCAATGCTGGGTTTCTCATCAACACTGTGGGCTCAGGGGTTTTTACCTGGCATGCTCTGAAATGCACCAAACAAATGCTTTGTTTGGATTCTCGGTCTACATTCAGCTGTAAGGTTTCATCGAAATTTCAAACGAATGCATTTTTTACCCAAAATGTATGCAAATACATGCATAAATGAACGTGATCCCTAATGGATAGACCAGTGAGAATCTGTGCTCATGTGTTCTGACAAAAATATAAATGCATAGAAATTATAATTAATTACGGGGGAGACATCAAATAAACATATTTTTGAATATAAATCAGTAAGTTGCAAACACTCTGAATAAATTAATTCAAAGTAAAAGGGATACTTTTGCCCCCAAAAAATTAATCCTGTCATCAATGTCATTCCAAACCTATAGAATTTTCTTATTCAGAACTTTAGATATTTTAATACAACAATAAATTAATGTAATACTTAAAAAGATATCGTTTGAAACATCAATTTTCACTGAACTTCTCTGTGTGTGTTTTTGAATTTTGAAATGTTTTACTTCATCGGAATGGAATGAAACGTGGTGACTTTTGTGGCACTTGATTTGAATACGCTTGTTACTTGATTCGATATAATCTACAAATCAGCCACGATGCAGAAAAAGCACACAACAATGAGGGGGTAAGACTCTAAAACAGACACACACACTGTGACAGACTGCGTTTGAGACTGTTTACCAGCAAGTTGAACAAGAAGACTCAACTAAGAGGATGAAATCAGATCAGAACCAGATGAATCAAGTTCTGATTGAGCATTCCTGTTCATTTTGTTAAATGTCTTCTTATTTGACTGTAATCATGACACAAAAACTGTCACTTCAAATCAAGATTTAGTTATTCTAGTTCATCTAGTTATTGATAATCTCTAAATAAATATGCAAATACAAAACAATAAATAACATGATTATCCGACTACTGACTCCAGTTTGTTTTGACTGTGAACAACATGATTGTGACTTTTTCTTTCTTTCTTTCTTTTTTTTTTGTAACAATGATAACCTGAAATATTTTTTAAATGATGATATAGTGTTCTAGGTGGGTGGGTTGCTAGGATGCTGTGGATTGTTGTTATGTGGTTGCTTGTAAATTAAAAGAGCTCATGCCAAGTGTCTATTATAATCTGGCTTGGGTACCTCCTTCAATTTTTCTTATGTTTTTTTTTTTACCTGTTTTTTTCCCTGCCAGGTGAAAAAGTCAGGTCACTTTGCAAAGCACTAGTTCATCTTCCCTCACAATTTGAGGTATCATTAATGTCATTAACACAAATAGTGTGGCATGAGTTGCACACTACCCTTACGCAAAGAAAATATATTTCCTAATATTAAATGAAATAACAATATATTAGAAATTATACAGAATAATATATTGTGCAAATATAGTAAAATATATTGAATAATACATAAAGAATTGCCTTTTCATATATTAAAAAATATGTGACAATATATTTACTTATATATCATAATATATGTAATTTTATATTCAGTAATATACTTTATAATATATAGATAAGATATGGTACTGCATGTGTAAAATATATTAAACGTATGTTTACTCATGCAGTATATACACACACACACACACACACACACACACACACACACACACACACACATATATGGAAATAGGCTATATTTATCATTTATGATACACGTTTTACTTATTAAAATATAGCTAGTTTACAATAGCATAAGCACATCTGCTCATACTAAACACATAGCGAACAGACTATCACTGTGCTCAAAATTGTACAATTACTTTTTAAATAAAGTAACATATAATCTAATGGTTTTTGTCCAGTTGTCATCCTAACCACGGGCTCTACTCTTCTGCACAATGGTCATCCCACAAACTTACACACACCAGAAATATAATACAACATTAAACACTAACAGATCTCCCCCTATATTAATACTGAGCAAAAACACATGAAATAACACTTAAAAATCAGTGAAATCTACTGTAACTCATTCACTGAATGTGTGTATATATGCGTGTACACACATTTATATGGGAGCATCTATGTGCAATATACACTCAATAAAGGATCAAACAGTGAATATTTATTTCTTAATTTCTATTTGTATGTATCAATATATAGGCATATATTGTCAATGCATATATTGCTGTACATTGAAAAATATAAGCACTAGTTTCCAATATATGGAAATGTGTTATGTAATATATCGCATTATATGTTGCAGTATATTCCCATATATTTTTGTTTCGTAAGGGTATGCAGTTGACCTCTGAGTGAACTCTGAGTAAAGGACATGGGTTTGCACCCTTGCACTCAATGGCTAATGCTAATGAATGTCGGTGTTTGCTTTCTAGAGCATTTATAAAAAGAATGCACATTTAAAAGCACTGGAGGAGGAGCAGCCCTTGTGAAGCAGATGAATTGTTGATGGGCACGCAGGGAGAGAAACCTGACATCTGATGAAGAGTGATGATTTTCTATGGAGCCTATAGAGTAGATCTATATTTGCTCTTTCTGTTTGATCTGTGTCTCTTATATTTGAGGCTTCTCACATACATATAACACACATACAGGCACATCAGTATACCGTGTTTTTTTTTACATTCACTAGGACCTATTTCTAGGCAAACTGTGTGGGATAAATTGTGGATCTTTTATCATTGCTTTGGCCAAAACTCCATGTACCTACAGGCCAGTTTGCTCATTTACTCTTGTCAAAACTGTTAAACTTAATTTAAGCTCAAAGCCTCACGTAATACAAAACTGAACAAGACAACAATTTGCTACATTTCTATCATCCAGTTATACCATATTAAAGTTTATTCTAAACTTAAAAGATTAAATATTATCAAATATGGACCATGTGACATATACAACAGTGAACTCTACAAAGGAGAGAGTGTCATTCTTGTTTTGTAATAAGCTTTTTCAGAAGAAAATATTGCAAAATGTTGCAAAGTGTTTTAGGCCATTATTTTATGAGTGACAGTGTGTTTGTTGGTTGGCAAGCTCTGCTAGTTTTGGGGTAAAATTAGTTTATTTGAGACATGTATGAAGTGGTTTAGTATCCCGATCTCATAAGAAAATGTAACTATTTTTTGAGGTGGTGGTTTCATATGAGATTGTACAATGTGATTTTTAGAAAAAAGCATGAAGTCCCACCCTTAACCCTTCCCCTAAACATAACAATCATTGGGCCATAAGAAGATCTTTTGTAAACATACCAATGCAACCATATAAATTCATACTAATTAGCCACCAACTTAACCACAATGTAAAATAGCTAGTTATGAGATTGTGTTGAACTTTAGGCTTGTGAGACTTAAATCATTGTAGTTACGGACTGGTTGATTGTATGACAATGCATAGAGACAGTAAAACACACTGTTAATGTAATCGTTATCAGAACCAGAATCATTGCATTTCTTTGCAATTGTAATCCTTTTGCAGTTAGTTTGGCTGCCACATTCAAAGAGGCCGGATATTCCTGTGATTTCATTAAGGTCAGGGGTTTTATCATTTCACCACTCCCTGTACATTTGTTTTCTTCATCTATGTCTTCAAATCTGTGTGCTTAGGGTACGATTATACTCTGTTGTTTATATGCTGGCTTCTCACTGAGAAGGTGTTTATACCTTATTTAATAATACATCAAGACTAATCTCATGGAGTTGCTGCAGTGTACTGCTGCTGTAGTGCTTGTGCCACTGAGTAATGTTTTGCATTAAAACTCATGAGGCATTTCAGTGAGAGAACAATCAAAAACATCAGCACTGAGCATAGCCTTAAAATAAGCCAAACACACAGTGACTGCAGATGCTGAGTTAGTGAGGATCTACCTTCATAATGTTGTGAATGTCCATTAGGAGTTTTGTTTACAAATAATATCAAATGTCTGTGACCAAGCCTGCATCTTGTCTTACTTTTGCATTTTATTGTGCTGTGAGTAAACAGGCAAACAACTGTTTAAACGACATGTAGACTGTGCCAGTGTAGGTGGCAAATGTAAAAGTGTATTTAATACACACAACAGTCTGACAGTTAAACTGTTTCATGATCACATCTGCAGCTAGAATTTTAATTAAAAGGGGTCATAAACTGAGAAACCAAATTTCCCTTGATCTTTTGACATATAAGAGGTCACTGTACTATAAAAACATCCTGTGAGTTTCAGAACTCAAAACTTTGGTAGACTAAAAACAGTTTATATTGAAGCCAGTCTGCCAAAACAACAGCTTGTGTGTTCTACTCTATGATGTAATAGTGTGGATAAGCACCGCCTCCACAGAAGAAGATCAACACCTGCTTCTACATCACTACCAGTTTAGCCCCGCCCACCGATTCTACATCTCTGCCTGTTTAGCCCCGCCCACATATTCTATATCACTGCCTGTTTAGCCCCACCCAGCCATTCTATATCACTGCCTGTTTAGCCCCGCCCACTGATTCTATATCACTGCCTGTTTAGCCCCACCCACCCATTCTATATCACTGCCTGCTTAGCCCCGCCCACAGATTCTATATCACTGCCTGTTTAGCCCCGCCCACATATTCTATATCACTGCCTGTTTAGCCCCGCCCACTGATTCTATATCACTGCCTGTTTAGCCCCGCCCACAGATTCTATATCACTGCCTGTTTAGCCCCACCCACAGATTCTATATTACTGCCTGTTTAACCCCGCCCACAGATTCTACATCACTGCCCACTGATTCACGCATATAGTGTTTACGATTATTATTATGATTTGTTTTTATTTATTTTCTAGTAACTGAGTAGTTGTGATAACGGCATCAAATGGAGAGTGTTTATTTCAGGGGGAAAAATCGTAGATCTTCCTCAGTCTGAAACAGCCGCTCCTCAGGGGCTCCAACGCTTTAGTGAAGGGCGTTCAATTGCGCCATTTGTCTTTACTAATGATTTGTGTTCCATTTAAATGACCATTAGCATGAGCAGTTTGCACACAAACACGCTCCAGAGAGATGAATGAGTCGAGATGTCAGATTAGATCAATAGTGGGGGGTGGCACTGCTCTTGCTAATCAATTACTGCTTTGTAATTGATACATTTTATATTTTTACATTTTACATGTCGGATAGATTTTTCCCTCCCACCATCATGCAGGTCTTTGTAAATGAGGGATGTAAGATCACTGGAGATTTTTATGGCATTTTCTGTGTCCACTGAGGCAGGCAGTATCATGTACGGGACAAGTAATGAATGGTTTTACTTTTGCCATTGAGGGACTCAGAAGCTCAGTGCAAAGACAAATGCTGTGTTAGTAATAATAACTGATAAATGACTGTCTCTGTATGTGTTTGACTACTTAACCCTATTATAGGGACAAATTTGTACCTAGATGTGAGATACGCCTGACAAAATGTGTAAAAACACTATAACAATACTGGAAAATTATTATTATTATTATTGTAATTGTAAAAGTTCTGTCAGTTTTGACACGAAACGAAGGTTGTTCAGTGTCTGTGCTATTTCTTTCTAGAAGTCATTACCTATAAAAATTAGTTTGTACTTGTTTAAACTGTGGTTGCGGGTTTCTCTTAAATTAATCTCTTCGCACAAAGACTTGTAAACTCGTGTCTGTTGTTGTTGATGTCTCCAGTAGTAGTTTGTTGTTGTTGTTCCTTCTCATTGTTTTTCATTTTCAACTGTGAAACATCAGGCCTTTCCAGTGTTGCCACCTGGAGGACAAACAAATTAAATAAATAAATAAATAAATAAAACGTGTGAGCTGATGTGTGGTTAAAGAAATTGCATGCACATTATATTTTCCTGTAACGAGAGAATAAAATCGCTGCTTTTGAAGTAAACTCACCCACTGTAAAGAGAGACGCACATACACGTAACTTTCATCTCTTTCGCTCTCTCTCTCACGAATTGGAGATTTCTATTTGAGAAAAAAAAAGTTTACCGATTTCCAATTATTGTGGGGACTAGCCCCCCTCAATGTCTATGTTGGTTACGGCAGTGATCAGACATGAAATATGTTGAGGCACCATTGTGCAGTCAGTTATTGGTTTAATGTTAGCAAACTTTAGTGACTTTTTGCAAACATTTCTTTGAATAACATGACCGTAAATATGAACACACAATTGAATGAAACATAAAACCAATGTAGCCGGTGCTGAAATAATTCTCATACTCCTTTGTTTGAAGTGTGGTCCTGAAAAATCTTTGTTTGAAGGGCAATCTGGCCCTTTCCCCTACCCCTGCCCCTCCAACCAACAGAGAATCGAGACACCCCTTCACATGAATGCGCGAAACAGAGGGGTAGGGGTAAGGGATAGACATGGGTTTCGGCCTAAGTGCACCATTATAGGAAGAAAGCATCTTTCTCCTTTGATGGACCATCAGAAGTAGCTGTATATCCTGACTTAATAAAACCATTTGTGCAAGCAACAAGTAAAACTCCAATGTTTTAATTATATTATAAATCTTTTACCAGTGCACGATTCCTTTTTGGAGGACGCTTAAAAGCATGCACTTACATTTCCCCCTGTTTTCACGTATTTTACGTCACAGCTTGAATAATCACTTGTAATTGGTTTGGGAAAGGGTGTATTTTTGTGGTTTTATCAGCCAATCAGTGTCGGCTTGATAACATTATCCTGCGATGCCAGAATAATTAGTCATTTACAATAGCTTTCTCCACTTATTAGAGACATCTTTGACCTGAAATGACACAAAGTCTAACAATGTGAATTAAAAGTTTGACATAGTACTGTGTGTTTGGGCGATGTAGATTACATCTGAATGTGTCTGTCTGCCTTGTAGACATTTCATACCTTACCACACTGTCATTATCCTGTATTTTATAAAGGTGAGAGTGCAGATGGGATGAGAGGTGTATTTATAGAAAAAGAGGAATGGAAGAAATCAGCTTGACACTGAAAACCTCCCACACCACCCCACACCTGTCTTCCTGTCCAAACTAGACCGTCTCCGGCTGGCTGTGTCTTCTTTGCATGTCCAGCGGGATGCAGGTGAACAGCAGGAAGCACTTTTTACAGTTCTGGCCTCTGATTGGCTGAGGGCTGGACAGGAGGAGATGCTTTGATCTGAGTGCTGCACATGTGGAAGCGATCTCTCTCAGCATGTGTGGAGAGGTATTTTACCAGCTCCTATATTTGGGTTATGGTGAATAAATTTTCAGAAAAGGTGTACTGTTGATTTTGGTGATTCATTGCCAAAACTTGCCACAGTAATATACAGTATACTGTAATATAATCATGATTAATCGCATCATGTGTGTATACTGTGTATATGTATTATGTTTATATAAATACACACAAATGCATATATATATTTAAGAAAAACGTTGTTTATATATTAAAATATTTATATATAATAGAAATTATATGAATATAAATATATTCATGCAAATACATGTAAATATTTTCTAAATATGTACTGTATGTGTGTGCCTTTATATATACATAATAAATCTACACAGTACACAAATACAGAATATTATATAAACAAAAACCTTTATTTTGGATGCAATTAATCGTGATTGATCATTGCCCAGGACTAGTGCTTTCTTATTTCCATTTTTGGTGCACACCAGACTTAGCCTGGTAATACTAAACTCTGCTACTTTGCTTTGCTTTGGGGGTCCGCTTGAAGTATAAAATCATTGGCGTATCCGTAACCCAATCAAATAGCGTTTGGTTATGACGTATGTTATTCGCCGGCTCAACCGCCTCGAACTTCCGCTGTAAACACAGGTATGCGGCGAAAACAAAACCATCGAGTGAAATACCGGAGAGAAGATGACTGTGAACGACTTTTGCAGATTATGTGGAGTAAATCTACGCATCCACAATTATCGCCCCGCCAAACTTTGGCCTCCCCAGTTTCTCGCTGACGATCGGTAACAGTTGATAAATTACACTTTTCCCAAAACCTGTCGGGAATAGGGCCACAACATCACCTCCATTCAAAATGTGAACCAAACACTCTTGTTCAGGCTTCAGTTGGCAAATGCCAGGAATATTCTCCACAACAGAGCGAATAGCATCCCGTGTCTCCATGTCCGCTGTCGTTTTAGATTTCCCTCACCTAAACTACAATCTTAAATTTGGCGCTTAGCGTCTACGTCACGGCTCTCAGTCCGCTGTCCCTCTGTTTGCTGGTTGGCCCGGCTGCTGCGGAGCCGGAGATAATCTGGGAGATGGTTTGCTATATCAGACTGAGTACAGAAGCAAACTGAAATTGAGCGGAAGTACGAAGTCTGATGTAGTCAGGCTACACCAGACTCATTTGATGGCAGAATTTGGCAAAATTGATGTAAACGCTGTTTACTGAGCTCATGTTCGCACTCGCAAAAACTGTACCCTAGTCCACCTAAAAAGTAGTCTGGGGTATGGGTCACATGCACGGAGCTAGACATTTTTGGGACGTTACATTGAATAAATGACAAAATAGACAACATAAAATGGCATTTTCATTTATCTTATGTAATATGACATTTCTGAGTAAAACTCAAGAGGATTGCTCAGAGGAACATAATGAAGGACGAGACTTAGGCTTTAAATGGATTAGAAAAGTGGGGCGAGACCAAGGAAATTAACAGGGGGCTTAGGGCCAAAATACCACCAAAATTAACAAAACTTCCCACCAAAATCAAGATGAGGCAATTCAAGTTCAAGATGATCAACTGAAAAAGAGAAATTGGGTGAGGTGGAGAAAGTTGCATTTTGGTGAAAAAAAAAGCTAGTTGTTGTACACTGCAGTATGTATATAATCATTAAGTATCCCAACAGCGCTATCAAAACAGTGAGACAGTTCAACACATTGCTTCTGTAAACTAAAAGTTGCTCAAACTCCGCACACACAAGGACTACATTATTTACTCAAACTGCTTACAGAGAAAGTAAAATGTTGAGTCTCTGTTACAAGCCATGAGGAACCAGAGATGTCATTACTACAGACATAATCATAAGTTTCCACTGTTGTTTGCTATGGGCTGTAGTTCAATGTTAGAGCGCTCTGGTGTGAAACTGCAGTGCATTTATGGCTACTTTCAGTAATAACACTGATAGATTAGTCATTGTTAGGTATATGTCTGTAGAGAAATTGTATTGCAAGTGGTTCAAGTCAAGCATTACTATTTCTATTGTTCATAGTGTTAGGGCTTTGTTCAAATCACAAAGTATTAATCTTTGCCGTGTAAGTACAAAAATCAGATGATATATTGCATCATGTGGCTTGTTGAGGAGAGGTGTGCTATTTTCTAAGTGACTTACAATGAAGGAGAACCATCTGGTTTAATAATTCCTGTGAGTGTTGAATAGTTATGTCATGTATCTTTCTTGTATAGTTTTTTTGAGTATACAAGAAAGCCAAGGTTTACTTGCTTCACTGGCGTGTTGTTACATGCTGCCGACATGCCAACTTAAAAAAAAAAAAAAAAAAAAAAAAAAAACATTTGTATATTTGATTAAGCTGCACAATGTTTTTGTGGATACTTTGAGATTGTCACCTCATTGCTTCCTTCGTTAATGCCTTACTGTAACGCGATGCACAAGTCAAACCTATATTTTGTGGTAATCAAAATTGTCAAAAAAGCTTGACATGTATGTGAACCCCGAACCTTCCTTTAACTCAGGTGCATAAAAAAATTTAGTCATAATCCAGAACACATTAATGTGTCTTTCATAAAAATTCCTGACTTCTTCCATTTCTCATAACTGCTGTGGGTCCATTACTGCAGAATCCTCAATCTCTGCATTTGGAAAAAAAGCTCTGCACCTCTAACGCTTTCTGTCTTTGTCAAACGCTCTGCTCCAGAGGCTCCATAGGTGCTGAAAGATTAATAATACTCATTCTTTCCTCTCTAGATGACTTACCTAATGTTTCGACTTCCTGATGCTGCAAAGCTGTTTTTTAATGACCCCTGTCAACACAAACATGAACGATGAGCTCATTATCTTGGTGGAAATGTTGATTATGATTCTGAAAAGAGCAGGATTTCCTTTCAGATATTCTGCAAAATATTAAATATTAGTGTGTGTGTGTGTGTGTGTGTGTGTGTGTGTGTGTGTGTGTGTGTGTGTGTGTGTGTGTGTGTGTGTGTGTGTGTGTGTGTGTGTGTGTGTGTGTGTGTGTGTGTGTGTGTGTGTGTGTGTGAGAGTGTGCTCCGAATGCCAAGAATGCTTCAAGATGAAAGCTTTATAATCAAACAGATTTGTATCTCGATAGTATATGTATATGTAAACAATCATTTCATTTGTGTTTTATTTCTCAGTTTAGCCAAAGCCCCAATTAAACACACAGAACTAAGGTTGTCAAGGTATTCAGAGTTGCTAGAATCTTCCAGGCAGGTATGTTGGGACACGATGGAGCTAAACTCTGCAGGACAATGGCCCCCCCGGATCAGGATTGGACACCCCTGTCCTAAATGTATAGGAGAAAAATCTGAGACAAAGCTGATACAGTACTTCAGCGAAACATACTGTACCTGTTATATCGTTTACACCCCACCCCTCATTTTATGTGGTACCTGAGGAATTTATACTTGGAAATCAAGAGGATTTGTTGCAGTAACGGATGAATTATGATTAACAAGATGATTTACAAATATTTTATTCAATCTATAGTTGTGACCTCACAGTAATACAAAGCTGGTGAATTTATTTTTTTTATTTTTTTATTTAAACTCACTTTTTCTTAATTTGGGTCTGCAAGCAGTTACAGGCATTCACTGTTAAAAATTTTAGTGTGAAATTACAGCGTATTCCAGATTAATAATTGCATTACTTTTACAGTAACTTCACAGTGGGACTTCTCTTGTATCTAACTGCATTCTCAGAAATGTCTTGTAAACAAACAGCATCATACTGTGTTTCTACAGTGCATATGTACTATGAAGGTTCCTATCGTGCAATGCATCACAAATAGATCATGCTGTAGAGATTTTTAATTCTTGTTGGTTTTTTGCCTATTGAACTTGTTTTCGTTTCACTTTTAGCAGTTTGTGTTGTTGGTTTATTTTGTAATGTTGGTTTGTTGGTAGTTACCGTTGTTGTGTTTGTTATGTTGAGTATTGATGTCACATCTTTCAAAGACACATTTTAGCAGTTGTTTCACTATTGTGAAATATCTATACACAAACAGTTATGAATATGAAAGAAGTTATTGATTAATCGTCATGCTTAAATAATGCTATAATAATAATAATAATTTATTGTAAAATAACACTCTTTAATCCTGTAAATTCCTGACTTTTTTTTTTTTTTACAGTGTTGTCTTTGATTCAAATAACTCTGTGGCACCAAGGCATAAAGGAATACTATGTATATTAAAAAATTTAAAAAAAAGTTAGAGTCTTCTAATTTAATTCCATAAAAGACCTTTTGAATATTTTTATGCTTAAAAGTTCTCCCAAAAATGAAAATTCTGTCATTATTTATTCACCATCATTCCAAACCCACAGGGCTTTTTTTCTTATTCAAGAGATAGTAGTGATTAACAGCTCACTGGAGGGGATGATTATGAATCCAGAGTAAAACATTTGGTCTGTTTCTCACAGAGAGATATAGCATGACTTTAGAAGATTTGTGATTATATTACACAAGTAATATGGACCATTTTCATGATACTAATTGTGCTTTTACATGCTTCTTGAAGCTTGAAAGCCTCCGTCCAATTTCAAGGAAATAAGCCATTAGTACAAATGTTCAGAATTTCTCTTTTCATGTTCCAAGGAAAAACTAAAGTCATTCACGTTTGGAACAGCATGAGGCTAAGCAAATAAAGGTAGAATAAAAATTTTGGGGTTAGTGTTCCTTTAAGTTCCATTAAGCCTAAGTTAGCAATATAAGTGCAAATTGCTGTTTTCTATAGCCACAGTGATGACAGTTGTTTTTGATCAATATTAAGCAATGCACCATTATAGTAATAATGCTGCATTAAAGTGCTTCTCTTTCAGTTTACACCGTCTGTTGTTGACGTAAAAACAGATGCCGAAGGGTACATCCATGTGGCACACCTCGGCATCTAGCACTAGAGATGCATTGTCAACCTGCCTGAGGTTTAAATATATATATATATATGCAGCACACACTCAAAGTCACGAGCCGTGGCCGTTCAGTTTATATGAAGGTGTTGAAAAGCATAAAGCACCTGCTCACCTGGGTTTGGGCACTTTGACGACTGGCGTCTTAATATTTCAGGAGCGCTGTGAAAGCGCCAGGCGCAGCACTTTTTGGACGAGCTGTTTCCTCTGCAGGCAGCTGGAGAGGAGCTTTACTGCAGCTTAATTAGAGAGGGAAGCCGTTATCAGAGCGGCAGGCAGGGAAACGAGTGCCAGGTGCCGGATCTGAATGTTTCATCATGGGCCCAGGCGAGAGACGCAGCAGCCCAATGGAAGTGTCAAACACAATGGAGAATGAGCAACACGTTCAGCAGCCGCTCAACTGGGGGTGCATATGGGTGAATGGGTTGGTGGGTAAAGTAGGATTAGGAAGTCGAAGTATGTGCATCAGTATGCGTGTTTGGAGGTAGGAAGGGTTTCAAAATAATATTGTGTAGACAGTTTTTTTGCTGAATCTGAAAAGAATTCCCCTGTTTCTAGGGAAGGTGCCATTATAAAGCATAGTCTCCAGCTAACAAAAATGTATCAGTAACAATTCATTTGTACATTTTGGTAATTTCATGACTTACTAATGGACAACATAACTGCAGCATCCCAGGCATATAACTGAATCACCTTTTCCTACCGCTTTTTTAATCCGTAGAGCTGTACATACGGTCACAATAAAAAAAATTAAAAAATTAAAAAAACAGCTTATGTTGTTTCTTTTGTTTTTAACCATGTATGCAATAGTAGCAATACTCACTCTGTGTAAAATTATTTTCATTATCACATCCAGTGTAGATTTACTCATTCAGATTGGCATCTTTATACACTCCAGCTAACAGAGAATGGACCAGTTACATTCACTTAATACATGTACTTAATATTATAATAAAAATAAATTATGCATAATTACATGCAAGTAATCCTAATCATATAGTAAGCACGTGCCGTTAAATGTATAATTACACTGTAACAAGGACATCTTAAAATAAAATGCAACCCAAAATGTAATCCACTAAATGACAGTCAATTACATGTACAATTACTAAACATACATTACTAATTCTCCCTTAAGTGTCTTCTTGTAAAACTTCTTCCAGTTTTTGATTTGTTTTCTCTTTCCACAACATTAAGCATTGTGATGGGTTACCCCTCCCACAATAAAGTCTCATTGGTCCAGATCCTGCAGAATTTCTTTTTCACATTTAGTGTGAACAGACAAATCATTTGACACTTGGCTGGGCTACTATTGGCTTGGACACAGTGTTAAAGTAAAATAACTCATTCAGAACTCTTTTTATTTCTGTAAATATGACACTTTTCTAAAAGAGCATATTCAAAAATTAAACAAAATGACATGATTTTATCTATTGGGAATTGAATTGAATATCTATGAAGTCTCTGTATGAAAGAATATAAATGAATATATTCTGAAGAAGGTTGGTGTCCATTTCTTAAAATATCTTCTTTTGTAAGTAAGGCTGAGTTAAGAATTTTCATTTTCACCAAAAAACAGGATGTGAAGTCACAAGGTTCGACTCTAATAAGGACAGAATGATCAAACATACCTGGTTTCTCTCGTCATAGTCGTGATGTTGTCCATTACAGTTTAGTACAGGCGTCAGAACCGCGTCTTCTTGCAGTAGATCTTCATTTGGGTGCAACGGATCAATTCCTGATGCTGTTTGACACATTTGCACATTTTCTAAGCTCTTCATGAGTTGTCAGCTGGCAGAAATAACTTTGCATATATGGACATACAAGTAGAAGCTTGCTCTATTCTTTTTCTGTTATATCTGTTTTCTTTTTATTTATTATATAATACAAAAAAAAAACCTTGCTACATTTACTGAGTTAAGCTAACTGAGACTTGTCATAGCACTTGCATATCATTGCTCTTTTGTTGATTTTGATTGCTTCCATTGCATAAAAGCGTCTGCTAAATGACTGAATGTAAATGTAAATGCAGAAACAGATTTAGCTCAGCAAATAGCATCATTTTGGATGTTGCAAGTTACAAGTGTAACCCTAAGATCTGATGCAGTGGTGAAAGTGGTATTTTAAAGTGTGTGTGGTGCAAGTGTGAGTGAAGCAGTATTATGATGTTAACTTGAGTGTGTGACCAAAGTTTATTATTTAAATGAATACCAGACATTGAACTCTTAACATTTCAACTAAAAATCGTGATAAGCACAATGCATTTGAACTGTAGACCACTGCTATTATATATTTATGTTCCTAACACTATGAGTTTATGTGTAGCTGCCATTTGTGCAGTAAATATTACTAGCAAACGGGCTTGAATCAATTATTCAGGCTAACATGAGGAGTACAAAGCAGGCGCAGCAAGCCCGCAGCAAGCAGAACGCAGGGAAATTGGGTCAGTTTCATAACATTTTCACAGGAGTCTGCTGCCGCAACCGCCGCTGATACGTGGAAACACTCAGATATCAGAAAAACAAATCTACAGTCACATCAAATTAATGCATCGACACCGGCAAGGCCGTCTGAAATGTTACGCATTATAAAACCTTGCTTAATGCCATTCCCATAAATGTACGGTCTGAACAGACTGAAAAGCAGGAATACACTGATGTGCTTAATCACAGTAATCATTTTTCAATTTCTTCTCATATGTGTTTTTAATATTTTAATATATAATTAAATAAGCCAATAACAGACCATTTCATTCTAGGGAGAAATCCTAGAGCTGTAAATGGACATGTATAACCGTTTCTGGATAATTTTTGCTCTTACCTAAGCCACATACCTTCTATGTAGATATTAGAGGACAATTTAAAATATTGTATCAATGCATTCTTTGGCACCTTTAATATTAAGCCTAAAATGTGTTTTAATGTCACTTTTGATGAGGATTGCATGATCATTGAATCATAAATATTTAAAGTGTAAATGAAGTACACAATCATAGGTATATCTTTAGTTGCACTACTTCTGCACAATGAAAATGCATTAAGTACAAAATTAGTTGTTTCAATTTAGGAGACTTTAAGTATACCAGATGATAGTATATGAAAAGTACAATTGCAGTGTATTTTAATAAGTACATAAATGTGTAAATGTATTTGTACTAAGCATGAAATAAATGTATTTCAAATACGTTTAAGTATTTTTATTTTTTACTAGGGTAATAACATTATTCGTGGTTGTGATTAGTTTGAGACATTTTCTGCTCTGTATTTTTACCCTCCTCCACGTTTCTTCACGCGCTCATGTGTAAATAAAGTAAAGCAGTCCTGCTGATTGATGGCTATGCAAATTAATCTACCGCAGTACGAATGCTTCAGCAAAATCTCTGACGTATTTCTGACTTTTACACTTTATATACCGCCCAGCCGCACTGTGAAAGACAAAGCTGTCAAAACATTTCACTGTGGCTGAATAGTATTGCATCACTGATATTATTGGAGGCTCATTGTTCCTTTTTGGCTTCTGGAAAAGTCTCCAGCATTCAGAACCGTAGAGATCCTAGGTAAATCAGAGCTGCCCAAGCTACAATTGAGACTTTCCTCTCTCCTCTGGTCTTTATAACGCTCATTCTTCAATACGCCTGGACTTATGCGTCCACCGTTGAGATGGGAGTGTTGGGAGCGGTAAGCCCTCGGAGGAAAGGACTCTGCCCAGCTTTTAAGACTTTAATGAACCTTTGAAAGGTGGGATCAGAAGAGTAGAGCCCAGGGGCTTATCAAAGAGAAGGGGATTTCAGCATGATCATCCGTCTCAAAGCTGTGGATCTTCTGCAGACCAAAACAGCCACTGTCTGCTGCACCCACACACTCACTTGCACAGCTCAGCCACTGAAAGTCATAATACAGATTATTGTACAGGATATTGATAAATGCTGGTTTACCGTGGCTGTGGGTTATAGGTTTTTGTTTTTTGGTGGATCGTTTGAATAAATGAGTCGTGTTTGAAACCGTAATATAGCATCTGTGAAACAAGCTATGTCAAAATGATCATGAGTTTCCATTTATGAATTTGTCCAACTGACAAAAAATAAATTGTTATCCCACTTGGCAACATATAAAAATAAATGGAAGTGACTTCAGCACTTTTTTAAGTGGCAACTTAAATACAGTTATAAGCATCATGGCATCACAAGTGTTTCCGCAGAACCTGATCATCTCAGAGTACAATCTCTACGTTTTCATCTTGAAATTATGATAATTCTACACAATAGGGATACATAAAATACATTAAATAAATAAATAAATATATATACTGTATTATATATACACACACACATACATATTATTATTATCAATATTATTACTATTATTCAGTTTCTTTTTATATTTTATGAAAAGTGTGTTTTTCAGAGCAGCATTATAGTAGATTGTTTCTGTAAAGCTTGTTTAAGTACAGTCCATGGTTAGCCACTAAATTAGACTGAATGATTGTTTGTTTGTTTTTAAAAATACATAAACCATTAAGTCATGCCTAATAAACAGCCTTTTGTGGCCTATTATGTTTATAAAATAATAAACTACATTAATGTTCAATAAATATTTACATTATGTTAAACTAATATCAAATAATCTAAATATAATAATAATCTAAATAAATATAACAATAATAATAATAATAAATAATAATATTACCAGGCAATAATTGTACATATAAATATATTAATGTGTGGTCACAAGTAAGAAAAAGGAGAGGTACACAGCGGTCACTGGGGCAGTACATCTTTGTACCTTATTTACCCCTAAATGGTACATATTAGTATAAAGTGTACATATTATTACCTTCTGAAAGGGTACCGCTCTAATGACAGTTGTGGGTATATGTGGGTGTATGATTATCTGCTTCATAGCGAAAAAGTTTTAATACTTTTAAGTATCTTAAATATTTGAAATATTGAATATCATACATATTTCTGGCCTGTGACGCAGAGATTTGCTGCCATCATTCTGAGAAGTTTTTGTTGTTTTGTTTCTCAAAAGATGCAATTTTCACATGGCCACATGAGATATTCCAGCAAATTGTGTGGAGCACTTGAGATTTTTTAGACATATTTTTAAGGTCATCCTGTCCCCTGTTTGTGTAGAGGGTAGAGCACAGTGCAGGCCTAATTGTCATTCAGAGATAAGAAATACAGGTACTTCGAGAGCTTTTAGCAGTAGTTGCGTCAGCACTGAACATTATGTTCTGTACATAACTGTACCTTACACTCACATTACCCCACGATATTAGCCCTATTTTACCATTTTGAAAACTAAAAGAGTTCTTGTTTATTTTGCAGTAGATTTTTCAAAAACTTGAAATGGCAGAAATGTTTTACTGTGGAAACGGACACACAAATCAACTGATTCCAGGTCACTGAAGGAATCAGAAGAAATATGAAGTTTTATTGTAAGTATAATAGTTCCAGAGTTATTAGCAAAAATATGTTGCAGCGCCAACTTGTAGCTGATTTTCACCAAATTTAAATCAAGTCACCTTTTAATTGTGTGTCATGTTTGGTAATGGTTGGCCATTCAGATTTGATGCTGTCAACTTCTGAAGTTTGATTTGCTGCTGGCTGGGATGCTTCTTTGGTTATCTAAGTGAAGAATATGTTACATTTGCTCCAAAGAAGGGGCATACCCATTTTCAACTTGACTGATCTGAGTCCAGTCTAAAAGGAGATATTCTCTTTAACAGAAAACACTTTTGTCCTTTTGTACATATACATTCCCAGGCAAGGGCAGCATTTCCGTATGACAGTCGCCCGACCCTATCCCCAGTCAGGTGTGCCGTGGAAAATGATCCAAACTTCATATCTCTATTATATTTCATTATTCATTCAGAATGATGCACTACACACAGCCTAGAGACAGATCTCTGCTTGTTCACAATGCAAGGGTAAATACATAACTGATGTTTGAATTAGTACATTTTCTTTACGCAAGCACTATGTCTGTGAAGGCTAATGTTTTCTGTGTGTTTGAAGTGCGGAGAAGAGTCATTTGCCATCTAGTTGTAGCCCTATACTTTTGTACATTTTAAATATTCTGTGCATGTAGCACTTCATCATTTATATTGTGAGATTTTGTCCTAGAGTATCAAACAACAATAAACATTACAACCTGTAAGTTGATAAAAGCGTAATGCGATGATGCACTTGCTGCCTCAAATAACAGTTACAGCTGTTTTAATGACAGACAAAACACTCCATCTCCGTCATTCACTGGTCAAAAAACACTTGTCAATGCCATTTTAGCTTCATTTTCATTAAATATTAAGTGCAAGTGTCTGATAAAGCCACAATACCAACGCTGACAACGCAGTGTTTAATTATTGAATTTGTCCCCTATATTTCAGTGCTTCAGTGTGCCGTGGGATTTTTTTATTTAAAGAACCATACCATACCCTGTAGTTTTGTGAGACGGTGCTACTGTTCTCAGGATCTGAATTGGACTCAAATTGGTATGGCAAAGTTAAACATTAATATTTACAGCTGAGCAGATGAAACATTACGAAATGACACACTCTTTATGGTTATGGTCATAACATATTTCATATTTCATATTTCATATTTCGGAAGGAAGGGCTTAATCGCAACAGGAACTAAACAGCTCGTTTGAGACACACTGGGAAGAGAGGTGCTGCTATAATGTAAAATATGTGAAAAATAATGCGTTTTTTGGGACAATCAAGCATGAAAACCTATTCTTGTACACTCGAAAACCAAATCAAGACTTAGAAAGAGCATAATAGAAAACTGGGAATAGCATAAGCATTTTCATGACACAAATGGAAATCAGAGATGTACATTTTGAAGATTATGAATTAAGGACTCAGAAGGGAAAAAAATAGATTTTATATCTCAAGATTACAGAGTTTCGTACCAGAATGCAAACGTGTTCTGTTCCCTGGTGGGCTATTAAAAATTGGTGCACCTCAGTTCTCAGAAATGAAAGTTTTTGAATTTCAAACACACTTTTTTTTTTTTATTGCGTTCGATATGTATCAGACAGACCGTGGTTGGACTTGAGCATGCCATCTGTAGCTTAGATGCAGAAGTAAGAAATGTTTTTGTAGTTTGCTATAATGCCAAAGGAACTTGTGTACTGTCTGTGGCACATTTACAAAATTTATAAAACAACATAACGTGAACTCCAATGACCAATTAGAAACTTCTAGAGAACGAATGAGAACTGAGAGAAAAGCTGATTAGGATGTCTGAGGATGTTTGGTGATACCGTGGAAGACTTGCCACAGTTACAGATTACACATACTTTCAAAGCTGCAAATTAGCTTTTCATAAAGTCATCATGAAACATTCAAAACCTGTGCCAGTGTTAAGTATTAACTTCTTCTTCTTCTTCTTCTTCTTCTTTTTTTTTTTTTTTTTTTTTTTTTTTACCCAAAAATGTGTAATTATTTGATTTCATTGTGATAATATTCCTTACATTTAATTTAGATTTAGAATTACTTTATACCATTAACATTTGGCAAGATTTTAGAAAGGATGCATTGCCTACAACATTTCATTTCATGTTGACTTTAAAACAACCTATATTTCATTTATTTGGTTATAAATCAGCACTAAAATGTTCTTGGCTTTCACACTGACATTTTCTGTTTGATTCAATGGTTTCTTGTTATCTGTGGCAGCAGTCATTGAGCATGTGTCTTCAGTCATCTGTGACCTTGTCAACTCTCCTGCTTTTTTTCTATGTTCGATTTCACCTCTAAATCATCTCATACTCCAAAACCACACAATTCCTCTTGTTCTTTCCTCCTCATTCTTCATGTTTCCTTCTGAGCACACCCACCCGCTGCCATTCAGTGCACCACTATGCCATCTGTCAGCATAGAAACTGGTAAAAAAAAAATGTATTCTAACTCTATTTCGGCAAGGGGAATAAATGGAGTGTGTCATGAACGAATGGAGTTTTGGCAGAAAACACAAATTTTGCAGTGACATGCATGCATCATTCTCCTCTCTCTCTTTCTCTCCGGTGGTGTGGGTTTGTTGTGTTCGGGAGAAGGAAACAGAAATAGTGCTCTGTGCTTACAGACATGAGAATATTCTGGAGCTTATATGTTTTATTCTATGCTTCTGTCAGTGAAGACTAGGCAGTCAGTTGACTCTCTCATGTAAAGTCTATTTTCACAGAGATAAAATATGCATACAGACTTTCTATAGAAACACTCCTGCATGATAATGATTTTGTTGAGAGGAGCCAATATGGTTTTGTCAGATTTCCAATTGAACAGGTTTGATTTTATACACTTATTTGATGGTTTAAATTATTTTCCCAGATGGCAAAACACATGTGAAATACTTCTTTGAATAAAACAATAAAATGACAACAAAACAAAATGCTGGATTGCACAAATTGTGTGCTGGCATACTGGACATTAGCAATTCACCTCTCAATATAGTGAGGAAGAGGCAACAGATGAAGCCATCAAACATCAAATCCAATCCTGTGACCAATATGATGGTAAAGCAATCCACATCTTGCAATTACTAAGTGATAAAAAATTAAAATAATTTATTTACAACCCTTTCAGTGAGCTGCACAATATACAATAAAAAAGAGGAAACCGTCACACGATTGCAGTCTATGTTCTTCACAAAGTGTGCATATATGGTCAGTGTATCTTTTGGTCATTTGATTTTTTTATTCAATATTGAATGTAGAAAAATGAGAAGCGACTCCTTTTTCTTTTTTTTCTTTTTTTGCAAAAAACGCAAAAATTTGCAAAAAAATTTTTTAGTTTTTCGCTCAGGGGTAGAAAAATGATTAAACAGCTTGAATAATCGATTTCTACAGATGGGCGGGAATTAAACACCCCTTTTTGCTGATTGGTCAGTCAAAGATCATACCGTCTTCAGCTCTTCTGCTGTTCCACGCGGCAGAATACTAGTCCTCAGCTGCTGCAGTTGTAAGGATTCTTAAACAATTTTATTGCAGCTACATATAATCTTTTTTTTTTTTTTCCATCAAACAACCAGACGAAAGGGCTTTCTTCTGTGTAGACCAGCGGCTCTTAAAGTGATAGGGGGTCCACAAAATAATTTGCTATAACCTACCATATACTTGCTTTATACAATCATATTGGTATATGCATATCAGTATGCTAACACAAATATAAAATACTTAATCAATACAGACTTTACAACTTCTAATTAACAGAACAGCTGGAGATTTTTTTTTTTTTTTTTACAAAAACTGAAAGCATATTATCTGCTTTTCACTCACAATTGTAAAATGCTAACCATATTTCTCTACATTAGATGCATCACTGAAAACAAACAGCTTGTGTTTGATTTGGAAAACACTGCTGTTCAAAATGCCACACTCATTTACTGATTACCTACAGACAATGATCCTATGTGAAAACATTTACAGCTGATTTGACACTCAGAAATCAACTCAATGTTTTGAGAAAGGGAAAAAAATTACCCGCAAATTGTCTGTCCACAGCCGATGCAGGAGAGCTACGAGCTACAAAATTAGTAACATTGCACCTATACGCCAACTAACTGTCATTACAGGATTAGTAGACTGTCTGCTTAATATCTGCTGACTCTTTGTTGTGATGGTCTCCCAAAAGACCATACTTACTACAAGTAACTTTGCAAGTACGTCAGCTTATTCTAAGCCTAACACTACCACTCTACTAGAGTTTCTTAGACATGTAGTTACTTATTATTAGACATTACTTATAGTCAACAGAATGTGCTAAAGGGGCCATCAAAATAAAGTGAAACCAATTTTTAAAGATTTTTGAAGATTTCAAGTGAGGAAAATAATATCCATTGGCTATACAGGTCATGCAAGATGATTTCAAATTTACAGTGGGGAAAAAAAAATATTTGATCCCCTGCTGATTTTGTATGTTTGCCCACTGACAAAGAAATGATCAGTCTATAATTTAAATGGTAGGTTTATTTGAACGGTGAGAGACAGAATAACAACAACAAAAAAATCCAGAAAAACAATAAATTGATTTGCATTTTAATGAGTGAAATAAGTATTTGAACCCTTCGCAAAACATAACAGTACTTGGTGGCAAAACCCTTTTTGGCAGTCACAGAGGTCAGACGTTTCTTGTAGCTGGCCACCAGGTTTGCACACATCTCAGGAGGGATTTTGTCCCACTCCTCTTTGCAGATCCTCTCCAAATCATTAAGGTTTCAAGGCTGATGTTTGGCGACTCAAACCTTCAGCTCCCTCAACAGACTTTCTATGTGATTAAGGTCTAGAGACTGGCTAGGCCACTCCAGGACCTTAATGTGCTTCTTCTTGAGCCACTCCGTTGTTGCCTTGGCCGTGTGTTTTGGGTCATTGTCATGCTGGAATACCCATCCACAACCCATTTTCAATGCCCTGGCCCTGACGGTACACGGCCCCGTCCATCGTCCCTTTGATGCGGCGCAGTTGTCCTGTCCCCTTAGCAGAAAAACACCCCAAAGCATGTTTCCACCTCCATGTGTGACGGTCTTGGGGACATAGGCAGCATTCCTCCTCCTCCAAACACGGTGAGTTGAGTTGATGCCAAAGAGCTGGATTTTGGTCTCATCTGACCACAACACTTTCACCCAGTTCTCCTCTGAATCATTGGCAAACTTCAGAGGGGCTGTACAAAAGACCCCCTTGCCTTCTTGAGCAGGGGGACCTTGCGGGCACTTCAGGATTTCAGTCCTTCACGGTCGCTTGATCGGTCAGCCCTTGAATCGCTTGATCTGAGGTGTCTACACCGGTCACATTAAAGAACGCCAAAACAGTATTTATTGCTTGAATCTCCTAATAAAATGGACATAATTTGAAATCTGAGACTGTATTTCATATCAAAAGTAACAACGCACAAAGCTTAGCTGATTGCGATTTACTGGAGGCGCACTATACTGTATGTACTGTGCATTCATTAAATGAAAACAGCATCGATTGGGATTTAAGAATCTGTATTGGTTCATAAAAATGAGAATCTATTAAAATCGAAAAATCGTGTTTTTTTTTTTACCCAGCCCTAGCATATTTTGCTGTTTTTAGTGGCCTCAGCTGTCACTGCAGGGTGTGTGTTAAACATGAAAAGTGACGCGCAGTCTCTGTTCATCTGTTCTCTTCATAAATAAATAAATGCATACGCCTATATGCTCGTCCTCTAGGTTGATTATTAAAATTGAAATTGTGAACAAAAATAAAAGCAATTAAATTTGTTTTTACAATTAAAATATGAAAATTAAAATGACAGGTAATAATAAATTATGACAGATTTTTTTATGACCCTGTCTGTCAAAATGATGGACAATGTTAAAGTCTAACGCAACCTCTGTTCACAGCGTAGTGTGTTACCAGTTGTTTTCTTGGTGACTATGATCCCAGCTGCCTTGATGTGGCAGAGGCCAGCAAGTGAGTGCTGTGCAGGTAAAACCTCACTCCCCGATCTCAAGAGGTGCTCTAGCGACTGATGCTAGAGGTCATGACCTTTAGCCTCCCACGCCGGAGACCGTGGTTCGAAACCCGCTCGGAGCGGGGCGAGTAGGACCGCGACATTGGTGCCGTGACCCGGATGGGAGTGAGGTTTAGAGGGGTGAGTGTAGCAGAGGCCAGCAAGTGAGTGCTGTGCAGGTAAAACCTCACTCCCCGACCTCAAGAGGTGCTCTAGCAACTGATGCTAGAGGTCATGGCCTTTAGCCTCCTTGTTAGAGCGCCCGCCTCCCATGCCGGAGACTGTGGTTCGAAACCCGCTCGGAGCAGGGCGAGTAGGACCGCGACATTGAGATCATTGATGAGATCCTCCTGTGTAGGTCTGGGCTGATTCCTCACCGTTCTCATGATCACTGAAACTCCACGAGGTGAGATCTTGCATGGAGCCCCAGTCCGAGGGAGACTGACAGTTATTTTGTTTCTTCCATTTGCGAATAATCACACCAACTGTTGTCACCTTCTCACTGAGCTGCTTGGCGATGGCCTTGTAGCCCATTCCAGCCTTGTGCAGGTCTACAATCTTGTCCCTGACATCCTTGGACAGCTCTTTGGTCTTCACCATGGTGGAGAGATTGGACTCTGATTGACTGATTGCTTCTGGACAGGTGTCTTTTATACAGATAAAAAACTGAGACTCCCTTTAAGAGAGTGCTCCTAATCTCTGCTCCTTACCTGTATAAAAGACACCTGGGAGCCAGAAATCTTGCTGATTGATAGGGGATCAAATACTTAATTCACTCATTAAAATGCTAATTAATTTATAACTTTTTTGTTATCATTCTCTCTATAATTGTTCAAATAAACCTACCATTAACATTATAGACTGATCATTTCTTTGTCAGTGGGCAAACGTACAAAATCAGCAGGGGATCACATTTTTCCCCCCCCCCCCACTGTATATTAAACCCTTTTAACATTAAATGACGCACATGATCAGTACTTGAAATTATCATTGTCATGGTTTGTATGTTCTTCTATGTTCTTGTTCCTAAATCCGTTGTTGTTCATTGTGTATCACTGTAGCAGCTGGTTAGAAGAAAACTCTAATTAACATGGAAAAGATGCCTTTTATTGTGTCGTGGCAATGCAGCATATCTGGTTAGGATATGTGCAATGATATGTGCAAATGAACTAATAATATTGTATGGGTCAAAATGATAAATTTGTCATTTATGCCAAAAATCATTAGGATATTAAGTAATGATCATGTTCCATTAAGGTATTTAGTAAATTTCCTACCGTAAAAATATAACAAAACCTAATTATTTATTAGCAATTGCTAAGAACTTCATTTGGACAACTTTAAAGGTGATTTTCTCAGTATTTAAATTTTTTTGCACCCTCAGATTCCAGATTTTCAAATAGTTGTATCTCGGCCAAATATTGTCCGATCCTAACAAACCAATGGAAAGCTTATTTAAATGCATACATTTCAATTTCAAAAATTAACACTTATGACTGGTTTTGTGGGCCTGGGTCACATATGTATTCAGAAATGCTGGTGTCTCTGAGCATTATTAACCTCAGCTATTTTCTCAGTCACATCTTGCACTGCCTCCATTTAATCAATCACACCGGGTCCAATTCTACCTGCCTATTCCAAATATACAGTGACCCCAAAGGTATTTGTTCCCTTTCCAATGAGGCATATGTTTCATGATAATGAGCAAATGCCCCTAATGCGTAAAAGAAATGTTTTATTTTCAGTGTCCAGCGTCACACTGTGTCAGGCCGCAGAGAAACACATGTGCTCAGTGTGTGCCGAAACGAGACAAGTGTGAAATAGAGCCCTTCAGCCTGTGTGTGCTGAAGAGAGAGAGAGAAAGATGAACCGTGGAGGGAGAGAGTGTGTGAAATGTTAATGATGGCACATGGTGAGCACGAGTGCTGAAACATCTGTATTAAGCAGCACTGTGTTTGGCAGCCTGCTCGACCTTGGAGAGATGAATAAGGTGCTCAAGCAGGACAGGAGAGCTTTGATCAGCTCCTCTGATTTACATACCGCAAATATGGATGCTTCTCCTTTCTGTCCCTGTCTATCTATCTTTCTGTCTGTGATTCTCTTCGTCTGGCTTTCTTTCTGTCAGTCTCTCTCAGATTATGTTTCAATGGCTCTGCTGTCATGCTCATTTTCATGCTTCTAAATGAGTACCTCATGCCACTGAGCTTTGGCTTTTCTCTTTCCTCTAATCTTCAGACGCTTGATTATAAGGAAGTCAGATTAACCACTCAGTCACCAAATGTGACCGCTGCTCCGCTCCATCATTTGGTTGGAGGGGATATTTCCTGTGATAGCTGATTAATCGCAATGTGTCATTTACAAGGCCAGTCAAACAGTGTTTATTGCACATCAATCAAAGGTTATGGTATTGTGTATGGACTTGAAACTGTAAACAGTAAAACAGCAGCAAATGTTCCCTTAGATGTTCATCGCAATTTAATTAATCATACTATATTTTAAATGCATGTTAAATGCAATTAGCATTTAGAATGAACTTCAGAATGCTTTTTTGACCTACTAACTTTTAGTGCTATAGAGCACTAATGCAGTGTTATGCAGTGTTTTCTATTTTAAAATTACAAAACAAAAATGACAGCTCTCTGTTTAGACTGCACTGCAGCATATGTTTCATGGTTGGTTTAGGCGTGTAGGTGTTCAGCTACATCTTATTGTTTTGATAGTACTTAATTTTTTTAGATTTGGAATATATTTCAGTATGGTGTTGCTGTAGAAATGTAGAAAATTGCTGGCTTTTTCAGTTTTGCATTAGGTTTTTAACTTTAGTGTAACCGTTTTAAAAAGAGTAAACGTGTAAACGTGCAAATACTTTCATAATTATATTGGCTATGAAACATGGTTAAGGTGTACTACTGAATGCTCTGGAAAGCATTTATGGTAAACTAAAATATACATTAATGTAATTTATTTGTGATTAAATTTAGTACATTTAAAACATAACTTCAAATTTAATATCAAATATCACATTACAGTTAAACTTAAATTCAAATAAGTTTAAGAGCTTTAGTATATTGGTCAACACATTAGAATAAGGGTAAGTGTTTTAACCACGACAAAAGGTAAAAGGTAAACTAAAACAATTGGATGAGTGGAGTTTCTGGATGAGAGAAAGGAACAGAGACTGCTGGCAGCTTGTTGTGTTTTCCTCAGAATGCGATGCTTTCTTCCCCTCCATCGTTTCTAATCTCCGTATTATTACAGGTGCGTGTCACGTTATTCATATGTCACAAGCGCATGCGCACTTTGGTCAGAGCAGCAATACTGCGATTAAGGTGTTTACATGCCTGTATATTCCGATTAAAATCGGCGTACGCCACCTATGTTAATACGATTATGCTTGCTTTGATTATGAGCTTAATCGCATTATTTAGATCGAAGTATTGCGTTTACATGAGGTAAAGCATAATCGCAATATCGCCAAAATCTCATTATAATCGCATTAAGAGAGTCCATGTAAACGCACTTAGTGATTACCCAAAAAAAATGATTTAAACCATTTAAAAGTGTATTTAAATGTGTTGAGAAACAATGAAAGTATACTCTTAAATACATTTAAGTGTCCCTTTATTTCATTAACATATCTGCAAGTACAGTTATATATATATATATATATATATATATATATATATATATATATATATACTACACATTGGTAGTACACTATACAAGTACACAAGTACATATACAAGAAAAAAACAAACCAAGGATTTACTGTATGATTTTTATTTATTTATTTTTTTTGAAGCAAGAGTTCAAAAAAGTTGTGGTTAGCTTTGTTAGTTATATTCATTCTCTTCCCAGCATGCACTGTGACATAAAATTAAATGATTGCATTGCTTGACCATATGTCAGCTTAACTGACACAGTTGTTGATTTTGTTGTCATGTCTGGTAACTTTTTTATCATGTGATGTCAGGATGAGTT
This sequence comes from Acrossocheilus fasciatus, assembly GCA_036784905.1. Taxonomy (NCBI): domain Eukaryota; kingdom Metazoa; phylum Chordata; class Actinopteri; order Cypriniformes; family Cyprinidae; genus Acrossocheilus; species Acrossocheilus fasciatus. Next base: position 30,582,709 of record CM071956.1, read on the forward strand.
CATCTACTTCATCATTTCATAAATCATGGTCTGTGTGTGGTCATGTAATGTTGTGAATAGTTGAACAAGCACAGAGCTCTGCATGCTCATTTCTCACAGAAAACACAAGATGAACAATAACTGTTGCTGAAGGGAACAATTGGATAGAACATTTCAAGTTGTTTACAATGTAAGAAATCTTATTACGGTTAATAAAAATAGGCAGTTTTTAAAATGATGGCTGTACCTGTAACTGTACCCTAACATTAAAGTTAATATAAAGTGAATATATTTACTTAAAAATAAATAGCTAAAATTCTGTAAATAGATGACTTGTTCAAAATCTGAGGTATATACTGTATATGGTATATAAGTGTGAAAAAAAGCTAAATAGAATAGGTATGTACTGTAAATCTTCCCCTTTACTGTAGTTCTCAAATCACATTTGTGCTCTTCTACATTCTGACATGGCACCTCAAGACATATTATGCCAGGTTTGACGTCAGTGAAGTGAAACATCATTGGTTTCCACACGTCTCCTCTTGTGACTGATTTGAATACTTTAAATTACGCTGGAAAAGGGCCACCTGGAAAATCCACCTGGAAAAGGATTTATTTTATTTTTTTTTTTGTGTACATAAACGTGCCGTCTGAATGCATTTGGCTGTAATGTTGCATCTTGGTGTTCTTCCAGCATCTTGTGACAGAGATACGGTTCACACACATTAAATAACCCAGAATAATTCATTATTCATAAAGGTTAATTCAAGGATAAGAAGTATTTCTTTCCCATGATTTTTAATTTTTTTCTTCTACATTTGATTTTATCCACAAGGGCCTCGTAACTTGATTCCTCCTGCTGTATTGCACACGACGTGGCATTGCTGCATGGTGAGTGTCAGCTATTCTCCAGTAGCTACTGTGTAGAATCTCTGTTTATTTGACGAATGGAGCTCTTCTCTTCCTACATTATGATAATCTCCTCCCCGCTGTTTTCTGTTTGCTTTGGCATTGAGCTGACTCTCTATTCCTGCGGGCCGGAGCTTGTATTGTGAGCTCATGGCATTTTCCAAAAGAGAGCGAGACAGCAAGAAGAAAAGCAGCATATAAAGTGGGATGGCACGCAGAGGAACACTCAGACGTTTCTGTGACCCAATGCACAACAGTTATTAAGACTCTGTCTTTGCATTTCTCATTCACACTTGTGCACGCAGATGTTTCCAAAGCTCATTGCCCCATCTTTGATCATAACAGATTCACCTCACTGCATCACTTAATGTTATTTTCCTCTTCTAATGGAATCAGATGGAATGGAGGCGTTTTCCATTTTAGTATTCCCGTGCTTACAGCATTTGTGAGCGTATCTCTTTTAGGTATTGGCCCAGTTTTCAGGAGAATGTTTCTGTTGAAAACTGTCCATTGGCCCTGAAGTGCATTTTAGAATTCTCTACAAAAAATATTTAAATTACCCACACACAAACAATAGCAAAGGCACACATATTGACAGTGATGAGCACAATCGAGCTGGGCTAGTCTTGCTAAGGAAAACACATTGACCTATCCAATGTCCGTCTAATTGCACAGGCTTTCAGATCAGATGAATTAACCCAACAAATACGACACAAAGTGATTTGCAATGGCTGTGATTCAGCGATGCAATTTCCACTGATTTTATTGATGTACCAAAGGTAATTACAGCTCAGTCCACACCATTACTGTTCAGTCAAACTCTGAAAAACACAAAAGTAGTCACAATGTTTAGAACTTTGGGTATGATAGCTGCACTGTGTCTAATTATATGGTCAGCTGTGTGGATAATCATTCTGTGAGAATCAACACTCCTATACATTCATTGACTGTTTTGATATTTGTGATTGTTTCTTGTGATTGCAGCTGTGTTTATCTAGATAATTATCTAACATATATAAACATGGAATTCCACATGGACCCTGAAAAGTTTGTTCCATTGTCAATTTATTTTCTCTGTAATCTATTGTTTGTTGTCATTGGTCATAGCTTTTTCACTGGAAAGACCAGCATCACTTTATTGTTGCTTATGTTAAGAGCTATTAACTTGAACAAACCCTTAACACTAAGCATTAATCTTCAGCATACTGATCCATTATGGATGGATGAGAGGCGGACAGTATTTTTACTCTGCTTTAAAAGTACTTTTCATGTGTCAGTTCTTTATCAGAGGGTTTTTCTTTAGAAACTTTACTTCACAACATTCCAAGGCATAACATTTGACTTTTTACTGCACTACGTTTCATATTAAATATCATTTAATACTTAATTACATTAGAAATTCTCTGGGATGGATAAATGTGAATAAATATATTTACCTTCAATTGTGCTTAGAGATCATATTAACAGGATAGTAAAGTGGCAAAAAAAAAAAAAGTTTTGTTTCTTTATAGCTGCATTTATTCCCATGTGAGTGGTCAAATTCACTTCTTAGCAAAATATTAATATAAACAGTCAGTTATCAACTTTTTTGCAATGCTTTAAAGGGGATACATTCATAGATTCAGTACAACTTCTTGTTTTTAGCAAGCTACTGGCGTTCACATCAATCCACAAGTCGTTCTTATAGGTTAGGCTATTTTCATTCAATTCGATGTAAATACATCGCATACTTTAATGTTAGTAAACATAGCAAATAAATTGGTTGCAATACAGTATCCACTCACATTTGACTTTTTGTATGGTTGTTACGGTCAGAAATTTTTTTTTACTATATGTTATAGCCAATGATCACTAGATTTTACAGATGTTACTGTAATGATTCTGTAAATGGTGATCAGCACCCAAATATTGTATATAATGTCGAAGTTACTGACTTTTGCCTTGGCATGACATCTCACTTTTTGCAGACAATGCAAACGCAGAGCACAATAACTTTAAAAAATCAAGTTTGAGATTATTTTCATTTCCACCTGTCACTCAAGTGGCCACGCCCTTAATTATGCAGAACTTTAAGGCTTAATATAATTTATAAAATTATAAATTCACCCCCCTCACAGTTGTCATAAAAGGCAAAATTACCTATATAGACCAAAACCACTTTTTGTACCAGGCTGTAAACATATGTTCTGCTGTAAATTTGGGCATTTTAACATGTGAAGTATATGGGACTGACTTCCTTGTCTCTAGCGGCCAGTTGATGAATTGCAATTTTAGTCACTTCCGTGCTGGTTTCAAGAGAGAGACCGGGAGGTTGCTGGTTGGTTAAAATGCTTATGCTTTAACCCCCTGGGGTCGACAAACGCATATATGTATATGCATATATAGGGATAGTTAACTCAAAAATGAAAATTCTGTCATTAATTACTCACCCTCATGTCGTTCCAAACCCGAAAGAGCTTCGTTCATCTTCGGAACACAAATTAAGATATTTTTTATGAAATTCAAGAGCTCTCTGACCCTGCATAGACAGCAACACAACTTAAATGTTCCTAGGTCCAGAAACGTAGCAATGACATCGGTGGTTGAACCGTAATTTTACATAATTTCTACGAAAATATATTTTTGGGTGAACTATCCCTTTAATAACACCACTACAGCCACCAACACAAATTAACCTATTTCAGCAAAATTACTGTTTTTTTGTGAGTTGTATTCCTGTTATTAAAGGCACAATATGTTCGTTTTTTTAATTAAAATTTCCAAAAACCACTAGAACAGTGTTCTATATTTTGCTGACTTGTGTACACTGTAAAAAAAAAAAAGAAAAAAAGTTGAGCCAACTTAAAATTTTAAGGCAACCAGCTTCAGCAGATTTTTGAGTTTTCTCAACCTGTTTTCCTCAAGTTTATACAACAAAAATTTGAGAATCTCCCACAAAAATAAGTTGAGCAAACTCAAAAATCTACTGAAGCTGGTTGCCTTAAAATTTTAAGTTGGCTCAACTTATTATTATTTTTTTTTTACAGTGTACTTATATTATCCCAAATGTTTCGAAGAATGTTTAAATCCAGAGAAATAAGCAATTTTAACTAGTGACACAGACCGTTTCCATAGTGTCATTGTGTCACCTGCCAATGACGTCACACACCCTCGATTTCCGGTTTTGTTTGTAGAAAACATGGAAACACCAAAGACATTGCTTCATACTACGACGTTAATAAATCTGTAAAACATTAGCTCATCCATGAACAAGATTTCTGCCTGAGTCCCTGTGGGGATGTAGACGACAACTCCCATGATTCCACACTCAGTCACGGCTATTTCTTTGTTTATTTTGAATGCGTGCCCTCTAGCGGCAAAAATTACATATTGTGCCTTTAAGTGCAATTCATAGGTTTGATTTCATGCAATAAATTGTCATGTGCGGGCAAGGCAAACGCAAGGAAGAGGTGAGCTGGATATATAATAGTAACAGCCGTAGTCCAACATTAAAATGTTCCATAGGTGAAAAACAACACAACAGCTTCACACAAAAGCAAAGACAATACTGGACAAGGAACTAAACTGATAGTTTAAATACATGGAGAAACAAGATAATGAACTATTGCTCTGGATACCAAAATTTGATTTCAAATGGTCTTTTGTATCACACTTATTGCAACACACAACAAAAACATCAAAACTGGTGACAGAATTGCCAAAAGTATTAATACAGTATTCAAATAAATCCAAAGCTGGCTGTTACTACAGCACAGAACATCACAATATATACCAGTCTCATCTGAGTTTTTCTTGTTTAACGGAGGAGTCCTGCACCATGACTTGATAGGACACTTATTTGGAGATTGAGATGATGCAACTCTATTTTCTTTGTCTGTGTTAAATACGTCTGTGTTGTAACCAAAGCAACCCATGCAAATACGTTGGTTGTGTCTGGACACACAAATCGGATCACCTTCAATTAATAGTGCAGACAGTCTGTTCGAAAATATCTGATTAGAGAAAAAATCTGATTTGCCTGCAATCTCAACATAATCTTAGGGTGAATCCCATTTCTCTGTCTTACCCCTTCCCCTACCCCTTTGTCTTACCCCTAGCCCTTGTCCCTCGAAACTGAGTGGTAAGCGGCAGGCGCTAAGGGGTGAAAACATACCCCTATGAAATGAGACACCACTTGGTTACGGTTACGTCATCATACACCGTCGCTAGCTGGCTGCTACATCACCAGAGCTGACAAGTGTTGATCACAAACTTTGGAGTTGAGTTGAAACTGTAGACATGCATGGAGTCCATTCAAGGCTAGTCTGCGGGACTGTTGTGCAAATCAGCATAGCAAACTAGCGATTTTTTAAAACGTTTCAATTAAGAACATGGTTGAAAATATATATGTACAGGACAGTCTAGAGCACAAAACAAGACTGTCGTAATTTTTAAACAAATTATTTAAGCCAAAAATACTTACATTTATGGGACTCTCTGGGTGATCTGGCTGCCATTGTTGCCGGTTGCGCAGTGTGTTCTGGGTACCCCTTGGTTTCAAGTAATCTCGCGAAAATGCTTGGTTTTAAGGGGTATCTACCACTTCCCCTTAGCCCTACCCCTCGATCAAAACGAGAATTGGGATAGCCCTTACTCTCACATGAACGCGCAAAACTAAGGGGAAGGGGTAAGGGGAAGGGGTAAGACAGAGAAATGGGATTCACCCTTAGGCCCAATCCCATTTCTACCCCTTACCCCTACCCCTCTGTTTCGCACGTTCATGTGAAAGGGAAGGGGTGTCTCGATTCTCTTTTGGTTGGAGGGGTAGGGGAAAGGGCCAGATAGCCCTTCAAATGAAGATTTTTCAGGACCATACTTCAAACGAAGGACTATGAGTATTATCTCAGCACCGGCTACAGCAGCAACATGGCTGCCTGAGCGAACACCATAAATGTAAGGGATTGGAATTAATAAAGATTTTAATGAAAAGTAATCATTTGTTCCTCTTCAGGGAGGTTGGGTGACGTAATGAAAAGCACGTGAGTTGCAACCGGTGTCAGCTTTCTGTCATTCAGCGAAGCTCTGTGTGTGTGTCAGTCGCATTTTATGTTCTGTGAGTCTTATTTACTGTTGTTCGTCAATCCAGTACATAAGCACATAAGAAACACAAAGAAAAATGTCCAAGGCTGAGAGAAAGACTAAACATAGTCAGGGCGAGAGCAGATCACGTTATAGATTGTGTTCCTCCCTCCCCTCGCTACTTCCCGAGCGGGGATACACAGTCTGTGCGTGGTCTGCTTGGGAGCAAAGCGTGCTGAGTCGACTCTCGAGGGGGCCTTCCAGCAGTTTCTCCCTCGCCGTTCTCTAGCTCTGGGGACTCCTGGGTGGGGGCAGTCCCAGCTATGTACCAGCTCCTCATACAGGGAGGTTCAGAAAGTGAGCGTTGCCTCTCGCGCTCCCCCGCAATGGGACTGAGATCAGCGGCGCTCTAAGCCGGGGGCTTCTAAGATGAGGCCCGACCTGAGGGTCGTGCTGCACTCGAGGAAGCCCTCGACGAAGCGGCCATGACAACCAGGGGTCAAGACTGCTGAGGGTGGCCCCTACTGGGGAAGAGCATCGCATTACATGGTGTGCGTCTCTCCACAGAACCCTCAGGAGATCAGCCTGCTAACCCTGCCAGAGTTCTGAAGAAGGATGGGGGTTTGCGCCCAATTTTAGATCTATGTCAGCTGAACCGCTCAGTCATGCGACTGATGTTCAGGGTGCTCACTATCAAGCATGTCGAGTCTCAGATCAGGTCCGAGGACTGGTTTGTCACGATAGATCTAAAAGATGCATACTTCCATGTCTCCATCCTTCCCACTCACAGGAAGTTCCTGAGGTTTGCTTTCAGGGGCGAAGCTTACCAATATCGGGTTCTTCCCTTCTGCCTAGCACTCTCACCCCGTACTTTCATGAAATGTGTGGATGCTTCTCTGGCTCCATTGTGACTCCAGGGCATCCATATACTCAACTACATCGAGGATTGGTTGATTTTAGCTCAATCAGAGCAGATGGCGGTTCGTCATCGGCGTCGTTCTCGCTCATATGAAAGAGCTGGGGTTAAGACTAAATGTGAAAGAAAAGAAAAGTGTACTTTCTCCATTACAGAGGACCACTTATCTGGGCGTGGTGTGGGATTCGACCACGATGCAGGCACAGCTGTCTCCTGCTCATATCAAGTCAATCCTCACTGCAGTCACGAGAGTCAGGGAAGGCTGGTCACTCACTGTCAAACAGTTTTAGAAGTTGTTGGGTCGTGATACCTTTTGGCCTGCTGTATATGAGACCCCTATGGGGGAAACAGGGGAAACCCGCTTCGCATGATCAAGGTCACGTGGCAATGCCTATGTGCCTTGGACATGTGGAGGAAACCTTGGTTCTTGTCTTAGGACCCGGTACTGGGAGTTCCTTGTCACCACGTAACACTAGCGACGGACTCATCCCTCACCTGTTGGGGGGCAGTCATGAGTGGCCGTTCAGCCCGAGGTCTGTGGAGTGGCCACCATCTCATGTAGCACATAAACTGCTTGGAGATGCTAGCAGTGTTTCGGGCTCTGAAATATTTTCTCCCAGACCTAAGGGATCGCCATGTGTTGGTGCGCACCGACAACACGGCGGTGGTCTTCTATATCAACCACCAGGGAGGTCTGCGTTCGCGCCCCTTATACAAGCGGGCGCACCAGATACTCATGTGGTCCCAGGACAAACTACAACTCAGGAGACATCGCAATGTCCCCTCTGGTTCTCACTGACTCATCCAGCTCCACTAGGGCTGGATGCCATGGTACAGACATGGCCGAGGCTTCATCTGTACACTTTTCCCCTGATCGCTCTGCTCCCGGGAGTTCTGGAGAGAGTGCGCCGGGACGAGGTTCATCTGCTGTTAGTATCTCCTAGGATCTCCTCTCACAGGCAGAGGGCACGATATTTCACCCCCGCCCGGAGCTGTGGAAGAGCAGTCTCTCAACTGAGGTTGTTGAGACCTTCTCCAATCCAGAGCTCCCTCAACGAGGAAACTATACGCCTTGAAGTGGAAGCTTTAATAAGTTAACTGCCCGGTTGGTACAGTGCTGGATTTCCTGCAGGCCCGATTCTCCACAGGGTTAACCCACTCCACCCTGAAGGTTTACGTAGCTGCTATAGCAGCCTACCATGCCAAGGGGTAAGGGGAAGGGCCAGGCATAGGGGTAGGGGTAGGTGAAGGGGTATAAAATAGAATTAGGATTGGGCCTTAGTGTTAGGTGCAATGCTCACACAAAATATGACAATTACAAGACATGGAAAACATGTGAAAATCATGTGCTCTAGTGGGAAATAAAACAGACAAAAAGTGCCTGGATGTCAGGATCTCAACACTGAAACCAAACTAGACACTAGACTAGGCTAGATTGTAGATTTCAGTAGTTTTACTCATGCTGAGCCAGTTAAAGTGATGCAGATTGGACAAACGTCTCGGTTACATATGTAACCCTCGTTCCCTGAAGGAGGGAACGGAGATGTCACGTCGGTGACCGACGAATTGGGATCTCGCCAGAGAGACCAATCCACTTTGAGTGTAATTAAACGAGCCAATGGACATTGGCATGCGATATTTCGCATCTGGCTGCCACACCCCGCAGCGCGGGTATAAGAGGCAGCAGGTGCACCACATTAATTCATGTTTTTGCTGAGGAGCTGAGCCGGTGACCCGGCAGCTCAGCTGTAGTAGTGCAGATGTGGCGACGGGACATGGCATCTCTGTTCCCTCCTTCTGAACTCGGTGAGTACAGCGTTGCCACACCCACCTCAGGACTCGGCCATGGAGCCAGTGCTGAAGTGTAATGCCATGGCATGGAGGGCAGAAGCCACCTCCCCACAAGCTCTATAAGCACAGCCAGTTAGACCTGAGAAGTACTTACAGGCCCTTGAGGGGAGACATGAGTCACCCCGCAGAGTGGTAGCGGCTGTTGGACACAGTTACAGACTGCTCCACCGAGGGGATGCCCGCGTACCCCAAAGCAGCCCTACCATCGAGGGTGGTGAGGGCGGAGGAACTACGAGATTTGTTTCTTGCAATAAAAGGTGCCTTCCACGACCTTGTGAGCTCCTCATGCACTTCTGGGAAGAATGGCACCGGAGGGGGGCGCTGAGAACCAGCGCGACCCCCACTGAGAAACCATTCATCCAGCCTTGAAGGATCGGCCGGGGACAGCATGGCCATCATCTCTGGGTTTGGCTTGGACAACGCTACCACACCCGAAGGGGGAGACGCAGCCGGGTCATCATCCCCGGAGAGAGGGGGCTTGCCCTCCGATGCAGCAATCGACATCTGGTTGTCAGAGGGGGTACTGAAGGAAATGCGTGGTGCACTCTGTCCAGCAGAGGGCTCCACCGGCTGCGGAGTGCTTGAGAGGGCCATGTTTGACATAGCGGAATCTTTTATAAAACTCCGAGATAGTCATGTCCCCACAAGAAGAACATGAACCATCCACGAAAGCTTCCTCAGCATGCTGAATGCCCAGACACGTGAGGCAGCAATCATGACCGTCGTGAGGTGCCAGGAAACGACCACACCCAGAAACGCATGGGTGATAAGGCATCTTTAAAAAGACGCAATCACCCGTGTTGCTCTTTTAGAGAAATGCTCTTTTAGTGCTGAAGCATGCTGGGGAACTGGCCACCGCACACTCCTGGTGTGGCTGTCTACACAGAGAACGATCTTCCTTTTTTCCCGTGAGATTGCAACCACCGCTGCCACGCCGTAACGCCCGCACTTGCTCGCTTTCTCAGCTTTCACTCGCAGGACAGGAGAGCAGTAGTGATGCACCACCATTTGGCTCCGTAGCGAAAAGATTAATTAATGTGGTGCACCTGCTGCCTCTTATACCTGTGCGGCAGCCAGATGCGAAATACCGCATGCCAATGTCCATTGGCTCGTTTAGTTACACTCAAAGTGGATTGGTCTCTCTGGCGAGATCCCAATTCGTCAGTCACCGACGTGACTCGTAGTGACCGACTGAAAGGGAACCAAGGTTTCACTCAATGAACGTTCGATTACAAGAACAATTGTATTTTTACTTTGGTCAACCTGGCCGACACTGTAACTCATGCCCCAATAAACCCTGCAGCAGTTAACCTCATTCATTGAGTTTCCCAGGATCTAACCCTTGGTTGATTCTGGTAAAGGTGTGCATAGAGGCACAGCCTGTCACTATACAAAAAGTCCTCTAAAGATGTGCCATCAGACAACCTTATGCTCTGTGTGTGGACTCAAATTTAAAAGACCTGAGACCCTGGGGTTGAGAAATTTTACGTGTACACTATAAAATATGATAAAAGTGTTTGGAGAGCTCCACCCTGGCAGAACACAAATGTCATCCAGAGAGACTCATCTGAACAGAAGGAGTCAAATCAAGTCACCTTTATTTAAGCAACTGCAATATCAAAATAGGAAAATAGTGTCAATAATGTAAAATGACAAGATTAAACACTCAATTTTCAGTTAAAGGTATTTCATTATTGAATTCAATGATGTCATCGTCCAGCTCAGCTCAGTTTAAATAGTATCTGTGCAATCAAGTCGACGATATTGCTGGAAATGAAGTGTCTCCAACTAAGCAAGCCAGAGACAACAGCAGCAAGGAACTCCATTGGTGACAGAATGGAGAAAAAAACCTTGGGAAAAACCAGGCTCAGTCGGGGGGCCAGTTCTTCTCTGGCCAGACGAACCAGCAGTTCAATTCCAAGTGCAGCAAAGTCAGATTGCAAAGGACTCGTTTGGTTCCCGTGGTCTTGTCCCGGTGGCTGTCTAGGTGACGAGGTCTTCACTGGGGATCTGTCTCTGGGGCTCATCTAGGTGTCCTGATCTCTGCTGACGTGCAGAGCTGTAGAGGTCATCTCTAGGTGCTGATCCACCATCTGATTTGGATACGGACTGGATCCGGGTGACTGCAGTGACCATCTGATCTGGATACAGACTGGATTGGGTGGCTATGGTGATCTCGGAATGAGACAGAAACAGACTAATATTAGCATAGATGCCATTCTCAATTTCAACGAGCAAGGAGTCACACTCCTTGTAGAGTAAGCTCTGACACATAGAGACGAAACAACACCAATTGTCTTGTAGGCCTTAGAGATAGCGTCTCTCACCCAGTGAGATATTCTTTACTTTGTTACAGCTAGCCTTTTGCGGCTTTCACCAAAACAAATAAACTGATTAGATTTACACCACTTGCCAGTGCAATCTAAGTAAATTTTAAGGGCTTGCAGTGGACACAACAAATGGATTGTTCCACGCACTGGAATGGGTGTGGGAAAACCTCAGTCAAGAGTTCAGAATCTAAAATTGGGTCTTGTTCAGTGGCCAAATCCAAATTTTCCACTTCTCTGGATGCCACATTGTACCCCGCTCCTGAGACAGTAGATCGCTCCTCATCACTTTCAATGAGAGCAGCCTGCTCTGTGCCCAAAGCAAGGTGTGGCATGCTAACCTAAACAGTGGTTGTGAACAAGCCCTGACTGCAAGATTGGTGAATTTAACCGGAAGGACTTCTCCTCGTCTTTAAGATCAGTTAGGTTCAACCGCAGGTGCTTCTCTGTGGCCATCATTCCAGCCATGGGAGAGCCAGTGAAACTGGCTGTTTGCTTGGTGGCTTGAAAAGCTAAACCGGTGGCCTGATGATGTTCTTTCACTTCCTTTGGCATTAACCCCTTGGCTTCATCCATCTATGGAGATCATGGAAAAGGGAAGCTGCCTATGAGAAGATTGTATGCCACAACCCTTCAGAAAGTTCTTATTCGATTTACTTTGCACTGCTTTCTAGATCATGGGTAATCTAGGCCAAGTTTGTCCATGGCACACATTGTTACATCTATTAAGTCCTCATCAGCAACTAATTGGCAGGATTTCTGTGTGCTGTGCATGTTGTGTGCTTGTACATTCTCATAATGCTTAGCATTGCACTCATAAGAATTAAATGTGGCAAAAGAGACACTGTCATACAGACTGAAAAAAATCACAGCACAAGCTTATGAATCTGAATCAAATCATTGCATGCAAGCTTAACTGGGTCATTGTGCAAGTGGTCAGAACAGAGCATAAGAGAAAAGGGAAAACCTGTCTCTTCATGCTGCAGCACTTCCTTGGGATAAACCTTTGAGCCCCATGATCTCAGTCCATGTGCTGCCTCATCAAACACAGAACCAGAACAATGGGCATCAGCTGCTTTACTTCCCTACTTTTAGAAGAAAGGTAAATAAGAGCAAAGTGTTCTCATACTAAGGTTCTCACAGAGAATCACTTTCAAAAATGCCTTTGATTTCTTATTGCGTGTGCTGCACTCTGAAACACCTTACACACAAATCATGTTCCTTGCTCAAAAAAAACGAGGACACGGAGACGCACACCTCCTAAATGACATGAGCTCATTCATTCATTCATCCTTATACACACGCTCTCACCTGAAAAGAGAAATCCATGGATGTAATGATGCAGATGGCCTTTTATGGTGCTGGTTATGCAAAACATGCAAGCCTTGTGCTTTTTCATTCCTGGGGTATATCATTAGTCATCTTGGAGTAGAAATGGATAAATACAAGATCAAGGAGGTTAAAGACTGACAAACCCCCACAACTGTCAAGGAACTCTAGAGGTTCTTAGAATTCACTTCTATCAACAATTCATTCGGAAGTACAGTATCATTGCTTCTTCAGTCACCTCTTCACTACTAAAGGAAAGCCAAATAAGTTGACATGGATCATGGCTACTCAGGAGAAGAATGGAGACACTGGCTGGAGGGAGCTCCTAATCCTTTCCATGTGATCAAAGATCATAAGAACCTTGAATATATCAAAAATATCAAGAGACTAAACCCAAGCCAAGCCCATTGGGCTCTCTTTTACACCAGGTTCAATCTCACAGTTGCATACCAACCATGTACAGTATTACCAAGGAAGAAGGCAAGGAAGATGCTCTATTTCACACATTAGATCAAATTCCATTCCTACCCCCATCAATTGTAATTTCTCCATTTGATGACGGACAGGACATTTGCTGAAATGCATTTCTATCAGGTCTTTGGAGTTTTTTTCATGGATTGCCTGAGGATATTGTCTCCAACAAAGGGCCCAGGGTATGGAAAATGTTTTATTATCACCTCAACATTACTGTCTGTCTAATGTCTGGTTATCATCCTCAGGCAAATGGTCAGGTGGAGAGGCTCAACCAAGAGAGTGGACGGATTCTTCAGTCTTACTGTAGTAGAGAATGCCATCGATGGAGCTCTTCCATGGACTAAGTATGCTAAAAAATTCCTTGTACATCCATGCACTGGACTTACCCCCTTCTATTGTGTGCTAGGTTATCAGCTACCATTGTTTCTTTGGTCTAGGGAACTCAATGAGGTCCCTGCAGTGGAGGACTGGATCAAGAGGAATGAAAGGTGTGTGGGACAGTACTCAACTCAGGTTGCAACGAGCTGTTAGGAAACAAAAGATTCAAGGAGATCAAAAGGAGAGGGCCACACCCTCACTACCTGCAAGGCAAGATGGTCTAGGTTTCCACTCAAGATCAGTAGTTACCTACCAAGGTAGGACCTTACACTGTAGGACTTTACAAGACAAGTAAATCATGTGACCTGCAGACTTTCCTGCTAATGATCTTTTTTTTTTTTCTTTTCATTCCTTTCATGTGTCCCTGTTGAAACATGTCCATACTGTATCTGGTTCTGAGACTGCAGAGTTGATACCACCATGACCCCTGGAAATTGATGGATCTCCTGCCTACCTATTTTGGAAGATCCTAGATACTTGAAGAAGAGTTAATAAGATGCAGTGCCTGGTGAATTGGGAGGGATATGGCCCTGAGGAGAGATAGCATCCAAGGACATTCTTGACTTATCACTTATCAGTGATTTTCATTGTGACCATCCAGATCTTCAAGCATGTAGACCCAGAGGTCACTCTAGTAAAATAACACATGGAGGTGTTCCTAGGTGGGGAGATTCAGTAACATCTCAATCTGTGAATTGTTCCTACTGCTGCCAGAGGGTGCTGTTACTGGAATATGAGCCATCATGTCAACTTCATGTTTCCTGTATAATTATTTCCTGTTCCTTTTAGTAAAAAAGGCATGTTAACTCCAAAATAATTGCCAGTTCTCACCTGCTTTACAGAACATTTTCAATTATTGTTCAGATTTCATGTGTATTGACTGATTTTCATGAAGTTACTGGATTACTACCTTGTATTTGTTTGCTATTTTGTGCCTGTCTGTATCACCTAAGCCTGAACTTTGACTTTACCTGCCTCTCGTTTGGATTGATGGCTTTATTAAATTATTTTCATTAATTTTTATTCTTCCATCTGGTGTCAGGATCATTACAACTGTGAATAAATAATGTTGTTGTTGTTGTTTTTAAATCATTTCTCATGATTTGATGAAAGGAAAATGACTGAATGAGGATAGAGTTTGGTAAATGACATGTGAGTTGGTTAATAAATACCACCCAGCCGTATATTTGAACATATTATCTCAGTGTCCTGAGTGGTCCTAGTGATCCTAAGTAAAATTGTATTTCTTTATAGATTATATAATAACTTGGAAAACTTCCAAAAGCATGCAAATGACAGCAATGAGGAAGCAACTGCCTTCCAAAAAGAATATTACTGCCCTGCTAAAGTCTGCATTAGACCACATGGACATTCTTCTAATCTGAAATTCAGGACTGATCCACAGTTACTGGAAAAACTTGGTTGTTGTCGCTGCTTAACAGAGGCGGACAGTACCTAAGTACATTTAATTGAGTATTGTACTTAAGTACACATTTTGAGTATCTATACTTTACTTGAGTATTATTTTTTTCTGGAAACTTATGACTTTAACTTCACTACATTTGAATGACAAATATTGTACTTTTCACTCCACTACAGTTCTATCAAGGTCCTCGAAGTAGAAAGTCGTTACAATGTAGCAGCTTCAGTGGGTGATTTTTTTCTTCTCTAAAAGGTGACTCTTTTTTTAATCATTAATCACTCTTTATAGGGCTACATGAAGTGAATTCCCAGCATTTTTTTAACACTGACCAGTTGTAAATGTGATATTTATTTACACTTTAATAATAAGAAGTTAACAATGTGGTATATATTAGACACAATATTTTCTGATTTTGCTAAATTGTGTTAGTGAAAATATTATCTATAAAGCCACAGAAGAACTGTTGTCTCCTAATAAAACACAGGTGTTAGACTTGAAGCAACACTGCACAGACTGTTCTGTGTATGACATCAAAATACTGAAAGAGCGATTAGAGAGCATTTTTGACATTTTTGTTTTGATGTCAAATAAGTTTTGTTAAAGCAGTGTTGCTGTTGTTGTAAAGTTATACAGCTACAGTTGTGTTGCTGGTTTTTATGCTGCATTCACGTGCTATCGGAATTATCATAAATACGAGTTTCCTAGTCGGATATTGGCCATATAAGGCCTCTCTAATGCGTTCATGTCCAATTTCTGACTAGGAAGCTCGTATTTACGATAATTCCGTTCGCCTGTGAATGCAGCATTAAAGCAGGTTTGATTTTATTTTCTTCCTTATCACTCTGTATTTACAGCAATTTCACTGTCCACTCTGTTCAAATGTTGATGAATGGCTACACATAGATGTGTGCACACACTGTCAGAACTGTGTGAGATCACTACCATCCTGCTTTTGTGGGGGTGGGTAGGGGTGTTTATATATATATATATATATACGGCTGAAGGTCTGGAATCCATGGCAGCTTTCATTGGCCAAGGCCCGCCCATGAGGACATTTGACCGACATGTCAATCAACTAATCACAGTTTGTTTCGTTCAGTGTCATGTTTCGGGGCGTGGAAATGTCGCCACAATAACAGATTGGTGTGTAAAACTCTTGGACGCATTTGAAAGATTCTATGCCGCAAATTTTAAATATTTCACATACTTTTGAAAATCCAGCGTTTAGTTGATCCTGATAAGCGCTTGTCGTCACAGTTGTAAACACGATTGCTTTCTTCTTTCGTGAGGGGGTTTGACGTTAAAGCATCTTTGTTTCCAGGCAGAACGTTAAAGAACACGACACACATGTCTCTCAGAAATCCTGTATAATTAAAAAAATCAGAGGATGACTTCGAAACTCTTGAAGTGTTTCCACTTTTCTGTGCCATATGCATCAGACATTCAGCCAGTGGTCTGTGGGTGTGACGTCTGAGGCTGAGACAGAAGGCAAAAGTTCAGCAAAAACATTTAATTTTGTTATGCTTTCATTTTAAAATACAAAAGATCAATATTTGTGTCTTGTTTGTGTAATTGGGTTCACTTTATCTGCTTATAGGACTGAAAGGGATAGTTCACCCAAAAATTAAAATGCTGTCAGTAATCACCCTCATGTAGTTCCAAACTCGTAAGACCTTCATTCATCTTCAAAACACACATTAAGATGTTTTTGATGAAATCAGCGAGCTTTCTGACCCTGCATAGACAGCAATGCAACTGAAACCTTCCCAGGCCCAGAAATGTAGTAAGGAAATCATTAAAATAGTCCATGTGACATCAGTTGTTCAGCCATAATTTTACAAATCTACGAGAATACTTTATTTTTATAAAGTCTTTATTTTTATTTTCTTTGCACACAAAAAGTATTCTTGTAGTTGCATATGTCACATGTACTATTCTAACGACGCACTTATTACATTTCTGGGCCTGGAAACATTTCAGTTGCTTTGTTGTCTATGCAAGGTTTTACAGGTTTGGAATGACATGAGGGTGAAGCCCTAACAACAATAGGTAAAGGCTGTCTACAGACTTAATATGCAAGAGAAATAGCTTTGACTATCCACTAGTCCACTAGTCCACAGTCTCTGCTTAGTTGCTGGGGACTCTCATCATTTGACTGTTACCAAAGGGCAGCTCTGTGGATGTAAGCATCCAATGCCCTGATTGGGCATAGGAATTCAGATTCTCCTGGTCCAACATATGAAATGGAGGAGGCCATTACAACTAGGAATAAATTTTATTGTTGTTATTTCACATGATTTGTTGAAAGGGAAATGACTGAATGAGAAAGTAATCATCTCCATCAAGTTGGGGTAGAGTCTCTATTCGATCCCAACATGGTCAAGAACCAAGGCTTCTTCCACATAACCAAGGTACAAAGGCATCTAATACAATCAGAAGACAGACGTGCATGCATTGTAGTCGAATCCCATGCCACACCTATATAAGCGGTCCTCTGTTTTATATGGGCAAGGACGACATCTCGATGCTGAGCCACCATCTGCTCCGATTGAGCTACAATCAACCAGTCATCAATATAGTTTAGTACACGAAAGCCCTGGAGTTGCAAATGAGCCAGAGCTGCATCCATGCCCTTTGTAGAGGACAGGTTGACAAGGCTAGGTCCAAGGGAAGAACCTGATATTGATATGCTTCTTCCACAAAAGCAAACCTCAGGAACTTAAGGAAGGAACGTATTGTTGAAGGATGGATATATAGTAGTATGCATCCTTGTGATCTATTAAGTCAAGTCATGTCACCTTTATTTATATAGCACTTTATACAATACAGATTGTGTCAAAGCAGCTTTACAACGTTAAACAGGAAAATTATGTCAAGTCAGACTGTGGACTAGCATCACTCAGAACATCCATTCAGTTTTTTTTCACTTTAATCATGACCAACCAAACAAACCAGATTTGTTCTACGATAAGACCCAAAGTTAACATTTTGAACTTGTATTGTCTTAATGTCCAATTCATCTGGCCCATTCTTCTTGGCAAAACCCATTGAAACAAATTAGGCAAAATTTTCCACACTACCGAATGATCTACAACAGGGATTCCCAACCCTGTTCCTGGAGATCTACCTTCCTGCAGAGTTCAGTTCCAACCCTTATCAAACACACCTGTCTGTAATTATCAAGTGCTCCTTCAGATCCTAATTAGTTGGTTCAGTTGTGTTTGATCAGGGTTGGAGCTGAACTCTGCAGGAAGGTAGCTCTCCAGGAACAGCGTCGGGCACCCCTGGTCTACAAAATGGTCCCCTGAGGGCAACAAGAGGAAGTGGACATTGTATAATGAGGTGTGAACCACTTCCTCCAGGAGGGGCCTGTCCTAGGAGGCCTGACGCCAATGGCAACAGGACCTCTTAGCCAAAGCCTTCTTGGAAATAATGAAGAAGAAAGCCAGAAGACTTTGGCTGAGAGTGCTGCCCCGATCCCCATTCTAAGCTCTTTAATAGTGCCTGGGCCCATATCCTCGCCTTCTTCATGGTCTCTTAGCAGGTAGACTTGGTATGCCTGCAAGATTTTCATTGTATGCAGCATTGTGTGCATGCCTTACCAAATAAGTTTTTTTTCTGCATGGTCTGGTTGTTCTGCACATACTTGGCTGGGGTTGAAGACACAGGAAGAATATGATTTCTTCGACAATCACATCACCTCAGTGTGGAGATCCTGAAAAAAACAGAAGGCCTGTGATGGAGGCTAAACTGTGCTAGGCAGGAAGCACTCGTCCAGCTTGCTTTTATGATGGGCTTTCTGGCTCTTGGCTGGCCAGTCAATGTTTAACTTGGCCATGGCACGAGTTATAACCTCCACTAGCTCCTTGTACGCAGGGGATGAGGTGGTGATTCCTTGATCCCCCTTGCCTTGATGCTAAGCACGTCCATCTCTTCAGAGCTAGATAGCTGCAGCAGCGGGCCCTCACTCAGGGCAGAATGAACTAGAGGACATGCTTTAGATCCCTGAGAGAGATTTAGTCTCTAACCCCTCTGCTAAATCCAATCGGAGGTTCTGCGCTGCATCGGCAGAAGCTGGACCCAAACCATGAGGACCGCAAGCCTTGGTGCCCTCCTCAAAGAGCAACCGGCTACAGAGAAGCATTCCCCTCAAGAGTTGCCAAGATTATGATTTTTTTCTAAAAACATTTTTAAAACTTTCTGTATGGTTATGGAAAGGTTAAAAGTTTTTAAAATGTTAAAAGAAAAATATCCAGTTTTTTTTATGTCAGTACAACGCATTTTAAGGTTACTATGATGTTCCTAAAATATTCTTTCAGCTTAATTTTTAACAACTCAACATTCTAGGAATGCTGATTTGTAACATTCAAAGAACATAAAAGTATCCAGTTTCCTTAATGTTCATTTAAAGGTTACATGATGTTCCATAAACATTCTGTCAAACTTCTAAACACCTGCTGTTAACAATCACTGAAGGAAAGATAAACAACAACAACAACAGAAACTACAACTGACTTCGAGCCACAGCTTTCAATTAAATCAACTGAAATAAAAGAAAACATTAAAACTCTCAAGATCTCAGCAGAGGATGATTAAACAACTCCACCAACAGCATACTTGCTTCTTTTATTACTAACCAGTTTGACTTTATTTATTTCATATGTGTACAAAAGGTCCCTTGATTGTTTTTTTCTCTTTCAACAATTGCAATAATGTTTTCAGAGAACATTTATGCATTGAAAGAGAAAATGAAAATGCTAATCGACCTGTATGTTTTAATAGCGGTCAAATGACTCCATTATCCTGTAGCTTTGCAATTGTCTCAATTTTGAAGTGTTAATGAATAAAAATTTTGATAGAAAGATCACTTGTTACACAAAATACATCCTCCAAAAAGCCTTTTGTGAAAAGGTGAAACACATTTAGACATAAACATGCATCATGAAAACTAGGGGTGGGACGATAAGTCAAAGCAGAATCGAATCCTAGATCATTTCTGAGATTTTATTGCATTGCGATTCCTTTGGAATCGATTCTGAGCTTAGATTCTAACAGCAGATGACACTGCATGCTTTAGAAACAGCCGTACTCTGCTTGTTTCCAAATCCTTACACACACTTGAACCTAAAATAATCATTCATAAAATTCGAAAAGGTTGAAGCGAATTACAAGGGTGTTCACAGTGGGGTGTGTTTACATTAATCTCCCATCATAAAAGCATTCTGAGCTGAGGTGAAATTACAGACCCAGACGAACGCACAAGCACTCTTCTTCATGAGCATTTGAGTATGCGGATAAAAACTAGATTAGAACGCTATCTGCTGTTAAAATCTAAGCCCAGAATCGATTCCAGAGGAATCGCAATGCATTCGGAAGATCTCAGAAACGATCTAGAAATGAATTCTGCGTTGATTTATCTTTCCAGCCCTAATGAAAACCTCAAAAACAATCAAACAATAAAAAATTCTTCAAATATAAATAGTAAAAGAATCCAGCTGCATAGAACCCGTTGTTAGGTTGATGATGGTGTAAACACCATTAATACTATATATTGCTTTATTTAAAAAGTAATGCTTGTGTACACTTTAGCACAATGTTAGTTTCTTTAGGAGGGTGACTGTGAGCTCTTACTAGCTGGTCTCCATTAATCTCACCCTCCTAAACTTTACTCCAATCCGGGTCACGGCACCAATTAGTTGCAGGACCGCCACTATGATTCCTGGGCCCCTCTAACCTTTCCCCTGTTACTGCACCCCTGTCTATATGACCTCCACCAAGCAGCATTCGAATGGGCATTTCTGGCATGGGAGGCAGGTGCGCTAACAAGGATGCTAAAGAATGTAGCCCCTAGTGTCAGTTCCTAGTGCCCCTCTTGAATGAGGTTAACTCGCACAGCTTTTACTAGCTGGCCTCCATTACAGAGGTATGTTGTTTACACATTGTGTGAAGTTTCCCTTGTTCAAAAGTCATATGAGTAGATTTCTGCTGGCCGCAAAGAGCATCATCCTGGCCATTTAAAGATTGATTGTCTTTATTATGGGAAAATAGTATCCAAACCATAAAAACAGTCAGAAAACTATTTCGACAGAAAACAACATTTACAAATACAACATTTACTTTGATATGTATCTATATATTTCAGGGAGCCGTTATTAATACGCAGAACATTGAAATCACTTATGTTTGCTTTTTAGTTTCACTTTTGAAATTTGCGATCACACACAGCCATGTACTACTTGCGGGATCAGGATCTGCAAAGCGGCTAGCCATGTCCCTTTTGTGGCTCCGTAGAACGCATTATTCGTTTTCCGTGCCTTTCTGAATACGGATTCGCTATTCAGGCACATCCCTATTGAAAATAATAATTTTAATTATGTCAATTTCTAAACGTACTGTTTTCTTTCTTTGGCTTTTGTGTAATATATTATATTATATTATATTTTATATTAGTTTGACACAATATAAATAATCAGTCTTTCCTGGTTTGTGTATGATGTTGAAGTGGATTCTTCCCAGAACTGTAGAAGCTTACAAATGTTTCAGTTTGTAGCTGTTTGTGTCTTCAAGAAGTGTGACTTGAGATCAGGTCAAACACAAAAGTTTTTGTAGCTGGGGGTGGGGTGTGTGTGTGTTTATGTGTGTTTGTGGTAGTGGGAGGCGATCATTCATGAAGAGTTATATATGGGTGATCAGGGCTATTTGACACACTTTCTTTATCAGGTGAGATATCTTATGAAAGTATTGCTTGTCCATATGTAGTTTATAATTATAATTTTATATACTCTTTGCTAGTTTTGACTAAACATAACTTTTAAACAGTTCCACTGTTGGCCAGGAAATGATACACATCATACCTTATAAGACACAGGGGGGGCTTTTTGTATTTAGAACTTTTTTGGAGATACTGCTAGAGAAACCACTTCTCCTGATATGCCAGTAAAAGACAAGGTCTTAATTTCTGTGAAATAATATGGAAAGAAGAAAGAAACTGGAGAGAGAGAATGCTTTAAATTAGAAAACATACATAGACAAGTTATCTAATGGCTCTGTCAAAAATAATAAGGTTAGCTATATTTGAGTTCAATAATATTCTGACTATTTTGAGGCTGTTTTGTGAAACTTCCCTGGTTCACCCCCTTCCTCCAGCTCCTTAACTGCTGGTCATTAACATATGAAAGGTCTGACAGCTACCAGTGCTCACAACCAGCAGTGTTTCAGCTGTATATGTCCATGAAACTTCACAGACTCCTGTATATGTCTGTGCACACTGGAGTATGTGGGTATTTCTGGAAATGTACTGTTCTGTGTAACTTGGCTTAGGTAATTTCCACATACATCTGGCAAACCTGAAATTGCACAGCAGTTTACCATGGCCAGATATTATCAGATTTGACCCTTTTCATGCAGTGAAGTTAGCTGTGTATTCTGACAAAATAGTTGAATAAATAATTGTAAACAACATATAATCAAATACTTCATAAGACCATAATCCGTTGTTGGAGGGAGGGGGTGGAAAAGGAGAGATAAACAGTTGTAACTAGTAAAGAGGATGGAAGAATGATAATTAATGAAAGTAAGGATGAAGGTTTACGCTGTTTTTGATAAGAGAGATATATCAAAGATTTGATGTGTGGAGCTTTTATTTAGTGGAGTCATGAAGTCATCAATAATTTTCTTCTCTCTTACTCATTACATCTATTAATTCAAATTCTACATGCTCATCCAAGGAAATATCTCTGTTTTTGCAGCATTAAGCAAAAGTATGTCTGACCTAATAAGGGAGTGAAAAAATGTTTTGATTCAAGTGGGCACTTTTGTGCAGCAGTCCAAGTCATTAGGAAGGTTTTTTTTTTTTTTTTTTTAATGCCAGCAGTGATCTAAAGGTTGGGAGACACTTGTGTTTTTCTTGGCAGTTTGCCAGACAGTCATAGCTGGTAGAGGCAGATAAATAGCACTCTTTTCTACATGGTCCAAATCCTATTTGAAAACAATATGACTACATTGTGGATGGAAAGTCTATTTTTGTGCTGTTCCAGTATGTGCATGTGTTTGAGGGTGGGGGTACAGATAGTGTTGCGACTCAAAATATGGAAGGGGAAAGAAGGATTTGGAGAGAAAAAGTGAAACTTTGTGTGATGGTTTTAACCTGCAGTCATTGCTGGAGAATATCTGGGGTCCATCTGCATTGTTGAACAGCTTTTTGCAGTGGGCCCACTAAAGTACCTCAATCGCTTGACTAAATTGTTGGAAATTGTTAAAGGAAATAAATGAATTTTCAAGTTGTCCTTCATGTTTTACAGCATGCCCATTGCATACAGAACACTAATCCTTTGCACATGATATCCATGCGAGCATACCAAGTAGGCATGTTATGGAATTATCCATAAAGCACTTTTTGATGGAGCTCCATCCATAGGAATTGTAATGCATAACCAGAAGTTCACTAAGAAAAGTTGGCCTACCTCAAAAGGACAGTTATCCTTTGTACAGCTCAAATAATACACATTTTTGCTTTTAAACCCTCTGGAACACTTTCACCATAGTCTCATATTGTAAGTCACTCATTTAAATCATTCATATAAGTTTGGAGTGATAATGGTAATGGTGAAGGTTGAAAGGACAGGCTACACTTAATTTCTAACGATTATCGCCGATTTGATTGCACAGATACTATTTAAACTAAACTGAGCTAGACAATGACATCTCTGAATTCAATAATGAAATGCCTTTAACTGAAAATTGAGTGTTTAATCTTATCATTATACATTACTGACACTCTGTCCTCCAATTTGATACTGTTAAGTGCTTTGACACAATCTGTATTGTTAAAACCACTATATAAATAAAGGTGACTTGACTTGACTTACTGAGGAGCTCAGTTTGATCATTGATTCTCAGGTGTACAAAAACAGAACACCTCCTGTTGCTTATGGAATGTATTTATAAAATGTAAATATATTACACATTATATTATACATTAAAGGAGTCATGAACTGCCTTTTTATTATTTTGTACTGTTCTCTGAGGTCCCCTTATAATATTATCAATATTAAAAAAATAAATAAATAAATAAAAAACATCAATTTAGAAGTAATAAGTTGTATGTTGCGACATTACTGTTGGATCCAATATATTTGGCACATCATTGTCTTTTAGTTTCAATCTTTCATAAAATCCAGCGTCGAATTGTGACTTGTTTGTAAACAAATCCGCAGTAAAATGAAGTGAACAAAGGAGCAATTTCTTACTGATGCAGTCACTTCATTAAAAAAAAGGTTCATCCACTCTTTCCTAATGTTAAGATCAGAAGGAAGGCAATTCAAAGAACTTGGCACTAATACAGCGTCTTGTCTTCAGAGCATCTTTATCTTTTGGTTTCTGTGTAGACCTGTGATTTCTCGGGGGCGGGGCTAAACAAGCAGTGATGTAGAATAGGTGGGCGGTTCTAAACTGGCAGTGATGTAGAAGCAGGCGTTGATGATCTTCTGTGGAGGCGGTGCTTATCCACACTATTACATCATAGAGTAGAGCATTCCAAAAGCTGTCATTTTGTCAGACTGCCTTCAATATAAACTGTTTTTAGACTACTGAGAAAGTTTTGAGTTCTGAAACTTACAGGATGTTTTTATAGTACAATGACCTCTTACATGTCAAAAGATCAAGGGAATTTTGATTTCTCAGTTCATGACCCCTTTAATATTATTCACCTTTAAAGTGGACCGTTTGAATTTGGTCTTATAGCTTTTAAAGCTAAAGACTAAGCATTCGGACCTCATACTGGTGCACCTTTTCATGAATATGCCCATTGGTGAAGCACTATGGGTGGGGGAGGGAGAGACCCATAATCCTTTGCACCTGAATGATTGTTTGTTTTTGTGGTCAAAACATGGGGAATTATGAGGGTGTGCACATTTAATTTTCCTTTAGAATTTAAGGATAAAACATCTGTTTAGTGTGTTTGTTTATTTATTTATTTATGTATGTGCTTGTTTGTTTGTTTGTTTGTTTGTTTGTTTGTTTGTTTGTTTGTTTGTTTGTTTGTTTGTTTGTTTGTTTGTTTGTTTGTTTGTTTGTTTGTTTGTTTGAAGTCACAGTACATGTGATTAGTGTTCCTTTTTGTCAGGTTTGTTCTGTTATCTGAAAGTTGTCGACTACTAATTGAAAGTGTTCAGCAATTATCAATTTTGCATATACTGTAGTGGATTTCAAAGTTAATAGTTGTGGAAACTTTTTTTAAAAGTTATGTTTAGGAAGTATTTTGTATTTAGGACTTATTCATTCATAAAGAACTGGAATTCTTGAGAAAGCAGAGGAAAAATAACCTTCATCGTCATTAGTCAGTTTTGAATTCTTTATTGGAGTTAATGAAAATGAGGCTTTGGATTCATACAGTGACTTTTCACGCATACACACACACTACTATGCAAAGAGGTAAATGCTGATACTTTTGTAAATCTTTCCACAAGGTTTTTGTAAAAAAAAAAAAAAAAAAAAAGTTGCACCAGGATAAAAATCAACCTCCTACCACACAAACAAATCAAATTCAGTTCAACATGCTCAAACATCGCCGACTGCACATAAACATCAAGTCTTGGCCTTAAATGGTCTGAGCACTGAGGTAGGCCAAATCAGATGGATGTAGGATCAAGAACAGTGGGCTTAAAAAGAGAGATATAGGGAGAGATACCAAACTAAACAGCAGAGAGAATAAAGTTAAATTGTGTTTGGCTCGAGTCCATGGCCCAGTATAAAGCACAAGCTCTCTGCACAGCTAGAGGTCTATTATATGATTTTACAACTGGAAAAAACAGTCCTGACATATCACACTAACCGTGTTTGGCCATTCAGGATTCTGCTGAAAACACCTACACCTACACCTACTTTGTAAGTCCAGATATGGGAATTAACTTAATGTTGTATAATCTCCCCAAAGCGATATTACATTATTATGTTTTGTATGCATATAACATAAATATGTATAAATACGGTAAATGTGCACTTTTTTGCTCATGATGAGAGCATTTTGGTTATTGTACATGTTTTTAGTAGATACTTATTTTAAGCAAAAACACATCTCACTAAATATATTTATTAATATAAATTGTCACATTTAAAAGCACTAAACTTAGTGCTTAATGCCTGTTGCAATGTTTAATATAATTTTAGACAATTTGGTTGTAATATATTAACTGTTGTTGGAGGATGCACTGTGTCAGTATTGTATATAGAGCACCCACAGAACTGTACACTCCCATCTGTGCTTTTATGGGATTGCTTTGTCCTGTTCTGTAGATCTCACCCCAAATTGGATTATTTATATCCCACCACAGATCTATCCACGTCTAAATAAAGAATAGGGGAATATTACAATTATTGTACTTGTATTATACTTTTCAATAAGCAGACAAACATATCATCACCAAATGCATATAGACACATTCCATGAGCTTTGTGAATGTGCAAGCATCACATTTTTTAATACATATTATAAACAGAAGTGCTCCAGACATATGATATGGTTGGGTTTAATGTCACAAAAATGTCACTGATGTGACATTGCTACTGGTCGGAAATAACCAGGGGCTTGGGGCAGAAATTCCACTAAAATAACATAATTACCCCCAAAATTCATGGTTTTGAATTGTAAAAATGTAAGTATTTGTTTTTTTAATATTCATAACATGATATAGTTAAGCAATATCACTCAGTCAAGAGCACTGCTTTTTCCAAGTGTCAGCACAATTGTAAATGTGATATTGATTTTATACAAGTTCAGTAATCAAGAAAATAATCTTAGTGACATTTTAGCCATAATATTCCAAGTTTTTGTTTGAAACACCTTTAGGTCACTGATGATCTTACAACCCCACTACGTAAATTGACAGTGTTGAGGAAAAACACAGTAAATACATTATTCACAAAACTGTATGTAGATTTACGGTGACCATGAGGGGACATGTTCAGATCACTTTATTTTCTCATGGCCACGACATATTAACTCATGGGAACATGATAATATGTCGTGGCCATGAGATTGTTTTGTCGAGGTAACAACAAACATATTGTTACGGGGCTGACGAGACGTGAGACGTGCGGATCCATATGCAGACTTTTATTGAGCAGAGACGTGGTCATAACAGGCAGGGTCGAACAGTGGCAAACAGGTATAACATGGGCGAGACAAAGAGTAAACAAAGACAAGCGTGGGTCGACAACACGAACATTATCCAAAGGGGCTAGACAGTTTAGGTAATCCAAAAATGTCAGCGATAGTCAGGGCAGGGGAAAACACAATCCGACAAAGGCAAGGCAAGGCAAGGCAAGGCAAGGCAAGGCAAGGCAAGGCAAGGCAAGGCAAGGCAAGGCAAGGCAAGGCAAGGCAAGGCAAGGCAAGGCAAGCGGGGCTCTGTAGGGCAGTAATAATGCATACAATACTCAGCCCTGAGGCAGAGAAAGTCCAAGGCTTATAAAGCGTGTCTAATGGGTTTCAGCTGTGTAATCAGTGCAATGTGTAATCTGTGACAGCTGTGTGATCTGTGCGATGGATGATGGGAAATGTAGTAGATGGTGAAGTGCAACCGTAATGTGATCAGTGCAATGAATACTGTGGCGAGTGAGTGACCTCTGGTGGTGAGTGAATGGAAGTTCATGGACAGGATTCGTGACACATATGTCGTGGCCACGTGGGAACGACATCCATTTCTCATGGCCACGACTTCTTATGTTGAGGGAACAACATATTTTTCTTGTGGCCACAAGTTTAATGCATAAACAAACCTGCGTGACAGTAGCGAGCCGGGATTATCAGAGATGTATTTATTAATATTTTATTTTGAATTAAGAAATTATATTCATCAATATTATCAAATTATTATATTAACATCCAGAAGACCATTAACGGATTGTCTTTTCCTGTAATATTTGTATATTATTATTGTTATTATTATTATTATTATTATTATTATTATTATTTGGCTATTATTAGTGGATATACTTTTATATTCGTTTTCTCCATTTATTTTGATCTCTTTACTTAACGTTCTGAATAGTTTTGTAAATAATAGCCTACTGTAAATGCTCAACATGCCAATAAAGCTTTGATTATGCTGATTAGAATTTTTACTGGAATGCAGTTTAAATTTAACATATTTCATTTTATTTTCACTAATTAACAGACTATATTTATAAATACTATAGTGTTTCATTCAAGAATTAATCATTAGTTTAATTTATAAATGAAAACACAACATGCTCATTTATTATCACAAACGGGCATAAATAAAGTCATAAAGTCAAAACTTTATTGGCATAATTGTCAGGCGTTTACAGCATTTGCAAAATATATGGTAGCAAATAATAGCATAGGCTAATTATACAGAACGTTAAGTAGGTAAAGTGATACACAAATTGAAAGGGAAAATAAGCATATATAACAATAAATATAAAAACATTAATATAATAACAATAATAATAATTATTATTATAATAAATGAAATGTTAAATGTTAATAAAAATGTTTTATCCATTCCCAGGTTGCTATGGTCACGCAGGTTTGTTTACGCATTAAAGTTGTGGCCACGAGAAAAATATGTTGTTCCCTCAATATACGAAGTCATGGCCACGAGAAGCGTATTTCGTTATCTCGACAAAACGTTCCCACGAGTTAACGTCATGGCCACAACAAAATTAAGCGAACCGAACATGTCTCCTCACGGTCACCGTATAGATACAGATAGATAGATATTTTTTACTGTTGAAAAAAATTGCAATTAATCTCTTGATTAGAAAGCAAAATAAAACAGTAATTATATACTTTTCTTCTGATTGTTTTGCATGCCCCAGTTTTAGTTGACAGAATCCTGAATCTCTATCTATTATCATAATGTATCTTGTCCTAAATTTGTTAGTGTCTTATCGTTGTATATCTTGACTGCTTTCCCTTTCTTTTTTCTTAACAAGTGTGGTTAATTACGTGTTTAAAATCACTTTGGCCTTCACTCTATAATAAAACCATGACTCTCCCTCTCTGTTTCTGTCTTTATTTCTTGCCTCCAAAAGAAGGCAGCTGCCTCCCAGGATCTTAAAATAACTGCAATCTCTCTTGTTATTATAACAGTCCCCAATCTCCCCTGAACTATTCTCCCTGCCTGCATTAAACCTCCCCACATTTGTCTTGATCTAATCATCAGTGTTCACAAGGGAAATCTGTTTCCCATTTCATACTCCTGAACAGATCCAGAGCGCAACTCTGAACTCAAATGAAACTCTCTTCATCTCGTCTCGTTATTTTTGTGCCTCAGATGTAGCTTATGTTGATGCTTCTGGACCGTTATTCAGATGTTGGAGCTGATGGAGCTGTTAGGGCATGTCTGTTGTTTGAGGAGCCTTATGTGGGACAGTGGTTTGTCACTCATAGTGTGATAATGATCAGATTTCTCACTACTGTCAGTACAGATAACAATAGAAAGATATGATATTCTGGTCTGTTCTACTGTAATTATGCTCCCTGCCCTGAGTAAACACCATATTCATGCTTAGATATCCATAACATACTGCTGGGGCACCACAGACTGTTTGTGATAGTACTGCTGATATCCTATTTTTCACATATAATGGTTGTTTATTACTTTATAATGTTCCCTGCTGTATGTCTCATTGCTGTGATGGAGATAAATTTATTTTGTAACTGATCTCTTGTATTTTAAATTAGCAATTAGTTAACCTGATGTCCCAGTCCTGGCTTTAACTGATGGATTTGTCAATAAATGCAGTAATGTCAGGCAGTTTAACTGGCTGTTTTCAGGCTGTCTGTATCTTTGTGTGTGGTAAAAAGGGTCAGGTCATTAAAGGTATACTCACTTGACAGGATTGAGTTTATAATCCCAAAATGATTTCAGGATTTCACTCTCTCTATGTGCTTCTAACTTGCATACTAACATAGTCAATAGTACATAACACTGATTAAAACCATGGTCTAACCATTTCTGTGTGATTTTTATGGAAAGATGAAGGGCAATATTTTAATGGTATGTTATATGGCTGCAGGATTAGAATGCTTTTTCAGAGATATTGCAGAATTGCATGGTAAGCATTTTCTTCCCCATAGAAAAGCATGCTTAACATGGCTTAATATGTAATAAAAACCCCAAAAAATAAAAAGCCCAAATTTGATATTTTATTAAAAATATACACCAAAAAAAAAAAAAGCTTAATGTGCATTAATGTTGCATAACATTGCTTTTATATTCTGGGCTATTCTGCTTTATTAATAGTAATTTTATTAATAAGGTTATTAATATTAGCCTTAATAATGTTATCAGTATTTATTATTAGTCTATCGAATTTGGTCCTCCAATGTTACTGTTTTAAAACATTAAGCCACATTAAGCGTTTTAGAATGTCCCAAAACTGTGCCTTGAACTAAGCACTGCCTGTATTTCTTTATACTTGAGTCAAAATAAAACTCTATGAACCGTTGCATTGTGAAGATACGGAGCTATACGAACCACTGCAAGCTGTAAAGTAAAAAGGAAGCATTTGTCGAAAACTCAAATATCTTTGCAAGAGAACAAAAAAATTTTGCGAGGGAATGCAAAGTTTCTCGAGTGAATGCAAAAGTTTTCCTCCCACCCAGAATTTTCTCCACTCACCCCGATTTTCTTCCACCACCATGTCCCTTTAGGGGCTCCGTACTTCTAGACCCATTTCAGTAAAGCATGTATATCAGGGATGGGCAACTTTGATAGTGATGAGGGCCAGCATTGTTTCTCCTTTATAACAAGGGGCCAGGGCTGCATTTCCCAAAAGCATCGTAAGCTTAAGTTGATCATAGCTCCACTGGTTTCAGTCGGTCTACGATGTACAACGATGTAAGTTTACAATACTTTTGGGAAACGCAGTTCAGATTACTAATCCACGTCCACACACCTTTTACATCGTTTTACTCAATTTCATTTTTATTGAAGGAAATTAAAGTATAACTAATGTAATTTGTTTTTAAAGATTTTATTAACTATAAATCTTGTGCAGTTATGCTAATTCAGAAGGAAAACTGTGTTGTCAGTGGACAGAAATATTACCCCAACAAGCCAATGTAAACATTTCAATTGCATTGTCTGTAAATTTGCAACAAACAAATGTGCAGAGGTCCTTTTTTTATTAATGGCCTAGAACATTCTCAAAACAACCTAAGAGGACAGTTAAAAGGGGCTTATTCAAAAAAATTGGGTCCCACTTTATATTAGGTGGCCTTAACTACTATGTACTTACATTCATATTAATTAATTAATTAATTAATTTGATACAATGCACTTTTTTGTGTAAATACGCGTACATACATATTTTTACATTGTACTTATATTTTTTAAAAATACCTATATGTAATTATAGGGATGTGCCCGAAGCCGAATACATTATTCGGAAAGGCACGGATAATGGCTTCAAAACGAATAATGAATTTATCCGAATAACAGAAAAAATATTCGGCACACAATCACGTGTTCGCTAGACCAGCACTACATTAGTGAGGTCTGCGGTTGTTAAGATTTGTGCAATAATAATGGCTAGTACTTCTTTGATAGCGTTTGACACAGTTTGGTACAGATAATATCATGGTGATCATTGCGTTTGTCTAATTAATGTGGTCTCCTCAGCAATAAACTACTGCGCTCCTTTTTTGATTGCTGCTGTCAGTGCCGGCGAAGCAGTGTTGCCAGATATTGCTACAAAAAACAAACACAACCAATCTCCTGAAAAATGCACCAAAATAAGTTTAATTCTTATATTTTGCAAATAGGATACAGAATCTCTAACCTGAACCTTCATCTTCCCACTTTATTAATGCCCTAATTACTTTATTAACGCTGTTACATTAAGTATTAAAACAAGTCCAGCTACGTTTATAATAACTAGATCTGGCAACATAGCGGAGTGGAGGCTGCACTTGCGCCAAGCTGCTGCGAGCCAAATGAATTTATTCAGCGACATGATTTTAAATAATTTTTCATATGTTTTTAAATTTTATTTTTTAACATGAAACATTTACAGAGGTCTGGACCTCATAGCTGGCTATGGGCCTGGATGTGTAAAGTGAATGAGTGTAAACTATAGCCTATATGAATGAAATGAGTGCAAATCAGTAGCTGCATTGGGAATGCGCGTCTCTCAGAAATCAGAGCATTGTCTGGAGTTATATCAACTCGACAAAAATATCCTAAAAACAGTCCTAACTTCAAACCTTTTCGAAATCTCTAAAATCAACTCTAAAAACGCATTACATTAGCTCTTTTCATGAATGGCATAACATTTAAGTATACAAGACGAAAAAAAGCGATGTTTGATCAAGGCTTTTGGAGGGTCAAAAAAAAAAAAACTCGTAAATGATCACAGACTCCCGCAACACATGATCTAAGTTACTTAAAGTTCAAGCGAGCTTTATTGTCATTCTGCTATGAGTATGCTTCTGAACACTTTCTTTCCATTTCTATATATATATATATATATATATATATATATATTTTTTTTTTTTTTTTTTTTTTTTTTTTTTTTTTTGTCTACTAGGGCTCTTATTTAAGCTTGTGGATGCTTGTCTCTTGTCAAATTTGTACACAAAGTTTCACTGGAAAATAAGAAGAATAAAGTTATTTTTATTTTTTTGATAAAGTTTTAAATAAAAGATATTTACAAAGTTGTAATTTTAATAAAAAAGAATACTTTCTTTAGTTATACAAGGCATATTTGTTAAATGAAAACTACGAATCGAACAGATTTGCATTTAAAATAGTATTTTCATGTAATTTGACGAACTTTCGGTTTAAGCCACGCCCACTTCCGGATCTATCCGAATACAGATACAGTTACAAATAATGGCTCCGCTGCACACCCCTATTAATTACATCTGTAATAAATATCTGCAATTAAATTTATAATTACACTGTTGACCCATCCCTTACACCTTAACCTACCCTTAAACCTACCCAGACCACCAAACCTGTCCCTAACCTTACCCGTATCCCCCCTCAATAGCAGCAAATGTGTTTTGCAATACAATATGAACACAATAAGTACATTGTACTTATTTTTTTATGTAAGTACACAGTAGTTAAGGCCACCTAATATAAAGTGTGACCAAAAAGTGTTATTCCAAATGGTACCATAAAATCTGGTATCTGCAGGATTTTTTAAAATTAAATTTAAGACCTTTTTAAGACCTAAACTTCACATTTCAGCCATTTTGAGAAAAGGGATGAGTCAAAAGTATCAATTATTACATTAATTTATACAATTATTATCAACTAATTATTATATTAAATTACACATAAATATATCTTAGTGTCTTAATTGTTTAGATTTTTATAATGCATTAGCTTTTTGTCGAGCCACTTGTTCACATTTAAAAATATGTTGCAAAAATAGCAGATGGGCTTATTGAAAAAGCAATTTTGTTCTCTGCCAGCAGGTTTCACATTCGGAACTGCAGAAATATAGTGGTTTCCCTGGTAAATGCAGTACACAAAGCTAGCTTTGAAATGTGCAGCACTCAAGTTTATTCAGTGAAATCGTAGCCTTTTAAAGTTTAATCGTCATATATAAACAATTCAACTGAAGTTGTTTTAAGCACCCGTGAAAACCCTAAAAACATTGTTCAGTGCAAACATTTCTGTCATGCATTTGGCCAAAAGCTTGTGTTGACTATGAATTTTACCTTTGAAATTTGAGGCAAGTGCAACTCTGGTGTCCCCGTTGTTTGTGAGCAGTGGTGTGATGGCAATTTAAAAAAAAAACTGATCAAACAATCCAAACATATGGGTATCACCTTGAACTTGGTAAAAAGATAATCTGTTTACCATCTTGACTGGAAAATACTGTTTTCATGGTCAGTTTTTCATTTATTATTTGCTTTATTTATGTTAGTGAATTTTTACATTAGAGTGCATGTCCTACTACATTGAAATTAATACGGGGAGCGGCTGGAAAGTGATCATTATCTTGTTGGAGATAATATTAACATCATAAACTGAAAGCAATCTTTATGTGACTTGCTTTTCAAGTGTTTTAAAATTGTTCATCCAAGTCTAATATGATCCAGAGGGCTGTACTAAAAGACACTGTAGGCCATATGGCCTACGGGCCGCCAGTTGCCCATCTCTGATGTAAATGGTGCACTCATATTTGGTTTATAGGCCATCACTTGATGCCCCAAACATGGCAGTAGCCAGCTTTGAGGTCACCGGTAAATTTTTCATATTCAAAAATAAAATTCAAAGTTCTCTGAATGACTAATTAGCCATTTAAAACTCCTATGAGTGTCTGCATGTAAAATTCAGTTTAGACAGATTGCCGAGATTGTATAGTGAGTGTGGTGTGAAAACGATGGAGAACGATTTATGTTGCTGCAAGGGGCAAAGTGAACCGTGCTTGAGAGATAGTTGTGAATTAAGGCACGGGTGCCATGTTGCCAGATCCAGTTATTTTAAGTGCCTTTGTACTTGTTTTTCCACTTCAGTGGGAAGTTGCAGTTTAGGGTTAGCAATATCTTTATGCTATTTCCAAAACAAAAGATTTGAACTTATTTCGCTATTTTTTTTATCCACCCCTAGCCTGCAGTAAAGCATTAACAAATTTTGATGCAATAAATAAGGTCTAATTTAACAATGTCCCACCAAAGTGTATTTGTAGGTGTTATTATAGTACAATTCTTAACACCCCACACAATACCTCACTAATTTTCAAACCCTGGTTATGTCCATGATCCCAAACACTTTTCTCATTATCTTTGTAATTGCACTAACCTGCAGCCAAACACTAGTCCTAACTCCAGGGGTCCATTCTTCGTACCTCGCTTAATAGATCTGAGATGATTTGAAAGATTCCAGATCTTATAATCTTGATAACTGATCTCTGGCTAATTTGGTTCTTCAAAAGATTTTGCAGATTTGATTAAAATATCTGGATTAAGTTGTCTAAAATTACTGTGCATTCTGATGTTCCTCAAAAAGGGCAGATGTATCGATACTCGAAACCATGATCAGCAATTGATACAATTACAATCTTTGAAGCAGATTTGTTAGCGAGTTAGCGACATACGAAAAACAGGCCCCAGTTCTCCCTTGAAGCCTCTATTTATGACATTTAGGTCAAATCAAAATAGGGCTGCGGATGGTAGATGAAATGTCAAGCAAAAGAAAGGCCTCAGCACAGACCCTTAACGTTACAAGATCCAGGAAATAGTCACTTGAGATGCATTAGCCATCTCGCTTGTTTTCCACAACACTGTCACTGGATGCATTAGAAAACTCAACGGCGAGATAGACGGTGCAGTCTAATTGGTCTATTTTTTAACCTTTTTCTATATAGTCTTAGAAGAGGTATAAAAGCCTTAAAAGGTTGAAGACTGGTTGTAAACAGGCCTGGAGCACTTGTGCACTGTAAAAAATTATTTAGCAGTTCAGTTGTTTCAATTTTGTTTTATTTTTTTTTTTATGTTGACAACTTTCAGTTACTGAATTTGTTCATTCAACTTAAAATTTTAAGTTTTCACTGTCTCAACTAGTTTTTAAGCTGACTGAACTAGAGTATTTGTCCTCTCAACTTAAAAAAAATGTGTTGAATCAATTCTGTAACAACATCACATTCTCAACATCACTTATCGCGAGATCTCGTGAAGGTCGTTGGTTGCAGTCTGCTCGGATCATATATGCTCCCATATATGTCTAAATCATCTTCTGCTGCGATCTTGAGAGATTTAACGGCTTTTATTTCAGTTGATTTCATCAAAGGCTGTGGCTGAAGTCAGTTGTAGTTCTGGTGTTTCAGTCATTCAGTGATTCTGCTTGTTAACAGCAGGTGTTCATCACTAATGCTCAATCAGCACTTAATTAATCACTTAATTAATCGCATAATTATCTCATTAACTTTAACACTGCTTCAGTGTTACTTTAACACTCTTTAATCGTCTCCACAAACAGCATCACCAACTTCAAACATTACTAACCAGTTTGACTTTTTTGTCATGCATCCAAAATTTCTTATTAAGAATTGACAGAGGTTTAGATGTTAATGTTTACTGAAAATAATCAAATTTGAAGTCACTGTTGTGGAGATACATGTTTGCTTTAGTTGGGCTCTTGACCCTTGACTTTCTAACATTAGTTTTTCTCTGGTTGCTGTTTATGAACCACATTTGTTATAGCAAGAAAAACCAAGAGAAAATATAATCAGGTTAAATTGGCCATTTATTGACAATGATGTAGTTGTCTTGTATAGCCTGATTCATTGATGTTATCAGTGGTAATGTCTAATTTAGTTTATGTCATTGATCACAACTGCATTTTAATGGAATACTATGAAGAACTTTAAAAACACTTTGCATATCGGTACTGCTTAGACACACAGACATCAAGAATCAGCATATGAATCTCAACAATGGTGACGATCATCAGACAGATTCATGCTGCAGTGCATTCTGGGTGCACCAATCATAACTCATCCATGGCTCCCAGCATGCATTGCGACATGAATAAATTATGCAGCTGCATTGTCTTAGTATTTTCTTTTATTCTTATTTTCTTTTATTTTTGTTGTGACTTTTTACTGCCTTGTTTCGTGGCATTCAAAAAAATCATATCAAAATAATCCAAATATTTTGTCACCATTGCTGAGGTTCACATGTTGATTCTTCAGGTCTATGAGTTCCATGACTGATTTTTTTTTATGAGCTATATTTATAAAAGTGGCTTATAAAGTTTTTTCACATTGCCGTCTTATATCATAGAACTGCAATAATACAGAAATCTTAAAAGCACTGCAGATTTAGACAAACCGCAATCAGAGACTCAGACACGTTATATGAGTTTATCATAAGCACCTTGCCATCACATACAGTATGTGCTTTATAAACACAATTATAGCAACCAAAGATAAACTTATATTTACAAAGTCAAGAGGCAACTAAAGCAAACACTATTCGCAAAAACGGTAAGTTAAAAAAAAAAAAACTTAATAAAAATCAACTTGAGCATATTCCTTAACTGGACTAATTTTTTTTAGTTGACTCAAATTGCTTTTTACAATGTGGTAACCAGAAGAACATGGACAATGACGGTCACAACCACACCTCCTTACATCACGAATTCCCAAGAAATAGTCACTCAAGATGCATCCTCCAAAGACAGCATGAGCTGTTTTATGTTCCCAGAGCACTCGCTGGATGCATTAGCCAGATTTTGGTGTGGCAGTTTTCTTCCTGTAATTGGTTTGTTTGTCAAACATAGGAGAGACGTCTTTGAGAGACTTCAGAGCTATAAAGCAACCGCGCCTGCTCGTTTAAGGCATGGGAGAGGGCAGTAAACATACCTGTTCTATTCGTGTAAAGAGCCCCTTAGAGAAATACAAGAGAGGCATGACAGCAGAGGAGGCCTGGGCCATAATTACACATTTACAGTTAATGTCTATCACCCATCTTCCTCCTCATCCCCTAAACAGCTCTAACTCTTAGCTAATGGCTTGTGCTGCAATTGCAAACCAGACTCAGAAAGTTATCCCAACAATGCCAAAACCCAATTGCATTCTCAAAATCTAATTGCGTTCTTCAGTGTGATTAGTGAACTGTATTTCAGAGCTCTCTGCCCTGAATTCATGTCTTATATTCACCCATATTAGATTCAGTGGAGAGCACTTTTGCACAAGTCTCTTCTGAGCAAAAGACCCCAGCAACCTCAAGAGTATCTCTCCTCCAGAAATTCAGAAGAGATCTCAACAATGTCTCTAACCTTCAGTCAGTAGTTGTATTATTTGTGTTTGCTTTGTGTTGTAAAGTTACACAGTGCAACATGTCTGAAAGGCAGATAGCGTTCAATCGCAGTTTATAAGATCTAAAATGGTCATGAAATTTGAGTTTATTTGGGGAATTGTTAAAGAAACAATGGTAAATAAGTCTCAGCAATGTGAAATATGACTGTTTGTTGTGGAGCTAAAGTGGTTTATTTATTCACACTTAAACTCAATTTCACCTCACGCTAAACTCCTCCGTCCCTCCTCTCTTGATTTAGAGTATTTGGCAGACACTCAGATAGTAGGCATGAGCTTGTAGCTATTCTCTTATCAGCAGTGGTTAACACAACCATGTCAAAGAAGAGAGTGCGCTCTCTCTCTCTCTCTCTCTTTCTCTCTTTCTCTAAGGCATTTCTTGTATCATGCATTCCCCTCACAGAGCAGCTCTCAACGCTTCATGTGAGGTGATTGGATATAGCAAACATGAAAATGTTCATGTCTGCAGCGTCTGAGAGAGAAATCAAACCCTGTTCCACTCACTTAACTCATTCACTCTCCCAGTCGCCCGCTGGGAATTACTTCACCGAGTCGAGTGTCTCTTATCAGCTCCTCAAGGTTCAAATGACAACTACACACGTATTTCACATGCAGTTACACACAGTCACCCATAAAGACGCAGAGGAGATGGAGGTGTAAATTGCTGTCATTTATGGGTATTGTATTCACTGTACTGTTTTTGAAAATGGCTTATCATCATATAATAAAACTAAAACTAAGGTAAAAATTAAACCATACTCTCTCCATAGGCTCTGATTTGGTTCTGTGTTGTTGGCATGGCAATTAGTGTTTACCTTGTTTGTTTGTTTGTTTGTTTGTTTGTTTGTTTGTTTGTTTGTTTGTTTGTTTGTTTGTTTGTCCACAGTGTCTGAGATTCAACATGCAGTTGAATCCTATAATATAATTATAGGTAACAAGAAATTGTTAGCTACATTACTAAGTAACACTTTACTTAAAGCCTTTATATGTATAATGCATTATAAAAATAGTTTTATTTCATTAATTATGCCTTGTAATATGTTATAATGGATTGTACAAACTCATGAATAATTGTAACCACAGTTAATACATTATAACACTTATCAATTCATTGTTACACTATGCATTTTGAATTATTTTATAGTTATTTACAATAAGAGGTAACATAAGAGGTAACACTTTATTTAAAGGTGTCCATGTTACACATTGCATGTACTTACTATTATAATAACAATAAATTAAGCATAATCACATGCAAGTAACCCTAAGCCAAACCTTAATCATATAATAAGCAGATGTAGTTAATAAATATTACTCAGTACTTAAAAGTGTAATTACACTGTAACAAGGACACCTTAAAATAAAGTGTGACCCGACAAGATATAATGTATCACAATGCAAATTATGAACAATTATAATGCATTATACCCTTTAATAACCCTTTAAAAATGCATTATACATAAAGGCTTTAAATAAAGTGTTACCAAAAATACTTGTGCTGATATTATCTAAGTAAAACT
Source organism: Acrossocheilus fasciatus (assembly GCA_036784905.1). Lineage (NCBI taxonomy): Eukaryota > Metazoa > Chordata > Actinopteri > Cypriniformes > Cyprinidae > Acrossocheilus > Acrossocheilus fasciatus. Next base: position 30,621,679 of record CM071956.1, read on the forward strand.
AAAATTAATTGTAAAAATTGAAAATACTATTAAAATTAAATGCAATTAGAAAACTATAATAACCTCTGGTTAAAAGGGTTTGGTTTGGAAATATTCTTTGTAATATGATAGTGATTTGTTTAACCAAGGGCAGAAACATTATTACAGAAGTGGTGCACAGGGGACATGCATTGAATACTGAAGAGCAAAGCCTGTCTCGCTGTCTCTGTGCCGTTAGACTGGGGTATTATCTAGGGGCTGTTAATTATGAAGTGTGGTTACACATCACTTTAACTGCACCCTAACTGCAGATTAGTGCATTATGGCTGCTATTATCCTGACACAGTTTATAACTCTGTTAAACAGGATTTAGTATGAGGGCCGAGCCAGCGTCAGTTACCTCTCCTCCCTTTTCATTTGTCGTGTCTCTTTGCTGGAGGAGAAGAAATCCCCTGTGAAAGAGAAACCAGGCCCCAATTGCATGAAAACCCTTCAGTGGTATCCTTGGAGGGTAAAAAAAAAAAAATGTCTCGGAGGAAAATGATTTCTTGTAACAAACATCTAAACGGTTACCCTTACCTTAGTGCTTATACTAATAAATAGAACACATTGTTTTCACATTGCACTCGGCAATGCCCAACTACTGTCACAGAGCACCACTCACATTGTTTTCCATTAATAACTGACATAGTTTGTCCATTATATTTGTCCTCAATTGTTGTTAATGTACTCACAGACACCCTAGGCTGCAGGGTACATTGTGCATAAACATTATTGCAGGTTTGTTATACCACATTTAAGGAAATTGCATATATCTTGCCCTTTCTAATATTTCTACTTATGCTGCTGCACCTTTTTTGAACTCAGGAACAGTTAGGACTCGGACTAAAGACAGACTAACCAGTGATATGCGTATGCATGAACCATGCACCTGAATGGGCAACATTAAAGTTTTTATGGTTTCTCATTTTTATGAAAATATGTTATTTGAGTTGATTAAGCTTCACATTTTACATCATTATTGGGTGCTTTAATAATATCATTGCGTAGATGTTATGTCATTGTTTCATTACATAAACAAACTAGTGTTTTGAACCAGTTCATTCAAATGTTTAGTTTCTTGCACAGACCAATTGTTTCGCTTCATAAGGCCTCGATATAATGACAAGAAACACAATATTAATTTTGTGTTCCTTGATATGCTTTTTTTGTTCTCAAAAATGGGCAGCTGCTGACTTGCATTTTATGAATCACCAAGGACCATTTAAAAATCTTCTTTACTGTACTACTGAAGAAAAAAGTCACCTATATCTTGGATGACCTGAGGATGAGTAATGGACAGCATGCCACTGATGCTGATGATAGCTAGAGTTTAGGTTCATGTTGTTTTGCATTCTTTACTATGTGAGATGATTAGGAATTGGTTTGGAAAGTAGGATGAAAATTAGGAATTGAAATGGTGTGTGCAAACACAGAGGCAGAATCATTGTCATTTACTGTATCAATCACTATATATATATATATATATATATATATATATATATATATATATATATGAAGATAACTCAATCCCAGAAAGAGGTAAATGTGAAGAAGAGAACCTGTAGAATAAATGTAGAATATGTAGATGTACTGAAAGAACTCTGTCAACTTTGCACCCAAAAGCACAGCAGTCTTGGTACTGTAATTACAGTGAGCCCAAATTACTGTACCACAAGTTGCTTTGGATCTGCCAAATAACAAGTAACTCGCTCTTTCTTGTCTGATGTTAACTTGTTTCGTTCTATCTCAGATCTCTCATTTGTACACCAGTGTATGATGAAATCCAGATTATCAGTCTTTCAAGCGTAAGCGAACATTAAATGAAGCACATGCATGCTGGAACATTGATCTCAAAATCCATTTACAGTTGTGAGTAACTTTTCAGATGAATGAAGGATTGGGGAACATTAACATTAGTGAGTGGACATATTTCCTGCATAGGCTTTCATTTTGTTTCATTTCCATTGGTCACAGATGCTATTTCAGACACATTACAAGCAGTATTGCTTTTGCCAAGACCCAGGGATAATTTATCAGGTTCATTTTGCTAGTTTGAAAAACAAGCTGACCTGAATACATGGTTTATATAGCACCTTTCTAGACCTCAAGGTTGCTTTGCAAGAAACAGTAAACAATCATACAGCAAACAAAAAAAACACAGTTAGTATACAGTAGAAATAGCATTGCAATGTCAGAGAGACCAGAACTAAAGCAAAGACAGGACAAAACAAAAAAGAAAAAAAGATAAAGGTTATAGAATTAAAGGACAGACAAATTAGAGTAACACAGTGAGAAAAGGTAAGTTTTCAACTGTGTTTGGTCTGAAAGGTCTGAAAAGTCTGAGGTTTCACAAAGTGATTGTGAAAGATTGTTCCACAGCTTGGGAGTAGAGCTACTAAACACTCTCTCCCCAGTTTACTCAAATGATTAATTTACTCAAGTAAATATCTGATTAAATCATGCAAAACCCAACCTACTTTGTTTTTGTATTTTTGTATGGTCTTTGTAATAAATAACATTTTTAGTTTGTATTAATGTTTTTGTCTTTGGAAAAAAATATGTATTGAATTAATCTTAAATAAAATGTCATTATTTGAACCAAACCATAAATATATTTTGAGAAACTTTTTTTTTACTTTTCTAAAATATAACCTTTTTTCGGTGTGTGTATTATGGTCATCTATGTTTATGGGTATCTGTTTTATTTTAATTTTGGTTGTCTAGCAGGAGAGTGGCCTGATTTTCTGAACCATGACAGACAGTAGATGGGACTGAAGGAGTGTGTGAATATTCTGTTTAGTGCCGCAGAAAATACACACTTCACTTTTTAAGAACCTTAATAGGTCAATCAAATATTACCTTCAAATACTGATCAGAAATCTTGATGTGTTTCAGATTAATGTACTACTAGAAGCAATGCCCCTGTGTGACAGCAGGCCCAGTCATGTGCTGTGATTGGTGTACTTTGGAGAATACCATGCAGTTCTGCCGCCTGGCACGCTAAGAGCCTTCTGGAGGTTTTCTCCGATGGAGATGAGGAAATACGTTGCATCTGCCTTGAAGAGAATGAACTCTGATCCTTTCTCTCACCTTTAATTGACCTTCATCCACCCCGAGGAATGAAGACGGTGAGCCGAACCCCGGCTTCCAGCTGTAGTTCCACACTCGTCCAGATGAGGCGCTACAGAGCAGGAGTTTATCCCTTCCTGTTCCCATCAGTCATCAGCTCCCTGAACCTGCCCTCCCCAACGCAGACTCGTAACACCCCCAACAGCGGAGGTAGCCCATCTCCTGTGGGTAAGACCGGTCACATTCATTCAGTGCATGATCTACCATCATTCACAAACATCTAAACCTGTGTGCAAGCACCTGAGCAGAGTATTAACAGCATTTTGACAATGTTCTTGTTAGAGTCCTTCAAGGAAAGGGAGCTTCAGGATTGGCTGGCTGTTCGATGTCTCATTACTCTCATATTGCAACTCATTAGCACTGTAACTGTCTTAGCCTTGTGCATTATTAGTGTGTGCAGCGTATGGTGATCGTCTCATCTTGGATTAGTGCCTAAATGTCTGCAGGCTTCGGAGAACCTCCTGCCTCTCTGATGTGTACAGTTTAGACTGCAGGACTGCAAGACATACAGGCCATATACATACTTCCACAAAATTTGGTTGTCAGTTCACTTTTTAGTGAACTAATCTTGTTCTGTACACACACAGTTCAGTAATTTACGGGAGTGACAACCGTATTCTGCAACCAAACTGACACCTAAAAAATCAGGTAGTGGCAACCTCATTTGCAGAAATTCTACGCAGTATGCAGGGAACCAAATTCAACAACTAGTTGTTAATGACATTTTTAAATGCGTATCAGAGTTGTGAGAAGTTCATCTTGACTCATTGATGTTGCTAGATCTTGCTATGAAAAAAGGGCAAATAAGAACAAGCCTATAATAAACTTAAAGTGCCCCTATTATGGGTTATGAAAGGTTCATATTTTGGTTTTGGGAGTGCACAACAACAGGTTGACATGCATGCAAGGTCAAAAAACACATTCATTGTCTTGTAATATGCATTTATTTTTACCTTACTTGCTCATCGACTCCCAAACGGTTCGCTAAAGGATTCATTTTTCCAAACCCCTCCTCGTGATGCTAATCTGCAGTGATTGGTCGATTGGTCTCATTTCCATTTCATCATGTCTGTAATGCCTGATAAAGCAGTGTTTCTGAGCGCAGTGCTACTTTGTGTACAGCGTTACCAGGGAAACAGATATTTTAAACCGCTCCAAAAGCTGCACCTAGTAGCAAAGAATGAATTTGCATTTTTGCAATATGCTAATGTTTCATGTTGACGTCAGCAAGAAACGGCTTGGGGTTCGTTTTAAAAATGACTCGTTTCAATGATTCAGAGTCGACTTTTTCTTTGAGAAACAATAACACATGGTGCACCTTCAGATTTAAAACTTTGCAGAATGTTTTCATTCACTTATAGCTGTGTTACACACTGCATGAAATGTCATTTTCAAAAATCCATAATGGGGCAGTTTAAAAGGATAGTTTATCTAAAAATTCTGTCATCAATTACTCACCCTCATTTCGTTCCAAATTCATAAGACCTTCATTCATCTTCAGAATACAGATTAAGTCAAGTCAAGTCAAGTCATCTTTATTTATATAGCGCTTTTAACAATACAGGTTGTGTCAAAGCACTTTGGGAGAAACCAGGCTCAGTCGGGGGTCAGTTCTTCTCTGGCCAGACGAAACTCGCAGTTCAATTCCAATCGCAGCCATGTCAGATGGTGCACAAACTCTGCTATTGTTGGGAGTCATTGTTCAGCTAACCTTGAGTTTCTCATGGTTAGCTGAACAATGACTCTCAGGGACAGTCAGATCACCTTTCTTTGTTCCTCACCCCCAAATATGCACCCCTCATCAACCATGTGAAGCCATCAGTGAAGACCATCAAGGTGTGGCCTGCGGGAGCAGATTCCACACTCCAGGAAAGCTTTCTACACACAGACTGGAGTATGTTTGCTTCTCAAGTCACCAGTGGCGCTCACACAGACATTGACTCTTACACCTCCTCTGTATTGGATCATATCAATATCACCATTGACAGTGTTACAACCCAGAAACAGATCACCACATATCCAAATCAGAAGCCTTGGATGAACAAGGAAGTGCGACTCCTGTTGAAGTCACGCAACGCTGCATTCAGATCAGGAGATGCACAAGCCTACAGCACATCCAGAGCAAACCTGAAGAGGGGCATTAAAAAGGCCAAGCACTGCTACAAGCTAAAGATAGAGGAACACTTTTCCAACTCTGACCCTCGACGCATGTGGCAGGGCATTCAGGCCATCAGTGACTACAAACCCAGCCACTCCACCCCCGCAGCCACTGATGTCAACTTCCTGAACGAGCTAAATTACTTTTATGCTCGCTTTGAAAGAGACAACAGAGAAACTGCCACCAAGCTCAATCCCTCAGCTGACCACCCACCAATCATACTCTCCTCCACAGATGTCTGTAAGGCACTGAGCCGGATCAGCGCGCACAAGGCTGCTGGACCAGACAACATCCCTGGTCGTGTTCTCAGGGCATGTGCGGAGCAGCTCGCTGGGGTTTTTACAGACATTTTCAATCTGTCTCTTGCCCAAGCAGCCGTACCAACATGCTTTAAATGCACTTCCATTGTGCTAGTGCCAAAACACTCTAGTCCGAGGTGCCCTAATGACTACCGCCCTGTAGCACTCACACCCATCGTTATGAAGTGCTTTGAGCGGCTGGTCCTGGAACACCTAAAGGACTCTCTACCATCCACATTGGACTCACACCAGTTTGCCTACCGTAGCAATAGGAGCACAGAGGATGCAGTTTCCATGGCACTGCACTCTGTGCTCACTCACCTGGACAATAAGAACACTTATGCACATATGTTGTTTGTTGACTTCAGCTCAGCATTCAACACTGTCATCCCAACCAAGTTAATAGCCAAACTTGGAGACCTGGGCATCAATACCTCAATGTGCAACTGGATTTTGGACTTCCTGACCAACAGACCCCAGAATGTTCGATCAGGATTCACCTGCTCCACATCCATCACACTTAACACTGGTGTACCACAGGGCTGTGTGCTAAGCCCGTTTCTCTACTCCCTCTTCACCTCCGACTGCAAGCCTGTGTATGGATCTAATTCCATCGTCAAGTTTGCAGACGACACCACGGTGATTGGCCTCATCAGTAACAACGATGAGACTGCCTATAGGGAGGAGATCCAGCACCTGGCCACATGGTGCACTGAAAATAACCTGCTCCTCAACACCACCAAAACGAAGGAGCTCATCGTGGACTTCAGGAAGGAGTCAAGAGGCACACACGACACCATCCACATCAATGGAATGGCTGTTGAGCGTGTCTCCAGTTTCAAGTTCCTGGGGATCCACATCTCGGTGGACATGTTGTGGAAAACCAACACCTCCAGCCTGGTCAAGAAGGCTCACCAGCGCCTCTTCTTCCTGAGGACACTGAGGAAGAATCAGCTCTCCCCAGCTATCCTGGTGAACTTCTATCGCTGCGCAATAGAAAGCATCCTGACCAACTGTGTCACAGTATGGTATGGGAGCTGCTCTGTTGCAGAGCGCAAGGCACTGCAGCGGGTGGTGAAAACTGCCCAGCGCATCACAGGGACTCCACTACCTGCCATCGAATACATCCAGAGGAAACGCTGTCTGCATCGAGCTCGCAGCATCCTTAAGGACTCCTCTCACCCAGCCCACAGCCTGTTTTCTCTCCTGCCCTCCGGGAGGCGTTTCAGGTGCCTCCGGACCAGGACCAGCAGATTAAATAACAGTTTCTTCCCTAGAGCTGTCTCTTTACTGAACTCTAACCCCCGTTGATCCACCTCCTCATATATTGTTAACTCTTCTCTCCTGCCTCACATCGGCCTTATTTGCACTACTGAATGTACATTTTTATTACAGTAACAACTGTTTACTTTTGTATCTTGCACTACCATACCTAAATTGGATTATGCTCATTTGCACTGCCGACTGTTATTCACATTATCAATGTTTACATTAGCATTTTGCACCGTACGTCTAATTGTAATATGCAATCACTTCCACTGCACTTTTACACTTTGTTTATAGTAATAGCCATCTGTATATATATATTATATTGATAGTACATATCACCTGTAAATTCTGTCTATAGTAATAGCCATCTGTATATCTATTCACTATACATATTCACCTGTAAATTCTGTTTATAGTAATAACCATCTTTCTATATATATTTATACATATATTCAGTACATATCCTTGTCCTGCACTTACTCAACCATTGTATATCTTGCACTTGCTGCTATTGCACTTCTGGTTAGACCTAAACTGCATTTCGTTGCCCTGTACCTGTACTTGTGTAATGACAATAAAGTTGAATCTAATCTAATCTAAAGGGCTTACCTGATTCCCGTGGTCTTGTCCCGATGGAGCATTTTACTTTATAATTTAATGTATTTGTTATATTTGTGTTTTATTCATTATTTGAAGTTTTTCATTTATATGATTTATTCATTTGCTATAATTGTAATGTACAGTATAGTTTAATGCATTTATTGTTTCTCTGTGTATTTTTATAATATATATTTGTTTGTTTATTATAATTTAAATTTATGTCTCAGGGGCACTCTGCTGACGATCAGGGCTGCAGACATCATCTGATCGGATACGGACTGAGAAACAGAATGCCATTAGTAGATGCCATTCTACTTACGATGTAATGATTACACCGTGTGTTATGGGGAGTGTTCCCGGTTCCGGTTGATCTAATTAATGCAGCCTAACAATCCTTTAACGGATTTGAATAATAGAAGCGTATTAGTGTGTTATGTGTACGCCAGGCTAAAGAGATGGGTCTTTAATCTAGTGACAGAGTGTGTCTGCCTCCCGAACAGTGTTAGGCAGATTGTTCCAGAGTTTGGGTGCTAAATAGGAAAAGGATCTGCCGCCCGCAGTCGATTTTGATATTCTAGGTATTATCAAACGGCCAGAATTTTGAGAACGCAGTGGACGTGGAGGACTATAATGTGATAAGAGCTCACTCAAGTACTGAGGAGCTAAGCCATTCAGGGCTTTATAAGTAATTAACAAGATTTTAAAACCTATCCGATGTTTGATAGGGAGCCAGTGCAGTGTTGACAGAACCAGGCTAATATTAAGATATTTTTGCTGAAATCCGGGAACTTTCTAACCCTGCATAGGCAACAATGCCACTGAAATGTTCCCATGCCCAGAAACGTAGTAAGTCAAGTCAAGTCAAGTCACCTTTATTTATATAGAGCTTTTAAGAATACAGTGTTGTCATCATCCAGCTCAGTTTAGTTCTAATAGTATTTGTGCAATTAAGTCAATGATATCACTGGAAATTAAGTGAAGGACATCTGTAAAATATTTTTTTGGGGCATCAGTGGTTCAACCATAATTTTATGAAGCTACAAGAATATAACGACTTTATTCAACAATTATTCTCCTCCAAGTCATGTAGTCCGCTACTATCTAGTAGGCATGGGGCGATAATCGGTTTCAAGGTATACCGCGGTTTGGAAAAGTCATGGTTTCAAAACCACTAAAATTTTCTGTTATACCGTTTCTGTGGTATGCGCAGTTTGTTACGTGTCGTCAAAGACGGAAAGTACAGGTCTCCCTCAGTAACGAGTCACACGACCCCTCCTCCTCCGGTTGGTGAGAGCAGTCAGTGAGAGTCACCTGTGTGTAGGATGATGGCAGAAGGAGGTAAATCCCTGGAACTTTTTCCCCCGTCGAAAAAGACACAGTCTGCCGTATGGAATCTTTTTGTGTAACGTAAACTAATCACAACGATTGTCACATGTCTACCCGTCCAAAGTTCCCGTCTGTCCTTATTTGGTGTAGTTCCGTTTCTGATTTGTTAATTATCATTCATTGTCCCCACCTGAGTTCTATTATGTTGTTTGCTCTTTTGTTCCTGTTTATATAAAAGTCCTCAGTTCTCCCTTTGATTTTGTCTGATCTTGAGTTATTAAAGTGGGAAAAGTGAGTTGATGCCGTCTCGTTCTCCTGTCTATTATTTATATTAATTTCTACTTATACTACAACCACACACCCGTAACAATGATATTCCATACAGTTTACGTTTTAGCACAGATCGCTAAATAAATACTTCCAGGTTGTACATAAACTATATATCTGTGTCATCTTCATTTCTCCCCCTTTCACCCTCGATCAAGACAGAAACCCACCCACTCACCGTTTCTTTAAATAAATATTATTTGGCTTGCTACCGAGGCAGATAACATGGCTAATTAACTAGCTAACGTCAACTAGTTTCCTCCCTTATGTTACTTCACAGAGCAGGCAATAGCAGACTAAAGTACTACGTTTCTGCGATTTAGTAAAATAATTAAATTTAGCTGGTATCACGTCTATACTTTTAAGCCTGCTGCCATTGTTTACATCTGTTGAAAATCACGACATTTAAAAAACAAACTTTGCTGCTGTTAGAGTGTTGTACGGAGAGAGATCGTGTGTGTGTGTGTGTGTGTGTGTGTGTGTGTGTGTGTGTGTGTGTGTGTGTGTGTGTGTGTGTGTGTGTGTGTGTGTGTGTGTGTGTGTGTGTGTGTGTGTGTGTGTGTGTGTGTGTAACGCTCACGCTCTCTCTCTCCTTATGTGTATGTGCACACACTCTCGTACCTCACCGCTCCAAACTTAATCCAGGAAAGGTGAACATTCCTGCATCATAACTTGGACTGAAAGATGAATGTGTAGAAAGTGAGCGTGTCTCCAAAAACCTTGTTCAATTATTTTAATTATTTAGCTTGACATGTTTACTGTTCCAAAATGTTCTATATGTTTCTTAAAAAGTAAATATATTGTGTTCAGTGGAAAAAAAAGTTTGTTTTTTACCCAGACATTTAAAAATAACATATTTTAGAGTTGTAATCGCAATACCATGATACTGTGAAACCGTGATATTTTTATCTAAGGTTATCATACCTTGAGAATCTCATACCAGCCCATGACTACTATCAAGTAGTTGTGTAAAAATATCTTAATTTGTGTTCTTAAGATGAATGAAGGTCTTATGAGTATAGAACGACATGAGGGTGAGTAATCACTGACAGCATGTTTATTTTTGGGTGAACTATCCCTTTAAATCCAAATGCCTTATCTTGGAAATAAGCCATATAGCAAAATACTGCATCCTGCGCCTGCCTACTTTATTATCTCCTTAAAATGGATCACTTTATGAGCCGAGCCGAGCATAAACAACCCCAAAGATGATTAATATGTGTCACTTGTAATAAGTGGACATGGCAACCCTTCAAGAGCTTGCTCTGTGAAGCAGCCTACCAAACATAAACGAAACACAATGGCTTTGTTGACAGTTGTTTAGTTAAAATCACTGAACAAGCCTTGGGTGGCTTTAATGTTACTTTCATCAAAAACAGTGGATACCAAACACGTGAGATGGCAAAACATTGCTAGTATAGTTACAATGGTGTCAATCATCAAAATTTTGAGAGTGAGTTCTCTTCCATACACACACAAAATGATAATTTAGGGGATTCAGTCCCGTATTTAAATGCGGTTGTCACTCCTGAAACTTTACAATGTGTACGTGGCCACAGATATACTGTAGCAGGTGGGTCATTCTCATGAAACGATTGCATGTCCCATGTGTTTGGAAATTTGCCATTAGGGTTATTGCTTTCCCACCATCAGACCCAAGTGCCAGGACTATAATACAAGGGCCCATAGACATGGGAGGACTGCCATAGAGGGACGCTCCTATTTCAGTCTTCAGAAAAGTGGTCACTCTCACATTTCTCTCAAATTTGAATTTCAAACATTTTAGACATAACAATTCAGACTAAACAAAATTAATTCTGTCAGAGATCTGATTTTGTGTGCACAAACTGGGCACAAATGGCATCATTTCTAGATAATCACCCTGGTGTAAAATAAAGAAGGGACAAGGGAGTGAGGAAAAGAAATCGTGAACACAACTCAAGTGTGACGGTTAAAAAACCGCTAAGACTGACATACTTAATTTTATGGCACTCCCTTTCTCTCTCAATGAGGCATTGCTGCAGTGAAGGACAGATCAATTATTGATAAAGTCACTCAATCTAGAAGTGGAACTTACTGCTTTTAGAGATCTAACTCTTATAATTACAGTTGGGGATCTAATGTGGCCGGTCTGAGGCTTAACCAGCGCTGTATTCACCACAGTGATTGTGAAATGATTACTGTCGCTGCTTGACATTCAGCTCAATAGTGTATTGGGATGTTTTGCATTGGGTATTTTATTCTCTAAACTAGTGAGAACTAGTTGTCACAGCATGTTGGCAAAAGAATCTAATTAAGATGTGTGGTGTGGTGTTAGTGTGGAGTGTAACACGGGTATACAGAGAAAAAGAGATCAAACTAAAGTACATATGAGCTGTTCTCATTATAAATCTGTTGGGTTTTTTTTCTAAATAATTCAGATCCAGACACACAGCAGAGGATTTTTCACACAGATATTGGCATATCTCTCACAATCAGTCATTCGATGGTGGGTTTGGTTGTGACTAATGTATATTTAAAATACATTTATTTAATATGTATAAGTATAGTTCAAATCTATTAACATACTTACTGGCCTATCGCTCGAGATTTACTGATATAAACATTTTAATTAAACTGTATTTGGAGTACTACTTGTGCACAATGCATATTTATTATTAAGCCTAAAATGTGTTTTAATGTCACTACTGATGAGGATTGTATGATCTTTGAATAACAACGTCTTTTAAATGCAAGATATTTAAAGTGTATCTGAAGCTTACTTGCAATAGTTTAACTTTAGCACAATCAGATATACTGCATTATATCTTTAATTGGACTATAACACTACTTCCACACAATTAAAGTGCATTAAGTACAAAATTAGTTGTTCCAATTTAGCAGACTATAAGTATACCAGTTTAGTATACCAAAAGGTTGCAGGGTGTTTTTTTTAAGTACATAAATATGTGAATGTATTTGTAGTATACGTAGCATGAAATAAATGGATTTCAAATACATTTATATTCAGTCATTTAGCAGACGCTTTTATCCAAAGCGACTTACAAATGAGGACAATGGAAGCAATCAAAATCAACAAAAGAGCAAGAATATGTGCTATATGTGCAAGTGCTATAACAAGTCTCAGTTAGCTTAACGCAGTACACATAGCATGTTTTATTATTATTATTATTATATAAATAAAACAAATAGAATAGAAAAAGAATAGAGTTAGTGTTAGAGGCCTTTTTTGCTTTTGTTAATTGTATAATAAATAAAAGGAAAACAAATACATAGAATACAAAAAGATTAGAAAAGCTAGCGTTAGTTAGTTTGTGTGTTTTTCTTTGTTTGTTTTTTTTTTTTTAAGAATTTAATTAGAATAGAGAGTGCTAGACTTAGAGGGTCATATATTTTAGTATATATATTTTTCACTAGGGAATATCTTTCCTGAATTTAAAATAAGAATAAAACTCATTCTTCAGTATCACAGTCTGGAATTTTTGGAGACACGGTGACTGCTTTCATTGGTGAGTTTCAGCTTATTCCCTCTGTGAACCGTTTTTGTTCTTCCTCCCTGTGACATGCCTTAGAGGACCAGAAGAGGGATGCAGCGACCTTGGTGCTTTCTTCCAAGGATTGGGGCCTGCACATTCACTGTATGAGCCTCCCATGCACAATGACCTTAGGTTGACAGCTAAGGCTTCTCAGCCCGGGTCCTGCTGAGGGCCATTCCTGATGTGTTGGCCCAGAAATGGAGGTCAGGCCCCCCATAGAAATGCATTGAAAAACCACAGAAGAGTATATGCTGGTCTCCAGATTCTGTTCAACGAGTTCCGCTGCACGGTGTGTTTAAGCAGTAATAGATCCACTGCATAGCTTTGTCTCGCTCGTGTTCCACACATTTGGTTTACAGAACACAGGGGACGTGTCTCGATTCATGAAGAGTTCAGAAGGACAAGGTCCGCCTTCTCTTGGTTGCCCTGTTCTGGCCGTCTCACTAGAGAAAAGCCCCCCTTCAAGGTGTTTCCATGCTTTGAAGTGGCGTTTCTTTATGTCTTTGTGCAGCATGGTGTGAATCCAGTTCACTGCCCTGTAGGTTCAATGTTGGATTTTCTAAAAGAGTATTTTTCTGTTGGGCTCACTTAAAGTGTATGTCATGGTTATTGCTGCTGAGCATGTTTGTGTTATAAGCATCTCTTTGGGGAGACACTTTCTTATGTCTTAGTTTAAGACAATTGGAGAATTCCTGTCAGTGAGTCCTTTGTTTTGGACCTAACGTGGCTTACTCTTTGCTTTCACTTTTTGTCTTTTGAGTTGCAAATTGCATTGAAATAACTGGACTTGTGAAAATTCTGTGAAAATTCACCGAACAATGATAAATGTGACCATGCCTTTAAAACTTTAAGGATTTATACTGACATGATGCAATACTGAGCAGTTGTTTGTTTGCTTCATTGGCCTTGCTGCAAAGCAAAGATTGTTGCATTGGGCTAAGAATGCTATACTAAAAGCCTATGAGATACGTGCTTTGACTTTGCACTTCCAAGGTTGTTTGATCAGATGTCTGCATAACTAAGTTTTAATTAAATATCTGCTTTATTTATGCAGTGGATTCCCTTTTATTTTATGTTATGTCTTTTTTCATAATGCTAAATTGCATTATTTTTTAACATCATCTACATTCCATACCCCATAATAATAATAATAATATCAATTTTTCATATACTTATGTAATGTACTTTAATATCTTCAGACCCTTATGACATTTGAATTTAGCTCAACTGCATCCTTATGGCAGAGTGGTCAAATGACAGCCTCTCCTCAATGCATGACACACGAAACTTGCTTGAAAAAGAAAAAAAAAAACACCTAAAGGACTCTTAGATTCTCTGGTCGGATGAACCTCAATTCCAAGCATTTGCATGAGGAAACCAGGCACAGCTCATCACTTGACAATGCCTTTCCAACATTGAAGCATATTGTGGTGGGGGCATCATGCTGTTAGGGGTGATTTTAGTGGCAGGGACTGGGGAACTGGGAAGGCTGAATGCAACAAATACAGAGATATAATTAATAAAAACCTGCAGGGTGTCTGAGGTAAGGGTCTGAGTACTTATTCAGTGTGATATTTCAGTTAATTTAGACATCTGCAACGTTCACAAAATCATTTTTGCTTTGTTTATGGGGTGAGGAGTGTAGATTGATTGAAAAAATGAAAGCATCTTGTCATAAGGCTGCAACATAAACATTTCGTAAAAAACAAGAAAGGGACTGAATACTTTCTGAATGCACTGTATGTTTGATACAACAGCTGTTATGATATGAATATGAATACATAAACAATCATGCATGAATGTGGATTTTTCTTAGACATCTCTAGGGGAAAGAATACACGGTTAGAAATGCAGGCAATGCTAAAGGCTGTTGATCAAACACTAGCAGCATTATCAAAAGAGTCAGAATAAAAGGAAAGAAAATCTGAAGAGAAAACTGAATGTCTTTGCATGTATCAGAAGCTGATCTCTCTTTGCAGTCTTCATTATATTGATCGAGGCTGTGCTCTAGAGTTGCCCTCTTACAGTTGCAATCAATCACACATACACATTACATTCACACCGGTTTAATGAAGTAAGTGAAGTCAGATGCATAAAAATGGCACTGTAGCTTCCAAAATCTAGTGAGTTGCTTTGCCTTCTCCGGTCTACAAAGGAAGCAATTCAGCACCGCATAAATTATTTGAACAGCTCTTCATGGTTTGGACTACATGTGGACTTTTAAAGGTACTTTTCACTACTATTTTATGAAAATGCGAATTCGGACATACCACTCTTTTCACATACTGTTTTTATAGCCAACTGTACAGTAGGAAGGTCACCCTATTCAATCCTTATGTGGTCTACACCAGATGCACTGAGTTGCCTCTATTCATATGCGGTATTGTATTTTTTGATGTACTACTCATGCTTGTACTACCTCCAATAACAGGGAAAGGGATTTGGAGCATTAGTTTTCATACTTTTAGCATAGTCTGCAAAGGATATGCCCGTGTAGGCACAGTGATTTTGCAAACACAGGAATTTTGTAAGACTTTAGTATAGGGACCAATTTATTAACTAGTTGTTTATTAGCATTCCTATTAATAACATATTGGCTGTTAATTAGTACTTATAAAGCACATATTCTGCATGGCCTTATTCTACATCCCTAATCCTACCCAATACATAAACTTAACAACTGTATTATTAACTATTAATAAGCAGCAAATCAGTAGTTTATTGATGCAAAAGTTGTAGTTAATAGTTTTCTAATAATTGGACATTAAAATAAAGTGTGACCAGGAATTTTGCTAACAAGGTATCTTAAAATGCAGCATAACTGACTAGGTTTTAGAGCTGAATGTATACCAACATAACCTGTTGAACTATTTTTGGTTACACTTTATATTAGGTGGCCTTAACTACTATGTACTTACATCAAAAAATAAGTACAATGTACTTATTGTGTTCATATTGTATTTCAAAACACTTCTGCTGCTATTGAGGTGGGATACAGGTAAGGTTAGGGACAGGTTTGGTGGTCTGGGTAGGTTTAAGGGTGGGTTAAGGTGTAAGGGATGGGTTGACAGTGTAATTATTAATGTAATTACAGAAATTAATTACAGATGTAAGTACATATAGGTATTTTTAAAAATATAAGTACAATGTAAAAACATGTATGTACACAATAAGTGCATTGTATCAAATGATTAATTTAAATGTAAGTACATAGTAGTTAAGGCCACCTAATATAAAGTGGGACCCTATTTTTGTATTTTATACACACTATTTTGTGTAGTACTGTTGAAAAATAGCTAAAAGCAGATAAAATATTAGATCCTTTATTTTGTTGTACTAGCACAAAAAAAAAACCTGCCTGCCTTTGTGAGTCAATGAAAAAGAGAAAATTACACTTTAATGCATCCAGTTTCTTCCAGTCAAAACAACTTGAATGTAAAACATGACATTATCAGCCTATAATTACTTAAATTAATGTAAATGAATGGAACAAGTTACTCTCGGCACTCAGTTTTGTGATTTCAGTTCTAGTGTCCAGTGAATTATGGCAGACAGAGCGATTCCTCACCTCTGACATGTATCCTGCAGTCTTCTGCAGATGCTGTCAGTCTGTCGAAACCGTTTCCTGTGCGCTGGAGCTGAGTACTTGTTATTTTCATACCTGCATCAGGCTGTCTGGTGGAGATGAGCTGTACCTGTCAGTCTCACCCCTCAATGACCTTGCTGTATCTTATCCGACTTTCATCTGCTGTCAAACGCTCTCTGTAGGTTCTTATTTTGGACACATTCTTTGAATTGTAGTGTGTGTGTGTGTGTGTGTGTGTGTGTGTGTGTGTGTGTGTGTGTGTGTGTGTGTGCGCGCACAGGACGTGCGAGTGTGTCATTTAATATTCAGAAGATTGTATTGGTTTGTGCAAATAAAATGTCAACATGAAATGTCATTTGCATCCCAATTTACTTATTGCATCCTCATTGCATGGGTGTCTGCATTCTCTCTCTTCTGTTTGTGGTTTGTTGTCTGGGAGTTTTTGGAGTGAGTGAAGTTTCAGTGTGGTCCGACTGACAGGGTCCCTATGCCAGTGTTCACACCTCCCTATTACTTGAGCATGGGATATCCATTGAAGCTCATGTCACTTGATGAAATGTGTTCATGTGTTCATTCTTTAAACCAAAAACTTTAGGTTTATAAAGACATGCACTCATATTCCTTTTGAATGGGAGAAAGTGTAACGTAATATGGCAGAATAGTCCCGCCTTCTCAATAAAAGAGCCATCGAAGTATCCTCACACATGCGCTCAGGACTGCACATTCGCATTGGCTGGTCTAGCCTGAAAAATAAGCTCTTTTAACACTATTTGAGCATAAGAAACAAAATTTATGAGACAGTTCACTGAAAAAAAAAAAAATGATACTAATTTTTTTTTAAGGTGAGTGGTTGCAAACAATTTATTTTAGTTACATTTAAAAAAGTTAGCCAACTAAATGTATTTATTTAAATGTAGCTAAAATAAATTGATGGCAACCACTTACCTTTAAAAAATTTAGTAAAATCAATGAATATTTATTTATTATTTTTGTTTTTTTTGTTTACAGTTGGAACTTTGCTCTCAGTTTGCAAAAAAAAAAAAAAAAAGCAATACAAACCATCTACGATAATCAAGAAATCCATATATTTGATTTCAGGTTTATTTTGACAGAAAGTTCTAAACCCTTGAGATATCTCACACTCTCCCTGGCCTTTTCTGTACAACATCTGGATCACATCTGCTCCCACTAATGAGGGATTCAGTCTCACTCCACAGACTCCACAGACAGCTCTGACCGCCTGGCAAACTTTTGTTAAACCAGCACCAAAGTCTAAAAAAGCTGTTTTTCTGGTTGGTTGGTTGGCTGAATAGAATCCATTAGATACTGTATTTGAATTTAAATTTGTTATTTGTTGAATTTGTTAAAGAAGCAATGGGTTTGTTATCAAAGCACAATTTCTTGATTGTAGATTCTATATTAAATTTTTATATTCATGGCTTTAACAAATCTGTGTTTGTGTAACTTGTTTTGTTATGTCACTGACAGCACTGGCTTGTAATTTGTCACCAGCCCATCTCTGCATAGCGTTCCTGCCCATCGCCGCCTCATTCTCTCCATGGTAGGCACAAATAAATCAAGAAAACTGCCGTCTGTTCATTAATAAGCACAACATGCGTCCCTACAAAGCCTAGCTATTCTGTGAATGGACTTTGATTGAAGGCTAGGCTCTTTCAGCAGTGCTGTTCTTATTCTTGTGCTGTAGCAGTTTGTCTGGCTGTCACAGCACTAATTTATTACTACTTAAAGATGAGACAGTTTTCACAGCACTTCTTACTGGAAAGGACCTGGGCCTGTAAACTGAGAACAGCTTTGCTCCTGCTAACGAATGACACTTTCAGAGAGCTCATGCAAATGTTAGATGTTTTTTACAATTACGAGGTCACAAATATTAAAAATAAATAAACAAATAAGTGATGTGCATGGATAAATCATTTATAATAAATGCTGCAAAACACTCAAAATGTAGAGCATGACGCTTGCAATGCCAAGGTTATGGGTTCAGCTGCCAGGGAAAGCAAGGACTGACAAAATGCGTGCCTTGCATTGTAAGTTGCTTCGGATAAAAGCATCTACCAAATGCATAAATGTAAATGTAAAAATACAAATTGTCCATTTTGATTTCATATGATGGATAATGAATCTGACATGGTTTTAGTGAGCACATCTAAAGCTGTAACTTTACCATCAATGTCTGCAGAGTTGGCATAATTTCTGCACTGTGTAGTTTAGAAAAAAGCAATGCAAAAGACAGTATCACTTAAAGATATTCAATAGTGCTTTGCACTCAATTTGTGAAGTTTAGTGTCCCACAAAGTTATTCAACAGGACTCAGTTGGTTATTATTTAGTGTTGGAACGTACACAGACAAATGTTTTAATTCTAGGATGTACTGTATTCAAGATTTAGTTATTCATTTATTTGTTGGTTTGTTTATTCATACATACAGCTTAGTTGTTGTTGTTTTTTAAGAATTATATCTACTAGTACTAGAACTGGCAGCAAAGAGTCATCTTCTGCTCCTCTAGTTTGATGGCAGGCTAATAACATAGTGACGCAAATATAGCAATCTCACCCAAGGCCAATATTCTTTATTGTTTGACAATGTTTTGCTCACTGTTAGTGCTAGTTTGCAAGTGTGCATGTTCCAAGGTTGATTAATTGTACATGTGAGAAACATTTCTGGATTGTGGATTCAACTGTTTGACCACGAATGGCATTTAAAAATATATATGCAGCAGAGAAGATAAGGCAGGCGGAATATGGGGAAAACATAATGCATTTAATTTCTACAACGCTGACGCAAGCATCTCTCTAAGGGCACTTGTACGCTGTGTGCATGTTTCTTTGGGATATAAAAGGCTTTTATTTGGTTAGAGTGTCTCTGAAGTCTGTTTTCCTGGATATGGTATGTCTCTGAAAAGACAGCACGGAAAATAGGTTGGTGATAAGAGAAGCTCCTCACAAAAACATCTTAATGCCATTTAGAGAGCTGCTGTAACATGAGGGCCTGTACACGCTGATAAATGGCTGAGTTTCAGAGGAACTGAGGGTCTGAAACTCAGTGAATGATGACGGTGAAGAAGAGCAACACTGAGGTCAAGGGGAATATTTGAAGCAAAACATGCACACAACACAAATAAGAGATGTTTTACCCAACCCATCTCTGTTTTGCCCAAGTCCTGGTATATACTTATATATTGCATGCCTTTTTGCATCTCCCTTTCTTCACGTGTTCAATACTTTTTCATTCTATTTTATTACACAGAACTTAATTTCTGAACTAATTTGTTTTAATTTTCTTTGTATGTATGGATTACTTGGGTTGTTGCCGACATCTGTTGAAAATTTCAAGTCAGCTGCACCTTTAGAAATATATTTTAAAAATTAGTAAAATAGTTAAAAATGTTTTTAAGTCAGTTATTATTATTATCAGCTATCTTTTGCTGTAGTGTGTCAGTAGGAAATCATTTCCAAACACTCATTTTTCCATTAATTGTAATAATGCAGTGAGATTTTTGTCTGACAGCAGCCAGTGCTGCACACAGAGATCTGATCTGATCATCAGTCTGTCTGGAGTGACATTAAGAAACAGAACAAACTGAGACAGACTAAATCCAGAAGAACTGTGGCAATGTCTCCAAGTAGGGATGGCTGACACGAAACTGGCGTTTCGACACGGTGTGGAAATCCCGAAGCGCAGATGTTTCGAAACACTGCTCCGAAGTATGATTCGAAACACCCATGTCATGTGACGAAGGCGATTCGAAGCATCGGGGCGTGTCACAAGTGTTTCAAGATGTGGGCGTGGCATGCGTTTGATTGACAGGGTGGGGAACAAATCACACAATCGCACATCTGTGTCAACCTAACTCCCACAAAGTATAAAAGTGGAGTTAACGCATATTCACTTCGTGGGTTTTTGTGAGAGGAGAGAGATTTTGCGATATAATGATATTTATAGTGTAATTTCGTTATTTATATTTAGGCTACATTAAAAGTTATTGTTAAGATATTGATAGATAGGCTATAGACATTGACAGATAATTAGGATAGACTAATTATACATATACATTCATATAAGATATCATAGGCTAGTTGATACATAGATTATTTCATATTGATAGACTACATAATAATGGAAGCTCCACGCAAGAGATGCCGTGCATCTGTGGTGTGGGAGCATTTCCATTTCAAAACACAAAATAAAGTGAGATGTATGTATGTGTGATCGGCAGCTAGCCTACTGTAATAATACATCATCCATGAAGCGCCATTTGAGGAGCACTCATCTTGCCCTTTTGGGGGTGCAGAGGATGGTAACATTGTCCCTGTACCTAGGCCTGCTATTGACACTGCTGGGCCGTCTAAGCAAGGTATGCAATCTAATTCAGATCATCTGTACATTCTAGCTAAATGTATCTGTGCATGCCTTGTGAGAGGATTTTTTTGAAGGCTGGAGAAATTCTATGTAAAAAAAGAAGTAGAAGTCCATCAACAGCAGAACAATTCATATTTTTTAAATAAATAATATTTTTTAAATAAAAATCTTTATATGTAAAAAAAGTGGCTTGATGTACTTTGTCTATTTTTCATTACCAAAATAACACTTATTTATTCACAAAGAGTTCATTCAGATGTCAGACGAATATTTCAACACATAACAAGAACAGAACAATAAAAACACATCTTTGTGAAGATGACTGCTTCACCCAGGATTTGAACCCAAGGAGACAGCATTCCAGTCGAGCCACTTAGCGGAATGATTAACACAACGTACGTTATAATTCGTCAGTTCGCTTAACTGTTTCTTTGTCGACGCTGTTTCAGAGCAATACTTGAAAGTGACGGGTGTCGAAAAGTTTCGAAGCCTCTACACATTTGCTTCGACTGCTTCAGTGATTTAACAATGCCGCGCTCTGCCCACCACTATCTCCAAGACGCTTCAACTGTCATTGTAGCTACCGTACTGTTAAAAGTTTTATGCACTTGCGTAAAAATGCTGTAAAATGGACAAACTAGACTCACAGACAGCAGGTTACAACTTCAATACACGACAAGGAACAAAGGCAACGACATGGCTACTTATAGCAAACAAAGAGGGTCACATGACATGAACAAACCAATGGGAAACAAGACACATGACCTGGACAACCAATCAGAACATGACACAATGAACAGAGGAACCAATAGCATGAAGACAAGAGGGCAAGGGAAGCATGACACTAACAGCATGAAACAATTACAAAATAAAAGACATGAAAACAGATCATGAGACACAACCCCAAAACAGACCTTACAACTGTAAATCCTAAGTTGAGTCTACACAACAAGACTACTTGGAACCTAATTTTGTTGAATATTAGTGCTTGTTTTATCAAGTTCACCTAATTGTGATGATCTCCTTATGTTTCATTCTGTTTGATTTGGTTTTCCTGTTTGATTTCTGTCTTGAGTCAATATTGAAGTGTAGTTGCCTTGTTTATTCTCCTGCATGCTCCGCTTGTTACTTAAAGCCTTTAAAATTATTTTGCATTGTCTGTGTTGGACTGTAACAGAACACCGAACCCAAAGAAGATTCACTACCGTGTACTTACAAACTGTCCATCTGCTCACTAAAACCTTTTCATTTGAAAACGCATCTTTTTCTCTCCGTTTTGGCTTTCCATCCACATTGAGATGGCGTTTTTGTCAAGCAAAACAGAGCTTTTTTAAAACGCTCTTCAAAGTGGATACATTTGAAAACGCCGTTTTCGCCGTTGTGGTGTGGACTGTGAAAACAGAGGCTTTTGAAAAATCGTGCCTGTTATTTTCTATTAGCTTGTTAAAGCTAAAGATATTTTACTTCATATCACAGTGCTAAAAAGATGAAAATTTACTCAGAATTGCTGTCCTGCGGCAAAACATGAGGGCAGTTCAGTTTTAGATCAAACATGAATGAGCACGACATGGACGTGTCAGTGAATGATGAGATATTTCCTTAAATAAAATGATCCTGCCAGAAGAATTGTGTGAAAACTTGTTACTGTGTGTTTGTACTGTCTGTTTCATCTCAGTGAAGTTTTATGAGGTTTTACACACGCGCAGTTGGGCGATTTTAACGTTTTCTGACGTTTCAGTGCGGATGAGAAACTTTTGGAAAACGCTAATGTGGATGGAGAGCGTTTTAAAACGAAAACTCAGTTTTCAAATGTATCTGGATTAATGTAGACGTAGCCTCTGTCTCTGCTCTACCTCTACCCCTAAACCTAACCATTTCTCAGCATTACGTACTGGATATAAGAAGCAGATACAAATAGAATCAATCTCTTCTTTATATACAGATTTTGTTTGGCTTTAGAAGACATGGAATGCACCACAAATTGCTTGTAATGCATTTAAAATGTTTTTGCAATAAATTCTCACTTAATCTACCTGTTACACGTTTTAAATGGTTGAGAATTGGTTAGACAAGCAATTGAAAGCAATGAGATCCTAGTTAATATAGTGACACCAAGAGATGCCTTTATGGTCTTAATAGTGGCACGCAAGCCTTGGCCATGCTTCAGTTTTTGTTGCCTTGGCAGTGAGAACAGGTCATAATTACATATTTAGATTTGGGGGTTATAGGTTAAGAATTGGATGATGTTTAATTCAAATCAAATAAATAAATTTATTAAAAATAAATTAAATATAATGCTTTTAATCTTACTTGAAATGCCCAGTGAAGATCTCCTTTACTCCATGTCTGTCAGATTCTGAACATTAACTTGCATGCTATAGATCATCTCCTGTCATCACATAACATAGCCAACCCATGTTGACACACACACACACACACACACACACACACACACACACACACACACACACACACACACACACACACACACACACACACACACACACACAGACACAGATCTAACCCACACCAGTCCAGGCGGCACTAACAACAGATTTGCCGGTTTGCTGCTGTAACCTACAAGAGTCTAGAAAGGAACTTGCTTGCGCTGATGTTTTACAGTGCTTGAGTGTTTGTGTTGTATTGAGCGGGTGAATATTTTTTTGTTTATATTTTGTGATGTGAGAAACAAAAGCACTGCTGTTGGGGGATGGGGGAGTATAAAAGAAATGTGGGGGTTGGGAGAGAGAAAGAGAGACATTTGGAGGTGATGTGAAGCTCTGATGGGGTGCCTTTGAAAAATGAAAGAAAATTTTAGAGACAGTCAGATGAAAATATGAAGTAGTTTGAGTCACTGAACATTTAAGGAAGTGAGGAGAGAGGAGAGAGGAGAAGGGAAACGAAGAACAGAAGAGGAGAGAACTAAATTGTGACCCTGGAGCACAAAACCAGTCATAAGTAGCACAGGTATATTTGTAACAATAGCCAAAAATACATTGCATGGGTCAAAATGATCGATTTTTCTTTTATGCCAAAAATCATTAGGATATTAAGTAAAGATCATGTTCCATGAAGATATTTTGTAAATGTCCTACGGTAAATATATCAAAACTTAATTTTTGATTAGTAACATGCATTGCTAAGAACTTAATTTGGATAACTTTAAATGCGATTTTCTCAATATTAAGATTTTTTTTTTTTCTGCACCCTCAGATTACAGATTTTCAAACAGTTGTATCTCTATTTATTCACCTTTCAGATGATGTATAAAACCCAATTATAAAAAAAAAATTGACCCTTATGACTGGGTTTGTGGCCCAGGGTCACAATTAAAGACATTATATTTGAGAAAAAAGGTTTGCACACGTTGTGTTGTCTTTGCTGATTGCAGAATTAAGGTGTGTTTTCTTTTCTCTTCATTAAGGGAGATGCACAGCAGTCACCTTTTCATTTTGGCCTTATATTTTAGTATCATCTCTTTCATTCTGGGATCGGAGAGATGGGCAGCGTGAGAGGGAACAGCAGCAGTGATGGAGTGCGAGCTGGTGCAGAAAACTATTGATTTTCCTGTACCAACCCGGGTAGATTAAGAAATGCCAATACTGGGATTCCACCCGGACTCTCTGGTTCATGTTAAGTTCACTTGTCATTTTCTATAATTCTGATAAAATCAAGATCCTTAACGCTGATGTAGTTATCCAGCACTGACTGCCTGTGGGCGGCTGATTGAATTAGACTGCTACGTTTGTCCATTAGAGAGAGACAGAGAGAGAACAGACTCTCTTTATGAGCTCTTCTTTAAAAAAGAGAGAGTTAGCATTAATGAACTAATTATGAGC
Source organism: Acrossocheilus fasciatus (assembly GCA_036784905.1). NCBI lineage: Eukaryota > Metazoa > Chordata > Actinopteri > Cypriniformes > Cyprinidae > Acrossocheilus > Acrossocheilus fasciatus. The sequence continues at coordinate 30,646,150 of CM071956.1, forward strand.
CCTCAAAAAATGGACAGTTCCTACAGTAGTTATGTTAGGAAATTATGTTATGATAGGAGGATAAACTGGTGTTCTTTGTTTACTCTCTGCAATATACTGTTAAAGGAATAATGAAACTTCTGTCATTATTTACTTATCCTAATGGTTAGAGCGTCGGACTCATATCCATAGGTTGTGTGTTCGAGTCTTGGTCTGGCAGGAATTGTAGGTGGGGGGAGTGAATGCTCTCTCCACCCTCAATACCACGACTGAGGTGCCCTTGAGCAAAGCATCGAACCCCCAGCTGCTCCCCGGGTGCTGCAGCAGAAATGGCTGCCCACTGCTCCTGGTGTGTGTGTGTGTGTGTGTGTGTGTGTGTGTGTGTGTGTGCGTGTGTGCGTGTGTGCGTGTGCGCGTGTGCGCGTGTGCGTGTGTGCGTGTGTGCGTGTGTACTTTTGGATGGGTTAAATACAGAGCACGAATTCTGAGTATGGGTCACCATACTTGGCTGTATGTCACTTTCTCTAATGTTCATTTGTCACATAGCAAGCAATGAGAATTGGAGACATTGTAGTCCACATAACATTTCAACTTATTTCAAAACTAAATATAAAATATTATTGACCTATATATTGAAAATATATGTCATGTAGAATATTTGTTGGTTCATGTTGATATTATCTATGTAAATATAAAAGTCATGTATGAGTAAAAATAAATACAGAATTTTTGTATATATGTTGTTTTTATCAAATCATCATATAGATATACATATACAAATTTTCTAAATGTATTTATAAAGCACCTTAAAAGCCACAAAGTGTACCAAAGTGCTGTACAAGTTCATAATATAATAGAATACAATAAAACACACACACACACACACACACACACACAAAGAAAAATAAAATAGAATACATGTTAGAGAAGGAGATTTAAAAAATAGATAAATAACACACAAGCACCACAATTGCATCTAATCCAATCTAATGGTCCTTACAAAGTAGCACAGGCCTTATCAAACAAATATGTCTCGAGACGAGTTTTAGACATGTTTACAGAGGTACAGGAAATTTGTTATGGGTGTTTTACGTTATATTAACTTACAGCATATCTTCATAGATGTATGTGTGTGATGATGATAATATTTCACTTTTGTTGAATGGCAATATCATTTTTAATATAGGGTAATACATAATTACATTGTCATATTGGTGAATACATTTACTGTAGACCATCAGGTTTGTACATAGCAAGGATAAATTGCACCTTATTGTGCATTTGGCCGTCTGTGTATGGCCGCTGAGTGTACACAAACACACGTCTTAAGACACTTATACTGAAGTGTAATTACAGCATCTACATCTCGCGCGGGAGCCATCACATGAGGTGCTTAAAGCTTCTTGCAGCAAATGAGTACCGTTTACTGCCTGCTAGTCTGTAACTGGGCTCCTACTGAACACCTGGCAACTTCTGCTCAGCTGATTCATGATGTTGTGAACGTGACCGTTCTTAGTACAGTTAGGAAATCTAGTCTAATTGAAAAAAGTTAACCAATTACTGTAGTTTATTTTTTATTATTAAATGATTTGATTAAATGTTTATGTTTTACAGTTTGATGTTGTCATTCATTGATGATGTTATGTTACCAGATAAATTAATGGTTGGCATTGTTTAGGGAGTTTTACAGTCATCGGTCACACTTTATATTAGGTTGCCTTAACTACTACTGTTATGGTCGTGTATGCTAAGAAGGTGCAAGATGAGGAGTAGAGTCCAAACAAATATCTTTAATAATAATCCACAGTAGAAATCCAGGAGAAAGGAGTAGCACAACACATATGATAAACACAATAGCAGACAAACATTGGAGGGAGAACACAGGCTTTAAATAATCAACGTAATCAAAGGGAAAACAGAAACAGGTGTGGGGCTAATTAACCAATGAGGGAACAGAAGAAACTAGGTCAACATGTGACAACTACTGTATGTACTTACATAAAAAATAATTACAATGTACTTATTGTGTTCATATTGTATTTCAAAACACTTCTGCTGCTATTGAGGGGGGATACGGGTAAGGTTAGGGACAGGTTTGGTGGTCTGGGTAGGTTTAAGGGTGGGTTAAGGTGTAAGGGATGGGTCAACAGTGTAATTATAAATGTAATTACAGAAATTAATTAAAGATGTAATTACATATAGGTAATTAAATATAATTATATACATAGTACATAGTATTTAAGGCCACCTAATATAAAGTGGGACCCAGTCATCTTAACCAGAGTGATGGCAAGCCATGGAACCCACAGAAATCAAAGAAAGCAAGACATACGGCAAGAAAGAAAGCAAGAAAGAAAGAAATAAAGCAAGAAAGAAAGAAAGAAGCATTTGGCCGAGCTGACATTTTTTTGTGACTTGTGAAGAAATTCTGATGCAGCCCATTTGATAACCAATTGTTCATTGCCTGCAGGTGTGACAGTTTAAAAAGCTTCTGCTGAGGCAGACAGGAAAAGAAAGTGTGTCACAGGGTCGAAATGCCAATAACTTCATTTTTTAGTTATTTGGAATGCAGAATTTTTTTTTTAGAAAAGCTTTATCCCATGAGGCCGAGGTCTTAGACAGACACAAAGCATACACAAAGAGAAATAATGTAGAAATTAGCTCCCATAAATATGTATAATGTAGAAATATGCTCCCATCAGTGTGTTCTTTGAATCAAATTCATCACGATTAGATGCTTTTTACTTCAGTTCTTGAAAAGCTTATCCTCTATGAAAATATTTTAGAAGTTTAGTTATTGTTTAATTTTATTAATCTCCCAACACACTACATTGATCTTTCTTTATTTAAAAAACACACACACACACAGATACAGTATGTAAATGAAGGTGTAAATCAGAGCTGGAAACTTGAGTCTGCGACTTGGACTTGAGTCGCATGTAAAGTTGTCAAAAAAATGACTTGTGACTCGACCTGGACTTGTGAACAACAGAATTGAGACTTGACTTGGACTTAAAGACAGTCTCGTGAAAAACATCATTTTGTTATGGCATTGCTGATTATGTTCTTTCTTAGTCTCATATTTTTCAATACATTCCTCGTTCCTATCAATATGTGCTGCAACAGCAAACAACACACTTCATCTCTAAACACACCGAGCCCACATTGTGATATACACGTGATGCATCTGAAGGAGATTCATCACCCGCTATATGAATGAACAACAAACAATAACAATATGGCCACGTCTTACTTTATGAACATCTTTGTGTCATTTAATCGCCATATACAGTACACTCTCAGAAATAAAAGTACAAAAGCTGTCACTGCGGCGGTACCTTTTCAAAAGGTACATGTTTGTATCTAAAGGGTCCATTTTGATACCTTAAAGGTACATATTAGTACTTAAAGTGTACAAAAATGTACCTTTTGAAAAGGTACCGCCGCAGCTTTTGTACCTTTATTTCTGAGAGTGTATATTCTATTCTATTATATCATGATCTTTATATGAATTGTATATACTTTTCCTTCAAATACAACTATAACCGAAGATATGGCTGAACTCTTTTCACAGAATGAAAGTGAGACAAAACCATTTTTTATGCTTGTGTTTCTGTAGAGGAGATGGCAATCTGTAGAAAGCCTCAAGAACATCTCTCTGATGAGAGAAATCTCACCAGCTGTGGTCACACATTATCAGTTCAATTACCATCAAATCTATTTACAGACACAAGAAGACCCCTGCAGGGTCACTGACCCTAATACAAGTACATACAGTGCCCTCCACTAATATTGGCACCCTTGATAAATATGAGCAAAGGCGGCTGTGAAAATAAATCTGCATTGTTTATCCTTTTGATCTTTCACTCAAAGAAATTCACAAAATTCTAACCTATCATTGAAGTAAAACAATTGAAAGTGGGGGGGGGGAAAAAATCTCATGATGAAATAAATGTTGTTCTCCAATGAATGTTTTCCACAATTATTGGCACCCCTAGAAATTCTTATGAGTAAAATATCTCTGAAGTACACAGGAAGAAGATCAGGAACCAGACAACAAGGCAACATGAAATGACTAGACTTAAACTAGAACTAGAAACTAGGACAGGAAACTTGGAATGGCTCCGTAATGTAGCTATCGCTAGAAGAGCGATATACCCTAAACCAGGGGTTGGCAACCTTTTTCGGCATGACATGCCATTTTTAATTTTTCTGGTTAACCACTGTGCCAGTACCACCACAGAATATGCATTCTGTATTTATACAGTACATAAACATTTTTAAATGATACGGGTAAAAATCGCTGTTTTTTTAAGTAACTAATCTCGGCTCATATTTGAAAAAAAGAAAATAATAAATAAATCAAGTAGTTTGCATTGCTGGATATAGCTGTCGGTCATTTAACATTTCTATCGTAAAACAGTTGACTAATATGATTTGCAGCTTCATCTTACCTCGCTCTCTTTCAACATTAAATGCTTCGCGCTCAGCATCTATGAATGATACACCCTGCCTACTTTGATTTGATTAGCCATCTCAGTCATTTTGACATTGATGAGCGCTGTTAGACCGCTGAGGATTTGATCTGAAGCGTCTAGTATGTGCAGTGGTCACGCGTGCATCTGTAGACTAGCGCAAGTTAATTCTCACACTTTAATTGTATTTACAGCTCCTAACAGGCTGTGTGACTACGAGAAGTTAACTTATTACATCAAAATGTAAGTCAGTATGCAGTTTTCCCCACTGTTCAGCTGCCAGCAATTATCCATTTTGCGTGCCATAGGTTGCCGACCCCTGCACTAAACAATACTCAGCGATTTGAAAGAGGAAGTCCAAGGCTTATAAAGCGTGTCTGATTGGATTCAGCTGTGTATGTGTAATCAGGGCATTCAGCTGTGTGCGCGTTTTTGTGAAAAGTCAGGACATAGATTTGTATAATGACAAAGGTATGACAGGTATTATAAGGTGAAGGTGACTTTTCAGGACATTGACCCATGTCCCCACTTTTCAAAACGCTTATAAATCATATAGAGTGAGTTTTTGAGGGGGGGGGGGAGTTGAAATGCACAGTCTCCTGTAAGGGGTAGGTTTAGGTGTAGGGTTGGTGTAGGACAATAGCACTACGCGCGTGTGTGTGTGTGTGTGTGTGTGTGTGTGTGTGTGTGTGTGTGTGTGTGCGTGTAATCAGTGCAATGGATGATGGGAACTGTAGTCTGGAGTGACAACAGTCTGTGTGGTGTGAGAGTCAATATGATGGAGGCAACCTCTTGTGGCAGTCGGATGGAAGACCACGAAACAGATTTGTGACAATTCTCATTCATATTTACATTTTTTAGCACACCAGGGTGAAATTGTCCAGCATGAAAGCCATAAAAATGAGGAACACAAAGGCCAAATTCCCTTAATCATCCATCACAAGGAGTAAAGAATATAGTTCTGATGTGCAGAACAAGAGTGTTAAGCTTCACAAAATAGAAAGTGGCTGTAAGAAAAGAGTTAAAGCATAGAAAATCCCCATTTCCACCATCAGGACAATAATTAACAAGTTCCAATCAACTAAAGATGTTACAAATCTGCCTAGAAGAGGACGAGATATGAAAAAAGAGCTTTTTGTCAGCAAACCCACCAGTTTAGTACAATCAGGGATATATATATATATATATATATATATATATATATATATATATATATATATATATATATATATATATATTAAAAAGTAAACCATGTCCACGGTTAAATAAACTGCTGGATCTTTAATGTTGTGGGCTTGTTTTTCTGCCAGAGGTCCTGAACATCTTGTTCAGATGGATTCTATCAAATACCAACAGATAAGAAATCTAAACCTGACTGCCTCTATTAGAAATCTTATAATGGGCTGTGTTTGGATCTTCTATCAGGACAATAATCCAAAACAAATATCAAAATCAACACAACAATGTGTCACTGAGCACAAAAAGAATCTTATACCATGGCTGTCCCTGTCCCCTGACCTGAACCCTGTAGAAAATGAGTGGAGTGAACTGAAGAGAAGAAGTGCTAACATGGAGCTGTGACTCTGAAGGGTCTGGAGAGATTCTGTATTAAGAAAATGGTCTCTGATCTCTTATCAGGTGTTCTCCAAACTCTTCAGACATTATAGAAGAAAATTCAGAGCTGTTATCTTGGGAAAAGGACGTTGCAATAATTGGGTGTCAGTAATTGTGGCCAACATGAACTAGAGAAAGCATTTATTTCACAATGAGATTTTCCCCCACTTTCAATTGTTTTACTTCAATGATAGGTTGGAATTTTGTGAATATTTTTAATGAAAGACAAAAAGGATAAACAATGCAGATTTATTTTCACAGCCGCCTTTGCTCATATTTACCAAGGGTGTCAATATTAGTAGAGGGCACTGTAATTTAGAATTAATTTTAAAAAAAAAACACACAGAAAAATGTATATAGGTTGTCTATAGTTGCTGTAAGAGGAGCCCTGTAATGTATGATTGGGTGTCCAGTGCTCCTGGAGGGCCAACATCCTGCAGATTTTAGCTTCAACCAGCTCCAGCACACTTGCCTAAAGGTTTCTAGTAACTTTAATTAGCTGGTGTGGGGAATTGCATATTCCTCAGTAATAGTTATTTTGAAATTAGACAAAAGAGGTAAGTTTTAAGTAAGATATTCTTGAAGCATGGTATTTTTATTTCGTAAAAAAGAAAAAAAAAAAAAAAAAAAGAGGAATGTTCATGCTGTTATACAATAAAAGCATATTGTTCCAGGAGCTGACAAGCTCCAGAAGAGTCTCAAAAGTAACATTATAGTACTCCAGATGACTTCTGTGCCATATTTCAAGAGTTCTGAAACCATACGATAGCTTTGTGCGAGGAACAGATGAAATTTAAATTGATTCTCAAAATTGAAATTGAAAATCTTCTTCTCCACTCTCTAATCTCATTAGAGTTTATGCAAATTCCAACTAATTCTAACTATTCAAACAGGCTGTAGAATATAGAAACACAATCCAGCAACACATCTGTTCCACTCTAGAAACTCTTGGCAGAGCAAACATGCTGGTGCTGGGAAACAATGCCAAAAAATGCCTTATCTTGATGGACACATTCATTATCACCTTCTAATTACAGGTGCATGTCCAGGCGGATTGATTACCTGTGTGGAGGGTTAGTGTTACCGCGAGCAGGACGCAGGGGGTCGGGGACCCGCGGACAGGTGCGGGTGGGGTATTGGTTTGTGGGCGGTGAACTGACTCGCTCTATTATTCATAAAGCTCAAGAGGATCTATGACTACCAACACATCTTCAAAAACTACCAACTACACTAACAGAAACGATACCAGGGCAATACTTTGGCTTGTAGCATGATAGAGGCATGGTATTATCTGAAGTTATTTGAGTCCTTCTGTATGTAAATATTTGGGTCTTTGAATTGTAAATTGGTACCATGGTATATATGAACGTATATGAAAGTACTATGGTATTACCATCCGACACATCATTGTATGGATACAGTACTTACCTAAGTCAAAGTATACAGTACTTTATTCACATTCACATAAATAATAAGAGGTACACAACAATCAGTTTTGATATAAGTTCCAATAAGTTCCATTTGGAACACACACACACACACACACACACACACACTCACAGACACACACACACACACACACACACACACACACACACACACACACACACACACATTGAGGCCTGCAGCTGTATGCACTGTATGTACAGTACATTACTGTAAGTTCCCTGACTGACCTGAGAAAATAAATTTTTACTTGAGAAGCGAAATGACTTTTTTTGTTAGTTTTTGCTTAAAACAAGAAAAAATATCTGCCATCAGGCTAAGAAAAATAACATTGTTTTGCCTTTGAATTAATATAATTTTTCTTACCTCATTGGAATTTCTGTCGGGTGTCAAAAACTGTGAGCAATGATGCCAAGAATCATGTGCAGATTATTCATTTGGTTACTTAGAGAGACAGTGTTATTTCGTCAATGAGATGCCTGGATGCACCCTGGACAGGAACAGGGCGGAGCCAGGGAGAGCCTCCAGGGCGGATCAGGGAGTTCGGGGAGCCATGGCGGATCAGGAGACTCCATGGCCTTGGCCCTTGGTCAGGCCACTGGCATATGGCTCCCCCAAAAAAAATTTCTTGGGGAGACTTAGGAGCTCTGGGGGGCGCTCTGGAGGAGTGGACACGAGGGCGCTCTGGAGGAGCGAACATTTGCTCTGGAGGGCACTTGCGAGGAGCGTAGCTGACCGCCACAGGAAAGTCAGGGGATGAAGGAGGCTCAGGAGACGATGGGGAGCTGGAAGGGACCAGCGGAGGCGAAGGAGACTCAGGAGACGAAAGAGGGCTTTCTGGAGCGGCCTCTGGGGTGAGGACAGTAGCCAAGAACTCTGTGGGTAGTGCCATATCCATGAGCGCTGGGGTAGGAGCCAGCGGGCTTGACAGCGGAGAGGCCGTGCGGGATTGAGTGAGCCGTGGACGGCGGCGTTGAGTTCCCCGCGAATGGTGGGCTTGAGGGAGCCACAGACGGCGGGCGTGAGAGAGCATTAACACAGGTGATCAGAATGAACGAAGATTAACTAATGAGAACAGGAAATACTAAATAAGGGCAGAACGGAATTAAACAGAAACGTGACCATTTCCTTGGGAACTTTCTGAATAAAATAAGTTTGTGTTTTTGTAATATTTTATTTTACTATTTCAGTTAACGTTTATTCTATTTCATGTAACAAAAAAATAAATAAATTTAATGGTTTTTAGTTTCAGTTAACTATAATAAGCCTGCTTTTAGGTAGTGATGGTAGCCATGGCTACAGATGGGGTTATTGCTCCACCATATCCACTCGAAAAAACCCATAACTCTATAGATCCTAAATCCTACATTTATCATAATTCTAAATTAACTTGAAAATGTGTGCAGCAATTTGCAACAAATATTCTGAGTTTCTAAAGTATTTTAGTACTAAACTGAGTTGGATATATTCAAATTTAGCGTATGGCTTCAGCAGGTAGGTAGGCTATGTAATAATCGAACTGAGGCCCTGTCCCAAATCGCACCCTAAACCCTCGAGTCCACACTTTCATGATGTAATGCTGCTTTGACTGTCTGCTTTCAGCTCAGTGTGCCTCGAGGACACTCGCGGCCTTCTGAAAGCTAAAATGCTGAATGGGACACACTATGGTCTCGTGGACTTAACAGACAAGCACATACAGCGGCCATTGTGAACCCACAGGGCCACAAGTGCACATGAAGTGTGGTTTTTAGGACAAGTGCCTCTGCTCTCCTGAGCTCTACAGCACCACGCATTTATCCAATGTAAATCTGTGGAAATGCAGCACACACCATAGAGGGCAGAAATCAGTCTGCCTTGCTTGTTTTTACATTAGCTAACATAAACTACCTGGTATCGTGGCATAAACGTACCTGGGTGCACTTTTTAGCTTTTTACCAATAAGTACATATCACTGCAGTTTCCAAAAGAAATGAACACTAGAGGCAGTAAAACTTTGACCCTTTTTATTCCTTTTCACACAAATTTACAGAGTTTTGATTAATAAAGCGTAATTTTCGCACAATTACTTATCATATTATGACTCCAAAACAATATTAATATGTTGGGAGATTTGAAAGCGTATGCTTTTGAACATTAGCATCACACATATCCAGCTTCATATCTATGGGTTTTCATAGACGGTAGGTTTGTTCGGTAGCTCACGGAGTACAGAGACATACTTGAGAGGAGAGGAGCTCTGGTTCAAAACCCGTTACTATGGTTCGACAAAACAGTTCAAATCTGCACATAAGGAAGTTCAAATAGCATGGTTGCATTAACAAATGTGTTTTTTATATCAGTTTTGCATTTGTCAACACTATCGGGCAGGTTTAGAGTTGGGTTTGGTGTAGGGCATATTTCCAACTCGATAGAGCATTAACTTTTAGCAGCGGTCCCCGGATATTTGAATTCAGAACCACCGCTATACGTACCTGAAGCAATGTAATAAAAACACAGCAATACGTACCTATAGCAACGTAATAAAAACGTGCCAGGGTTTATGTATTGAACCCATGTTTTAGCGCCACTCAGTGGACATTTCTCTTTGAAACTGCTGCAAAACGTGCAGTAAAGTACATAAAACGGTCTCGCTAAAAAGTGCACCCAGGTACATTTATGCCGTGAGACCAGGTTGAACATAAACCTTGCCTTATAGATAACATATATGGCAATATCAGTCTTAGACATATATAGGCAATAAATGTCATGTATTAGTGGGGTATCTTCAAGTCTTCTTGTGTCACGTGAAAAAGCAGGTTCAAGTGTATTTGGTTGTCCACCCATGCTGTTTTCCCACCTGTCCTCCAATGCACCACCATGTTTGACTGTTTTCAAAAGTGGATAGTCATGGAGGCTGTGTAACTCCCTCTGTGCTCCTCATCTCTCAAACACACACACACACACACATGCAGAGACGGCTGAAAAAATTACACACACATCTCGCCTTTCAAACACACACACACACACACATGCAGAGACGGCTGAAAAAATTACGCACACACATCTTACCTCTCAAACACACACACACATGCAGTCGGCTGAAAAATTACACATACTATATGTAGACATGCAGTACCTGGCTGAAAACACAAACTTTCGCTTTTTAGGCGCTTAATGTGCCTAATGTGTAAAACAAGTTTATCCACAATATATTTTTGGAATAAATAGGCTATACTGAGCACTGTTATGTAATATTTTTTGGGGGAACTAAACTAAAAACAAAAAAAATTCTTCATGTGGTAATATCTAAGGGTGTTGACACTTGGCACTTATTTTGATAGTCCATTCTGGACATAATACAAAGTAACCTTGCAACTACATGTCAACGAATTCTCATTAATTTGCAACTACTTGTCTACTAACTCTCAGAGTAGACTGTTAGGTTAGGTTTAGGGTTTGTAGAAAAAGTTGACAGTATATTGTATGTTGTGGACCCATCAAAATAAATTGTTAGAAGATATTAAGTAGACAGTCCACTAATACTGTATAACTGCTGGACTAGTTGACATGTAGTTGCAAAGTCACTTACTGTTAGTAGAATATCTAAAGTGCACTATCAAAATAAAGTGTTACCCAATAAACATTGTATTGAAATATTGTATTTGACCAAGACTTAACTTTTCAGAGGATCTCAGCTCACTTCCAAACTCTGGTGGATTTCAACTGACATTTAAATGCAACAAAGACCGAAGACATTTAAACAAACATAAAAGCAGGATGTGAGGATGAAGCATACCTGGTACTTCATATCGTGAGCAATGTTGCACATTACAGCTTATAAACTCTTTGTGAGTTCTCAGCTGGTAAAAATACCACCATTCTTACATAAACATGCAACCACTGCATTTAGCCCAGCACACAGCATTGCTTTCTATGTTCAGTAAGCTGTCCAATCAGGTTGTGACCTTATCCTTTTGCCTTTTGTTTTGTATCTTTACGTTAAAAAGGGCAATGTGAACGCAAAGTAAACTAAAGTACTCATTAACTAAAGTAATTATGGATACACTTCATTTTAAGGTGTCCTTCTTACAGTGTAATTATACAGTTAAGTACTTATTAATTAATATTAATATTAAAGTGATATTAATTAACTGCATACTTTATAGTTAGGGTTAGCATTAGGGTTACTTGAATGTAATAATGCATAATTAATTGTTATTATAATGTTAGGTACACTGTAAAAAATTTCCACCTATTTCAACTTAAAAACTTAAGTTTTGTGGCTGCCTTAAATTTTTAAGTGTAAACAAATTACAAATACAAGTCATTTCAACTCACTTTTTAAAATCCTGACTGGCACTGAACTACTCTCTGTAAGTTGATTGGACTTTTCAGTATTAGTTGTTTCAACTAATCATGTCAAGTTAAAAAAAAGTAATCACTTTTGAACCTCAACAATGGTGACCATATAAAAAAACAATAAAAAAAAAACAATCATGCAGCAATGCATGCTGGGATCCATGGTTGAGTTTTGTACTATGCTAGTACCCAGCATGCATTGCAGCATGAATTTTCTTGTTTTTCTTGTTTTATAATGGTCACCATTGTTGAGGTTCACAAGCTGATTCTTGATGTCTGTATGAGTCTAAGTGCTGCCATAGAGGAAAACTTTTTGTGGACAAACTGTTTGGGAAGTCATTTTTATTAAGTGACCAGTGGCTCTTAGAATCACTCTTACTATGATCAATACACTCATTTAACCAGAAATTAAACACACAATGAGATCAGTTCGCTAACAGATGATTGTCATTATAAACATATAACAACCAACTACTGATCATTTTCTCTGGGCTTTTGAGTTGCAACAAATATGTTTGAGGAACACATGGTTACAACAGCCAGAGAAAAAGAGGAGAAAAAAATAAACTAACACAGATATCAAGGGTCAAGAGCCCAACTAAAGTAGACACTGATCTCTAACATGGTTACTTCAAATGAAACAATATATCAACATCTAAACCTTAGTTAATTCTCAATAAGGTCTTCTGTAGATGTCTGACAGAAATAAAGTCAGTCTGGTTATTAATAAGTGGAGCTGGTGATGCTGTTTGTGGGGTTGTTTAATCAGATCTTGAGATTTAATGTATTTTATTTCAGTTGATTTCATCTAAGGCTGTGGCTGAAGTCAGTTGTTGTTCTTGTGTTTCTTTTTCTGTCAGTGATTATGTTTGTTAACAGCATGTGTTCATCACTAATGCTCAATTATTACTCAATTAATCACTTAACTGCAATGTATATCTTATTTTAGTGAACTCGACTGAAATAAGTTCAGAGCACTCATAATTGTTAGTTTTAAAAACTTAAATGGTTTAAGGCAATAAGTTTACTCAAACAGTTTGAGTTAACCTAACTTGTCGGGTTTTACAGTGCACAAAAATAAGTCGAGCAAACTTTTAAGTTGGCTCAACTTTTCTTTTCTTTTTTTTTGCAGTGTACCAGTAAGTTAGAACTTAAAATGTTAAGTTCACTGAATTAAATTGGTCTTGAATTTCAATAACATTAAACTGACTTAAAAAATCAAGTTGAATCTAGCATAACTTACAAAAATAAGTTGAAATTGCTTAAATTATTTTTATGAGTTAAAGTAACTTTAAAACATAAGTTGTCATGACTTATTCATCATATCATTTTTTACAGTGTATATGCAACATGTGTAACAAGGACACCTTAAAATAAAGTGTAACCGTAATTATTTTCTTCTCTTTTTTTGGTCTGAGCAAAAAGAACCATGAGAACGGAACTGAAAATGTGCAAACCCTAAACGAAGTGGTTTTATTCAAGCTATAATGCTCTATATGACTGAACACACAGCGGGTAAAATAATTATTGAACATGTCACCATTTTTCTCAATAAATATTTTTCTAAAGGTGCTGTTGACTTGAAATTTTCACCAGATGTCAGTAACAACCCAATGTTATGTGTAATAAAATGTAATGACACGGGGAAAAAGTATTAAACACGTGAAGAAAGGGAGGTGCAAAAAGGCATGGAAAGCCAAGACACCAGCAGAAATCTATCAGTAATTAGAAAGCAATCCTGCTCCTCGTCAGTGATCTTAATATTAGCTTCAGTCCCCAACACCTACAGGACCAGGATGATGAAGATGAAACAAGGGTGGACATTTCAGCGAGACAATGATCCCAAACACAGCCAAGGAGACTCTCGACTGGTTTCAGAGAAAGAAAATAAAGCTGCTAGAATGGCCAGCCAATCACCTGACCTGAATCCAGTAGAAAATAAGAACTAAAGGTCAGAGTTCATAGAAGAGGCCACAGAACCTTCAAGATTTGAACACTTCGTGGAAGAATGGGCCAAAATCACACCTGAGCAATGCATGCGACTGGTTTCTCCTACAGGAGGCGTCTTGAAGCTGGCATTACAACACAGGCTTTTGTACAAAGTATTAAATAAATTTCAGTAGCTCAGTAGCTCAGTACTTTTTCCCTGTGTCATTCCATTTTATTACACATAACCTAATTTCTGAACTTATTTGTTTTATTTTCTTTGCATGTGTGGATTACTTGGGTTATTATTGACATCTGGTGAAAATTTCAAGTCAACAGCACCTTTAGAAATATATCTATTGAGAAAAATGGTGACGTGTTCAATACTTATTTTACCAGCTGTATTATGTCTGCACCAACAAAAGACATAATAAAACCAACAAAATGTATTTTTAAATGTCAGAACTGGCAGAAACTGTTAAGGTAACAACTGCATAATTTTACTTTTCACAGTCTACTGGCTTCACAGCTTAATGTCTCTCTCTAACAGGATAAGGTTTTAGATTTGATAGGAATTGTATTGGGAAAGCTCCACTCACAAGCATTATGCTGCATTATGCAAAGCAGCTTAATAAATCTTTGCTAGAATCACATTTATCAGTTTCGGATAAAACTGAATGCGTTTTTAGTGCCACTCACTGGACAATTCACTTTGTAAGTATCCCGGAAGTGCAAGAAGCAGCATAATATAATTTTTCAGAAATGTGCAGCGATTGCAACTTACTCTAAGTTTATTCACAATATATAAAAGAGAATAGAGCCTCACTAACCTCAGTGCGCAAGCTAAAAGTGACTATATATAGAAGATTTTATATGACATTTTTTATTATAGCTTATAGTTAAAAGCTAGTGCCAAATAATAATAATAATGAAAAATAAAAATAAAAAAAACTATGTGTGTCCTCCTTGTGTGGTGCATCAAGCAAATGCAAGGCTCATTTTTACATTGAGTGACCATAATCAGGATTTCTTCATATTGATCTGTACTGTGACAAAAGTTCAGCTCAACTATGCCTGGGGTCAGAGAAAATGTCAAAACAAATATCCAATCAATGAAATTTTCTCTTACTCTGTTTACACCTGACTGATTTTTGTTCCATTGTACTCTTCTTTGCAATACTCATGCTCTTCGTTTTAATTTTTACTCTTTTTCTTTGCTCTTTTGTCTTTCTCTTTCTATTGGTCTGTTCTCTTCTTTTTCGCTGCACTATGTGCCTAATTGTATTTAATGTGCACTTGCTGTGTACTTTCAATCTTCTACGTATTTAACTTTACTTGCAGATAATATAATATCATTTAATTAAAAAGCCGCTTAAGTGTACTCTCAAAGAAATGACATTAACATATATTTTAGTTTACTATGAATACCTATCAGTGCATTTGACATTACATATACTATATATTTCAAAGACAATAGCAGAAGTTACATATAAAGATGGATTCAAGTCCTAACAAGAGTCAAAATGCAATAATATAGCTTATATAAATATCAGAAGTCAGAAGTCAGAAAGAGGTTTATTTGCACATACAAGGTTTGTTTTAGTGCCACAATCTTCCACAGAGACAACAACACACAGATAATAAAAAAAAGATGAGAATAAAAATATACATATGTATACAGCCTAAACAAACAAACAAAAACAGACAAATAAAATCGAAAAATAAAATAAATTGTATGTACAGGTGTGCTATAGATATAATAGAATAGGAATTGAATTGAATAGAATAAGATTAAGGGATGGACTAATGTAGGGTGGTAAGTTGGTAACAAATAAATAAGGTTATTGTACTGTTATATTAAATAAAAATATACATTTAAACTATAATACAATTTCACCTAATTATAATTAACATGCAGTTAAATGTCTGGATGCATTACTCTTTTAATACTGTATTTCCATGCTAAGTAGGATTGCCTTTTTGTATGTTCTTTTAAATAACATTATTTCTGTAATAAGTCTTTTTATGTAAGGAAAAGTGTAAGCTACTACTTTTAAACTCATTTTATGTACTGCTCTCGTAGCCCAACTGCAGTGAAGTTGTAACTCAGGAAAATATTAATGTGTAGGGAATATTCTTTCGAGGGAAAAGCTGTGTTGAGCTGTGTTTCTGCTCTCAGCCTCTCCTGCGTTGCGGAGCTGTGTGTGTGTGTGTGTGTGTGTGTGTGTGTGTGTGTGAATGCTGGTGATGTCACACTGGTGTGGGTCATTTGAAGGTTAGCAGCCTCGGAAGGGTTCACAGAAAGTTCACTCGCATATATTAGGCAACTCAATCTTTCATTGTGTAGGAATGAACTAGTAGGAAATGAGCTGCACGCAGGCAGGAGACCAAATCCGTCATTGCGCGTTTAAACGCGATATATTTACAAAACCATCCCTCATTATAGAGAAGCGCTGTCGCTAACCGGAACGGGACGCAGCACCGAACGGAACCGTATTTATATCCGTTTAGCTCTCGTTTTTACTCTGAAAATCGCCAGTGAGGATCGGGATGGATCGCTTGATGTCTGGAGACTGTGTGGAAACGGAGAGAGATCCGCGCGTGCCAAGAGTTGATGGAGTTTCTGTGAACAAATGAAGGACAACCCGACTGATATTTTATTCTTTTATTCTTCAGCGAAATAAAGTGCATGATGTTTGACTGTATGGATGTGTTATCGGGACACATGCTGGAGTTTTACTCGTCCAGTTCCTCGTCATGTATGTTACAGGAGAAAGCGCTCAAAGCGTGCTTCAGCTGGCAACACCGACGCACCAAACACTGTAGGTCTATACTTTTATTCCCTTATTACAATGATTCGTGTGCATAACGCTTCATTCATGATAAATCAGCCTTTATTTCCCATTTGCCATTATTCATTTTAATAAAGTATTCATATTAAATAGCAGTGCCAAAAAGTGCCATGGTAATCTTGTGTACCAATGTAGTTCAGTGGTATTATGCTAGAGTACCATGGTATCTGATATAGTCAATGCACCATTGTTACACTATGTTTTGTTGATCACTTACTATGGTAATGCTATGTTTTCTTTAAAGTATGGTAACCATTCAGTAACTTGTACAGTGTACAATATCAGTATCTACCATATCTGATACCACACACCTGTGTACAAATTGTGATACAATGATGAAATACTGAAAACAGCAAAACATAAAAAGTAGCAAAATGAAATTATTTCAGGTACATATACCATGCTATATTAATATGGCCGTCATTCAAAAGTACTGTATTTATAAAAGTGCCATGGTATTGCAGTTACACTGCTACAGTACTTTTTGAGGTCATCCTTTACATTACTGTAGGCGGAGTTGTGACTGCTTGTAATTGCATGTTATTGTTTTTACTATAGTAATTACGGCTACACTTTATTTTAAGGTGTCCTTGTTACAGTGTAATTATACATTTAAGAGCCGAGTAATATTAATTAACTACATGTACCTACTATACGGTTAGGTTTAGGATTAGGGTTTGGATTCAGGTTACTTGCATGTAATCATGAATAATTTATTGTTTTTATAATAGTAAATACATGTAGCATGTGAAACACCTTAAAATAAAGTGTTACCATAATGTTTTTAGCATGGACACTGTTTAGTGTTACCAAACATTTTAGTGATCAGCCAGTGTCTGATCAGTAAAGGGCTAATGAAGTATTATTTATAGCAGAATGTTATTAAATTCAATGTCTACATGTCATAAAGCTTCTCACTTTCTCCAAGTTTGGCTTCTGTAACAAGTCCAAATTGCTTTATGGTGTGTAGCAAAATGTATATATGCCTGGAACATGTCTATGATGTCCAAAAACACAGTCAAACACAGATTTTTAGATGCAGCCGTACACTACATATCTGCACAGTGTGTAACTTGTTTCCCTTCTGTGATTTATGGTCGGTGCAGCAGCTTTAGGAATGTGCTCTGTAAACATACATGACTTTGACACCCACCGGCCTCAACCTGCACACAGATATACACAGAAAAGAAAACCGACTTTTTAAACACGACTAACTTCATTGCATTTTTTTTATTATTATTAAATCTGAGCTCATTTATTGTGAAAGCACATCCTCCACGCAAGTCATCCAAATGTCTGTTTGGTCCTTTACCGTCAAAAACATTATTTATTTTTACGTCCTAATGACCCTCATGAAGATAGCACTGAGTGCACACTCACTGTCATTTCCCTGGCTGTATTTGCTCAGTGGACACAAATCAAAGCAAAGTGGCCCTTATCGGACGGCAGTCGTCTGACGGTGTCAACAGCCCACTCAAGCTCTCTGAGATGCCTGTGTTCACGCTGTACTGAGACGATTACCGCAATCCATTCACTCAATGTGACTGAATAACATTTGATTTACTGGATGACTCGCGTTATATAGTCTTCTTGAGCTCTGTCTTGAACTTTCCCCAGACCTGCTTGATCTTGACTAAGGTTAAAATGCAGCTGCAGTTAAATAAAACAAAATTGGTATCATGCGATGGCAGCATTTTCACACATCATTATGTCTTATGTATTTGGTTCTGCAGCTACGAGTAATTAAATTATTTTCTATAGTCCAACAGATTCTTTAGTAATCACACAACCCAAATGTGTTTATTTGCATCTCAGTGAATTAGAAAATGATCATCATTAGTGTGTATTGGTAAATTGCCCTGATAAAACAGCTTGTGTTCATCTGTGGTGCAATGAATTGAGAACGAGAATGAATTGGTGCAAAGATAATGAGGATGAGCCCCCCTTTTTGTAATTTTATATTTTTCATGGTAATATCTCATATTTTAAATTCCATTTTATGTCAACAGGGTCAGCTAAGTTATTTCAATTAGTTTTGAATAATGGAAACCTTTACCGTATTAATTACGGACATGGAAAATGCGAGATTACTAAATACAGCTGCCCCCTCTCTGATCATATGTTGCAGATATGAGAAATAGAATATAATAGTGTTCTCTATCTACATGATGCTCAGTGCCTAAAATTATGAAAAAAATCTTTGAGAAATAATACTGTTAATAATCGACAGTTCAAAGTATGGAAGCAAATTCTTTTTGACTGAATTTTAATTTTATTAGTGTGTCACTGTACGTACAGTAATAACATTACAATATTAATATTCAAATAATTTATTTTATTTTTTTATTAATTCATAAAGTGGCATCCTGACAGTGGAAGACATAGCCCTTGTCATGTAAACCAGGGTTCTTTGTTGGTCTCTATAAGTGCTGAGTAGTAATATATACATTAACTAGATAATAGTGGTTTCATGTCATAGCTGTTACTAGCAGTGGTCGATTAATATGGATTTTTCCAGTGGCTGATAATGTACAATTATCAGAAAAATTGAAATTGAAAACATTTTTAATTTACATGACATATATAAATATTTTAAAACAATTCCATGAGCCATTTGTGCATTATTCTCTAGGGGATTTGCAGATTCAATATCACAACAATATTTTGTTGCTGTTATTATTGCGATTTATGTAAAACCTGTAATTGCGATTTGATGTTGCAGTATATTTAACATGCAATGTCTGTAACTGCATCTTGCTTCTTGTGAACAGTATGTTTTTCCACATTCTTCATTTAACAAAGAATGTGTTGCATTTTTTTCACCCTCTGAGAATTACTGGGGAAATTCTGGGGAATGTTATACAATACTTAGTTTTTTCCATTATGTGCATGTTGTTGTGATAGCAGCATGTGTTTTGTCACAACCTGTACATGTGCAACAAGACAAAAAACTAAACAACTAATAAACAAATCTTCCTATATACAGTACTATTGTAATAAAACAAAAAATTATGTTTCACCAAAGCAACAAAATTAGCCCTGTTTCCACCGCAGGAACCAGGATCTAAATAAAGTTCCAGGTAAAAATGTGCCCCTCAGAAAGTCCCTGATTGCGAGGTAGTACTTTATCAAAGGTCCGTAACTTTCGGCGGCGGGACTTGGGTGCTGATGCTGATTGGTTGAGTTCATGCAGCACTGCATTTCATCCACCATTCGCATAATTTAAAAAAAATATTACTGTTATTGTGTCATGAAATGTAGTTTTAGAGAATGTAGTTGTTTAAAACTCAAATCTGCGGTTTATTTATAAAGACTGATTTTGGAGACATGAGCTCCAGGCGATCTCCGGGCGCTCAGTGCTCATGTTTCCCGGCGAGAGGAGCATAACCTCGGCTAGTCGTTCTGTAATGGTTAAACATAAGATATAATTCGTTTTGGGTAAATCTAACAGGTAATCTTTGGTCTTTGTTCTATTATTCTATTAATATGTTAAAATGGAAATGAAAAGAGGCAATACTGTTTGATATAATATTTCGTTTCATTGTAATGCAGACCTACGTCAGACTATTTGCCTAATCTTCTCGGTACTTTACACCGCGATGGAAACGCAGACAGCATCAAGTCTGGGAGAAAAAAGTTCCTGAGACAAATTGTTCCAGGTAATTTCGGTGGAAAAGCGGCTATTTTTTTAATCTATATATTTGTTAACAATGTTTGTGGATATTTTCAAAATTGGCAAATATCATGCTACTCACTATAAACGCCACTTGTCAACCAGTTTTTACTGCATTGTGTAATAACATAGCAAATGACAAAATAAATGAATTAAGAGCAAATGACAAAATAAAAATTAAAAAAAAAAAAAAAATGGTGTGTGGGACACTCCTGGGATCTCTCCGATAGTGAGTTTTGAGATGTGGACTTCTGTCAGTTTATTTGTCATAACCTAGTCCAAATCCTTCTCTGTGTTCAACTCAACCAGATTTGGGAAACCTATCCAATATAATTTCAGTTCAACACAACACATTTGCGCTGGGCTCCAAACGACAGTATTCCCAGAACACTAGTCTGTCATCAGAGCTGCTAGCTATGTTTGAACCCTTTAGCCTCAGCATGTGAAAACATCATAAGAGGCATTTGGAGAGATTAGAGCAAGATATTTATACACCTCCCTCTATTACGCTAGTGTGATATGTGCTAATTACGACCACTGCTCGCTCGCTCTCTGTCTTTCTCTCTCTTTAGCGCTTCACAGGCAGACTTGAAAGGCCATTGGCACAGTGTGCACGGCAAGCTAATTTTGTGCGTCTGTGATGTGACGCCCGTACGGCGGGAATAAAAAAGCTCTAAAACAACTTTGAAATGGGATGAAGCTGCATGTAATGCAATAGATGATGGGAGGGCCTTGCTGTTACAATCGCTCATACTGAGGGTTAGTGATTTGAACAAACCCCAAACCCCTTTAAACTATTAAAACTTAGCTATATAACTCACCATTTATGCTACAGACATGACTCAGTACATGAAGGAGTGTAACTTAAAGAGAATATGTGTGCAAACAGCACTTGCAGTGTGTGTGTGTGTGTGTGTGTATATATATGTATATATATATATATATATACTGTATGTATCATCAGTCAAACCAAAATTTATTTTGACACCTTCAACATTTCTCACATGATCACATTTTATTCACTATAGTGTAGAAAATAATGGTAATAAAATATGACAGGAACTCAGATTTAAACAAATTCATCTTGATAATGTCGGATAACTTTGATAGAAAGGTATGTTATGGATTACAATCAACCAAAAAATATTCAGCTGTTAAATTTAAGTATAAAATTAGATAATACCACTTTAGGTCAACCAGTTTCCAAGCGATGCTTAATTTTGTTCAGTTAAAGAAAAAACACTTTAGCAAAACACGGTCAGGTCAAAGTGTCTGAATAATTTTTGGTCCCAAATTTTTAGCATTTTTACTGGAAGTCCACTGTATGAAGAATGTTTGGGTATGATATGTCCTCACTTTCATAAATGAACTATAGTGTCCTGCATCCACTAGTAAAAAAAATATCGCAAATTTTATCTGGTGTCTTAATAATTTTTGGTTTGACTGTATATATATATTTATATATGTATATGTATATATATATATATATATATATATATATATTTTTTTTTTTTTTTTGACACTTTCACATCACATGTTAGCTTTTAGGCTATGGTGTAAATATATATATATATATATATATATATATATATATATATATATATATATTTTTTTTTTTTTTTTTTTTTTTTTTTTTTAAATACAAATATTCATACACCAGAGTTATGAAAATGTCAACTACCTATATGCAGAATAATCCTGCAAGGTGAAACCATTTGTTGTGTCTTAATTATAATTATAAGCCAATTTCATCTTTCTCTGCTCTATGCAGCCTAGATGCACGTTGTTTCAAACAGCTTTTAAAGGATTAAATTGAAACCTTCCACATCTCTCTGTTTGCATCATTCATCATTTTTTTTCCATCTTTCTTTTTGTTTTAGCAAGATCCATCTTTGTGTGATGTTGTGCTTGTGTCACACCATGCTGTGGACAGTCATGGAAACACTGCATGTTGTTTCAGTGGAAACGTTAAAAGCTGAAGGAAATCATGTCAGGAGTGAAGAAGAGCCTGTTTCATTCTTACCTTTGTAGTCCACTGAAAAGTCCATTTATATTACAGTCAGCAATAGCCTATGTAATACGAGGACGCACAGTGCTAGAGCCACAAATAGGTTGCATGCTGCAATTGTCCAATTAATGACACCGAAAAACATGCAAATAAGATCATTAACCCAGGGTTATTTATTATCCCTGGGTAAACAGCAGTCTGAGATGTGAAGCAAGATAACCCAGGATTACGTTTACCCGGGTTTAGAATGTCCCAGGGTTAAATATTTCTAGTGCATGTGTTTGTATGTATGTGGTTAAACCTTCTAAAGTAGAGCTTAAATATATACAGGACTGTCATCAAAAACTAGATTTTTTGTTTGCACATGCAAAACAAAATGCTTCTTGTGGGCAGTTTCAAGAGTTACTTTACTGACGTTACTGATGGCCCAGAACATCAGAGTCCACCATAAAGTCTCTGTGATATTCTGCGCTCTAGATATAGCTTAGACCTTCCTTCAGTTCAATCTGTGGTCTTATTGTTTGCCAGATAAAAGGTCTAATCGCTTAGAGAAGTCACAGCACACCCTCACTAGACATCTGATAACACAAACTGTACTTTATTTTCAATTAGTTCAAATATTGAACAAACACTACTAAATACTGTATATTTGGGAGAATAGCTGCGTTGTTTAAGCTATGATCATATAATTGTATAAAGAGTTCAGACTTTAGAAATATTCTCTCAGGGACGAACAGGAAATGCCTGTCGCTCCTCTCATCGTCCCTATCTCTCTCTCTCTCTCTCTCTCTCTCTCCCCATTTTCTTTTTTTTCCATGTGGTTATACGGTGTTTTATTTTATTTATTTATTTCTTTTTTGCATTCAGTTTTGTTAAGTAGCTCATGTTCTCTAGTGAGTTACCATTAAGGAAGCATTTGCTTTTGTTTGTTTGGCATACTGAACAAAAGAGGCATAATTACAGAGGCACATTTCAGAAGATACACACAAAGATGTACTAACAAACACTGTGATTGTTCCTAGCCTTATTTACACTTTTGGTGCTAATTGTTCATCTCCTATTTTTAATGCATTGTCACCAGATTAATGTGGAATGAAAGTTTACTTGGAAACTGTAATTGTTTTTTTTAAATACATGTTACTATGTTACTTTTAGTGGCATTTTTACCCCGAGCCCTGCCTAATTTCGTGATACATGCAAATTGAAAATAATAAATTACTTAATAAAAGTATAAGAATAAAAATAACACTTATCTATTAATCTGGACATTTCACTTCTTATTGGTAGTTAATAAATCTTATTTTACTAGTGCAATACTAGTAGTAGTATACTAGTACAATAGTAATAGATTAGAAATAGTACCATAATACTATTTTTAAAAAGACAGTAAATAGTATTAAAAGATAAAATATAAATATAATACATGGCATGGTTGTACTTTATTTTAAGGTGTACTTGTTACAGTGTAATTATACATTTAAAGCTGCAGTCTGTAACTTTTGTCACTCTAACAGTTAATAAACAGAACTACGTGTGTGTTGCGGAAAAACATTGTAACCAGAGCTCTCTGTTCATGTCTATGACGAATCACGCAGGGACCGGGCTACTCCGCAGCGATACCTACCCAAACCAGTCTAAATAGTCAGAATATGAACACTTACTATAGTTGTACTGTAGTGATTCAGGACAAGCCAAAAACAAAATTTTGTAAATTTTGAACACAAAAAAGTTACAGACTGCAGCTTTAAGTACTGAGTAATATTAATTAACTACATGTACTTACAATATGGTTAGGTTAGGGTTAGGATGAGGGTTACTTGCATGTAATTATGCATACTTAATTGTTATTATGATTGTATAGGTATGATTATAACATGTAGGACACCGTAAAACAAAATGTAGCCGATAGCATTAACATAACTTGCTTTAACTTAAGTTTTAAGTTTTTAAATTCCTTTCGATGTCCTGCAGAAGCATTTTATCCTACTGGGAATTGTACCAGAAATCCTTTCAGGGTTGAACTGAATTTTTTTTTTTTTTTCAAAGTTTTTGTTTTGTGTTATGCCGTAATTCCCATTTGGATCCTTCAGGATTGGTAGGATCCTGTGCACATTCCTTCAGAACTGTTGTTCTCATTCCCATTCTCTCTCTCTCTCTTTCCGTGGCGGTCGACCAGTCAGACCTGTCTCTGGGTTGACTGTGTGCATCAGCAGTGCTGTTTTCAGTTTGTTTTCCCCCCATTGAGTGAATAGTCTGGAATGGGTGTGAGAGTTTCCTGTTTGACCCTGCGGTGGGTTCAGCCAGAGGGTAAGAGTTCAGTGAGACTTTCTCTAACAGCACAGCTCACCGTTTCTGCTGCCCTCTTTCTGGCCTGTCTGTCATTGTCCTTTACTCATCTACTGGCTGCTCTGTGCATGTTAGCATGCGGGAAGTCGCCCGGCCACTTCGATGAGATTTAATCACCCAGAAAATGGAGAGAGGTTCCTATGCACCTCATGTGGTGAATGCAGCCTGCCACCAGAAAGAGTAAATGGAAAAGCCTTTATGTGCCTCATGTGTCCGCAGGTGGCCTGAACCTCTCGTCTCTGCATTGCGTTTCAAATAAACAATAATGAGTGAAATGTAAGAATGATTATTTATATTCTGCGGATGTCATCTTTCTTCTTCTCTCTGGTGTAATAACCCAGTGTTATAATGGAAGAATGGTGTTTTTGCCTACAGTGTTACAATTATGATTTTGTTATAAATGTGCTGCCGTAAGTGTCGTCTCTAGGGATATGCTGGTATCAAATTTTCATGTTGCGATTAATTGCTAATGCTTTTATCACGGTATATGGTATTATCACGCTATTGAAATTTAGTTGCAAAAAAGTGTTGTCGTAATACAGTATAACAGGTTTAATTACTTTTTTTCTCATAACAAAAATAACTGAACATTTAAATACAATAAAGCAATACACAAAAAAATGATAAAGTTAACCATTTTACACAGATTAAAGTGCAAAAGAATTATAAAGACCAATAGGTATCGTTTTACAATAAGATCTCATTAGTTAACCTTAGTTAATGCATTAACATTAACAATGAGCAATACCTACATTTGCTACAGAAGTTATTAGTCTTTGTTAAAGCTGCAGTCCGTAAGTTTTGCCTCTTTGTCGCCATCTATATTTGAGAATCTGGAATTGCAGTTACTTGCGGAATTATCTTGCTTGCGTGGGTTGTACTCCAGCACGGCTCCAGGTTTTGAGGAGTATATGTAGCTGTCAGTCACTGCACCGGTGTGGATATTTACTGTTCTTGGCTGAGACCTTTCTGTGTGGAGTCTATAGGCCTTTCTGTGTGTGCATATAAAGCCCGAAACACATTGCACGGTTTTTGGCTGTCCCAGATGAAAGATTGGCTTCATGAAACAATCGTGGCAATTTCTGTGATCGTGACTCCTAATTGGTGTTCCTGTGTCGTACAGTGAGAGAGGTTCAAAGACAACCATTGTCACGATCTTGCGACCAAAGATAACCTACGATACAGCATGATCATCGCAGTGTGTTTGCTGCTACGATCCACGTTTACTGACCAACCAATAAAAATGCGCCATGAAATAAACACGACAAACATAAAACTGCTTACCTCAAGCTCTTATTCCTTCCTCTTTCGCCGCTTCCATTTTTTTAGCACATAAAAGTGTGATGTATCATGGTCTTTTTGTTTACCACTAGCACATGCTGATGACATTTTATTCTTCTATAGAAACGTGCATCGTAGCCTACGAGTCAATAGTTGTCATCATCGTACAGTCTACACCAGTGGTTTTCAAACTTTTTTCAGAGTGACCCTAATTTTTTCTTTTAAAATTGTTGCGACCCATATATATATAGAAAGAAGGAAGGAAGGAAAGACAACTGCACTATAGACTGGTCTCGAGTCCCACCGTTGAGCTCCGGAAGGATGCTCTGTTCCTAAATTAAATCGCTGTCGGTGCTTCTGAAATTAGTGAGGGTGCTTGCCTTCATCCACATCTATTCTGACATATCATATTTTGTCCAGCCCATAGTTATGATTATCACAATGTCATTGCGATTTCGAGAGAATATGCGGATGTCACTTCCGAACGTTTGTTGCAAGTACGACACATTGGTCCTCTTTTCAGCATGACAAACTAAACTTTTATTCAAATTCTGAATGGAGAATAGGCTATATACAGCAAAGAAATCATGCAAAGTGTGCTTCCTTAAAAAGCTGTCACTCATTTCAGTTTATCGCAATGTCTAATTCTGCTATAATCAATCCGTCAACACAGCACAATTAATCTCTTATCTACATCACCTACACTTTGTTCATTATACAAATTTACACATTCATTATACGGTGACTCACTAAAACTCCTCTGATTGGCCATTGCGTTATAGAAATCAACAGATATCTCTCTGATTTGCTACAATGTACAACGCTGCAAAAACAGAGCACAAACACAAATACACAAATACAGCCACTAAGGCGGCTGCTGGTTCCTTTCGTTTGGTTGTTTATGTTATTTAGTTGCTTCTTTCCTGAGTCTTGATCTTGGTTACATACGTTGTCTTTAAATCATCCTTAAAAACCACTGGTCTACACACATGTCGTAGCCAACTTTATTAGATCTATGTCGTGTGACATGCAATGATCGGTGACACTTTAGAATAGGGAACACTTATTCACTAATAACTACGGCTTTTCTCTCAATAAATTCCTAATTTGCTGATTATTAACAGTAGATGACACATCAATGGTTGAGGTGGTCTTCAATGATTAAAGCAGATTAGTGAATATTGCGAGCACTGACATTGATACTACCAGTGACTCTCTTCTCCAGATGGAAACCATTGTTTTCTACCACAAGCCGCGGCACTAATAGTCTTGACTCAAATGAAAACAAATGTCAAGCTGCCCTCATTAATTTAATCAGGCTTGCCTCACAGGAGCGTCACTGGGGAGGTGCACGAGTGAGATATGAGATCAATAAGAGTCATTCGTCTGTCCAAACGACCAGATCAAGCACTCAGAGAGAGACTTCAGCTGTACACAATCAATGTGTGCTTAAACAGAGACTGTAGCCGGATTTATCTATCCTGTTCATCTGGACTTGTGAAAAGTCTGGAATTGTGTTGCTGGAGTTTGATGTAATAATGGAAAATAATGATTTCTTGTATCAAAAAAATCCTCTACTATAATTTTTATTTTTTTTCATGCAAACTGAGTTGTTAACATTAAAAAATGACCAATTAGTAAATAAATATCATCATAAAAGATGTTCATATGACTAGATTTCTGTCATGTCAACTCTCGGAGAGTTTAGCATGTTAATATACATGGCGATGTTAAAGTCCATGTGAAACTGAAGTTGCTGCAGACTTTATTGTGACGTATATTGAGTAGAGAGAAGGTTTTATTTTAGCACTCCTCTGGACTTTACTCCAGCAAACCAATGGTTGGAGGTGCGTGGTTAAGGATATTTTGCCCAAACCATCAAACCATCAAAGAGATGGAATGCCATTCCAGAGCGGAAGTAAATGTTCAGATTTTGAATGAAGATTACCAAGACAAACAGTTTTTTTTTAAGTGGATTAACTTGCATTAATTGTTCGCCTCAAGACTAGTAATGTGTACATTTTGATTTCATGAGGACTTTAATGTGTTTGGTTTTGGCGGAATAGATCTGCTGCACCGTTGCTGCTGCTGCTGCAGAGCAAGTTCTGAGACTTACTAGTGCCAATACATCCTCAACCTGCTGTGAGCATGTAAGAAATACTGCTGCTGCACATATAACATATATGAAATAACTCCCATATATAGCATACATAAAATCACCCTGTAGCAGACCTATACAGGTGGAGCTGAGGAAGGGGGAGGGTTTCTGAAGTGCGTTGCAACTGCTACAGCAGGCACCAGCCAAGTATTTGAATGTTGAGCAGCGAGCTCATTAGCTGCTGATACCAAAAGAAACCAATCAGCTGTGACATGAATAATGATATGATTATGAGTTAGAACTGCACCATCTTTCATGACAGAACTTGAAAGATGACAGCTACATGCATTGAAAGTCTTGGAATTAGAAAGACTATATAATTAGAAAAAAATACAGCAAATACTTCTAAAGAACAAGAAGTTATCTGACTTAAGTACAGCTATTGCTCATTGAGTGGGGAAACTTACACCATAAGCATAATATATATATATAGTTTATAAAGAAGTATACTAATACCATATGGACAAGTTCGGTGACAAAAAATTCGGAAAATACGACAAACACAACAGTATGGGCTATGGGTTTGGTCTGCTGGTCTACACAATAGTCCTGACAAACTAAAAGTGTCTTTGTGGAAGACATCCCTAAACTTTAGAAAGTTTTATTTAAGTTTGAAACCTTTAAAAACAAAGTCAAAGAAAGACTTATAAAAGATTTTATTATCTCCAAAGGCATCTGTTTTCCCAAAGAAGAAACCCGATCTCTTTGTTTTGCAGGTTGTCAAGTATAAAGGGCATTTTAAAATAAAAGAGCTTCATACCCCTAAACTGCTGAATCAAATGCAAACACGTACCTGGTCAAGGTCTCTCAGAAAATTAACCATCTTAAGCCTGAGGCTAATTTAGCTTCAGCAGCGTGCCCTTGTTATTCTGCACTCACAAACACAACTACACAACACAGCGTTCTTTGCTTGAGGAATCAATCTCATCCACTGACAATAAGCGTAGTCTCTTTATCCTGTTACTCTCTCAAACAAGACAGTCGTTTGTCCTCAGTAATGTTGTTTACTAAACTGATGTGCTCAGAAGTGCGTTAAAAAATCAATTCGAGCAAGTCTTGTTGCTTTGGATCATAAAGACAGAGAGCTGTTTAGAAGCCTGCTGCTTGATTTGTGGCTATCAACCGTGAGCTATGATTCCATGAAGTTACGACAGGTCAAAATCAGTCTATCTTTTCCTATAAACCAACTTTAATAATTCAGAAACATCATTTCAGCTACGGCTGGGCAATATATTAAATATTTACAGTGAATTTGCAATGATTTTGTTGCTTATTAATGTGTAAATCATTTTGAGTCATTGTGGGGGGCGGGGACTATTTGTTATATGTTTATTAAAATGTTTTAGTAGCAATACTTATCTTATTTGTTCACTCAAAACATATTCTAGCCCCTTCTTTTTTGTTAAGCTTGATGTTGAAAACCTATGCTGTAATATTTTGAGCTATATTAATAATGCTCAAAAATTAAATACAGGATAAATAAATGCAAGACTTTTGAAATTTAGCTCGGGCTATTGTCATACTGTAGTATCTATGACTGAAACCCCATTTCTGAGCAAATGCATGAATATTAAGATATCTATCAGATATTGTCAAAAAGCTGAAAAATATTGAGATATATCTTTTAGCTGTATACCATTTTCAGCTATGTACCACTCTGCCATACTTTCAGCCAGAAATCACAGATTTCTGTCCTAAGGTATTTATTTGTTGAGGGATTTTGAATTGGGATGATTTGGGTTAGAAACATGCAGGGGGAAATATAATTTCTGATGGATAGAAGCAAGTGAATGAGATAACGGAGTTAATTGATTTGACTGTGGTGAAGTGCTGTAATCTGATCAGCAAATCTGCATGTAGTGAAGCACAGTACATGACTACTGACGCTGCCGGCTGATCCATTGATACTGACTACATGGACTGCTGGTGTGTGGTTGACTCAAGATACGTGAAAAAGAAGTACACTTTAGCATACGTAAACTAGTATTTTTATTACAGAAATACTAAAGCATGTACTTAAGTGCAAACTGAATGTAATATTTTCAGGCACTTAAATGCAAATTGAATTAAAATATATGACTTAAATTCATATTAGATGCAATTTAGCTGAATTTTACAGTGAGTTTTTTGACCCACTTAAGTACATCTTAGTTGAGTCAAAATATAAGGTTACAAAATACAATCTGAACAAAACCGAAGGGGTTTGAATACTTTTTGCATGTGCTTTAGCAACAATAACAAATAAGTTGGTATGTATTGCTGTAAAATATTTTAATAAACATTTAAATAAATGTATTTAATTTATTGCATTGTCAGGCATTTGGCAAACATTCATTTTAAACTAAAATGTACTTCCATGTCATTTCTGTTGAGAACTGCATGTTTAACTATGTATGTTTGTTATTACAAATTTGTAATGATTAAGTTGCAGTTGATTACATGTAAAAAGACTTTAAATGTAATATCAACATACTAATATAACACTACAGTCAAAATTCCAATCAGGTAGTTCAGGTAATTGCATTTTTTTAAAGAATACTTAAGTGTGTTCAGAAACAGTCTTGAAAATGTACTCGAGTGCACTTCAGTGGCCTTTTACTTTATTAATATTATATTATCTACAAGTAGTTTTTTTAAATATACTTGTAAAACTTGACGTACATTACTAGTGCACAGTAAGTAAGCCAACTCAATTCAGTTAAGCCAGCATGATCTAATTTTGTGATTAACCCAGTGCTCTCAAGTTATAGTGAAAGTTTGGAGTGAGTCACTCAAAGGGGAGGGGCCACACTAAGGGGAGGAGCAACTCAAAGTTTTTGCTAGCAGTTCAATTATGAACCTAATGTTCATAACTGACCAGTACAAATAGAAGTTATAACATTTGGTAAATCTGATGAAAGACAAATTCATTTTAATAAAATAAAAAGATTTATGTATTTAAAAATACAAATGTATCAAAAATAAAAAGAAAATTTGCCTCAAATGAGCCAACTGAACAGCAGAACTCAATGTACATACTGTACACATATACAGTCCATTACAGTACTTACCCTGAGCATGTATGTCAAACTGTGTGTGTGTGTGTGTGTGTGTGTGTGTGTGTGTGTGTGTGTGTGTGTGTGTGTGTGTGTGTGTGTGTGTGTGTGTGTGTGTGTGAGAGAGAGAGAGAGAACACATTTCAGCTTATGTTTCTTTTTTTCTGTTGTAAATGTTTGTTGCACATTTTGATGCCTGATGACCGAGGTAGAGGACTCCCACATAAAGCACTGTCATGATAATAGCGTTCCATCCAGAGCCAAACTGTTTCTAGTTTTGGTTTTGTTTAGACCCACCATGGATAACACTGCATCTGAATTTGAATTTGGGGAAGCCTCAGTGCTTTATATGGGAGCCCCCTACCCCTGTCATCAAGACATCAAGATGTGCAACAAAAACAACAGAAATAATTTCATAAGCTGAAATGTGTTTTCTCTCTCTCTCTCTCTCTCTCTCTCTCTCTCTCTCTCTCACACACACACACACACACACACACACACCTTTTTTAAAATATGTAAAACAATTTATTTTATTTGGATGAATTTGTCTGTCTTTTATCAGATTCACCAACTGTTATAACATCTCTAGTACTTTCCTTTCAGGAAGCCAAAGCTAAGTTAAAGCTTCTGGTTGCAAAGCAGTTGGAAAGTTTTTTATTTATTTATTTATTTATTTGACTGCGTCAATAATACTTTAGCATGAACTTGGCTATATTCCCCAACATCAGCTCTCACTATCTTTTCACAGGCAAGTGATTTCGTAGAGGAATCTTAAAACCGAAAAAAAAAAAAAAAAAATCAATGAAGGGGTTACCTACAGCATTCATCGGATCTTTCTCTTCCAACTTACACTCCATGTGCGCACGCATCCATGTTGCTTAGTAACGCTGCTCACGGCAGAATCGAGTAATTTAAACAGAAACAACAACATCCTAATTTCTGATTGGCTGGTAGGTGGCATTTAACTATATATAACTCGAGAGTCGAGAGAGCTATGAACTCGGCAGAAAACTTACCTCCGTATTCCCTCATCTATTAATTGTATAGTAATTGTAGCGGGACAAGTTATCCCTTCTCAGCATGAGAAATACAAGGTGTGGCGTGAGAGCGTGTGAACTGGTTGAAATGCGTGAGTCTCACGCTGAATGCGTGAGACTTGAGAGCCCTGTTAACCATCTGATGAAATGTAGACAAGACCAGGCGAAAAAGACAAAAGCCAAGCAGAAATACAAGACATTAGGGTTGTCACGATACCATAAAAATGACTATGCCAGCTGAAGTATCACGATACCAAGCAGTATTGTGTTAATTTAAAATTCAATTCTACAAAATGAATCAAAATTTAATAAATAAATAGATGTAAGTGAAAACAGACAATATTATTCTCTGAATACTTAATGTGAATGAATGACTAGCTATTGTTATCCATGAAATGATCTAAACAAAACTCATCTTAGCACTGCACAGAAGCTGCATGAAGTGACATTTAGATGTGGCATTTATACATTTAGACTGTATTTATATAATTGCATACATAATGTTATGAGATTAGTTTTTAAGTACTAAATTCTGAATATAGAAATATGTTGGAAAATAATGTAATATGCCTACTTTTAGACGGGAAACATAAAAACGGCCAGCAGGTGGCAGAAGTTCATGATTGAATCACTGAGTCATTCAAACGATTCTTTCAAAATGGCTGAATCCTTCAGGAGTGAATCAAATGACTGTTTTTATGAATGGCTCCGTGAATCAGTGATTCGCCCAAGACAACGCGGATTTGGATTTGAAAAAACGAAACAAAATCAGCACTCTTGCTAGTGTCGTATTTCCGAACTGTCAGGAGCATTTTTTTTGCTCGCGTATCTTGAAATTTCCGAGTTAGCAGCATGTATATTAAAACATAGCATTATTAATGAATGAATAAAAAAAATATATATAATGATTGATAAGAACCAAGTGCAAAGCCACTATGCTGATGAATGGATTTGCATTCGTGATCGCAAAGATGCTTCCAGAAACGAAATATTACACCTTTTCTAGAAGTGGTCAAATGAATAAAACTGTGAGAAAAATACACCGCGGGTATTTTTAAGCTTTAGTATCGCGATACTACCTTAGTACCGGTGTATCGTGCAACCCTACAAGACATAAATGCATGAATTTTAGACCATTATGCAGCCAGTATAATATTGAAAGCCTATCTATCTATTGGAAATGAATTCGTGTCATTCTAAAATGCTTCATTTTGGCCAAATTCTGAGGCTGCATTGTATGTATCTTTTATGTTGAAGGCAAGTTTGAGTGTCTGTGGAGATCATTCCAAGTCAGTCACATAATTGTCAGCATAATTATTTAAGTTAGCATGCTGCCTTAGAAAGCAGTTAGGTTGATGTTGCTCACTGGCTTTTCACTTGGACTAGAGCTGTATATTAGACTAAAGTCTTTCAAGGCAGAGTTTAAACCAGGTATTTTTCTTCTTTTCAGATCCAAGTCAACTGTATGCCTACAGTAAATTTAGCATTTACATACTTGCTATACTGTACTTTCAAAAGACAAACAGGTATGGGTTACATAGAGGTTGAGCACTTTTCTTGTTGTATTCCTGCTGTTTTCATTGTATGTATTCATTGCTTTTAGCAGCTAAACCAAGTCTCAAGACAACTGCTCACAAGTCTTAAGTTCATCTGAAGTCTGTGTTTTTCTCAGACTGGAGTTTTCATCTCAATCATCATCAGTTATGTTTCTCGTCTCTTTCTGCCCCAACAGCCATTGAGACTCAGAGCACCAGTTCAGAGGAATTGGTCCCCAGTCCTCCATCACCTCTACCCCCTCCTCGTGTCTACAAACCCTGCTTTGTCTGCCAGGACAAGTCCTCGGGGTACCACTATGGTGTCAGTGCCTGTGAAGGCTGCAAGGTAAACATGCTATTCATCCCTTCATCCCACCAAATGAAAGTCATTCAATAAATATTCAGGTTTTCTCCCCTGTACATTCTAGTCCCCTGGCCCCAGGTCTGCCTTCTAAACAAAACAAGGTTCAAACCCATTTGTGTTGAATTA
Source organism: Acrossocheilus fasciatus (assembly GCA_036784905.1). Lineage (NCBI taxonomy): Eukaryota > Metazoa > Chordata > Actinopteri > Cypriniformes > Cyprinidae > Acrossocheilus > Acrossocheilus fasciatus. The sequence continues at coordinate 30,680,343 of CM071956.1, forward strand.
TTTACAGTGAGTGCTGTAGAATTTCAGCTTAAGCTAAATGATCTTCTTTAATGTCGTCTGTCAGTCTGGAGGATTAATTCGGGTTTCACGGGTTCTTGCAGATATCTCAATGCATTCATATTCTACATTCACACATTCAGAGTCAGTGATTGGGATTGACAGGTGTGAATCTCAATATTTCCCCTCTCACACAGCAGCTTAAAATAGAGGCGGTCACACTTTATATTAGGTGGCCTTAACTGCTATGTACTTATATCGAAAAATATGTACTTATTGTGTTCGTATTGTATTTCAAAACACTTTTGCTGCTATTGAGGGGGGATACGGGTAAGGTTAGGGACAGGTTTGGTGGTCTGGGTAGGTTTAAGTGTGGGTTAAGGTGTAAAGGATGAGTCAACAGTGTAATTATAAATGTAATTACAGAAATTAATTAAAGATGTAACTACGTATAGGTATTTTTAAAAATATAAGTGCAATGTAAAAACATGTATGTACACAATAAGTGCATTGTACTAAATGAGTAATTTAAATGTAAGTACATAGTTGTAAAGGCCACCTAATATAAAGTGGGACCATAGAGGCTTGAATACATGCAGTGGAAATCAAGTCCATATCGTATTCATGACTATAACTGGTATCAAATAGTAACATAAAATCAAAGAAGGTGATGCCTAATAAACTGTAAATATTTATCACACTTGATATGATAGGAGTCCAACAGAGGCACAGGTTCCTCCATCAAATCTCACTTAACCAACAGTAGCTTTTATACTGTAGTATGGCTGGGAGAAAAAAAGGATTCTCCGATGCATCGCGATTCTCTCTTCAACGATTCTGAACTTTTCAGAATCGATTCTGAGCTTGGTATTTTTTTGCCCATATACGGCACATGTGCATGCTAGAGAGAATCGTGGCGGGCTTCATTGCACAGAATTTGTGCTGTGAGACACGTGAGCATTGCTTGACAGTGTGTGCTTCCACCTGCTGTTATTTCAGTGTTTTACTTTAGATATGCTTTCATTTCTGCCGTTTGGAATTTAGTACGTATTAAATGCACAAAATTCATGTACTGACAGACTTTCACGTGCGCTTTGTTTTTGTCCTGAAGCTCAATCGCGGCTGCAGTTAAATGCATTTGTATTTTTGAATACGTTTATACGAAACTGATGTAGACACAGTTAGTTATGTTTTCAGAGCAGGACAAAACATCTGATATACAGAAACAGATCTGTGCATTAGTGTGAATGCAGCCTGTTAAAGCTGCCACTGTTTATGATCTCATCAGTAATAATCAAACAGCAATAATGCTGAGGAAAAAAGAAAATCCCATAACTATTGTCTGGATTCTTAAAGAACACTTATTTTAAATAAGTAATTGTTTTGAAAAGTAGCCTGCTTATGCAACCCGAATTCCAGAAATGTTGGGACGTTTTTTAAATTTGAAAAAAATGAAAACTAAAAGAATTTCAAATCACATGAGCCAATATTTTATTCACAATAGAACATAGAGAACATGACAAATGTTTAAACTGAGAACTTTTACAGTTTTATGCACAGCTAATTTCAAATTTGATGCCTGCTACAGGTCTCAAAATAGTTGGGACGGCGGCATGTTTACCATGGTGTAGTATCTCCTCTTCTTTTCAAAACAGTTTGAAGACGTCTGGGCATCGAGGTTATGAGTTTCTGGAGTTGTGGTGTTGGAATTTGGTCCCATTCTTGCCTGATATAGGTTTCCAGCTGCTGAAGAGTTTGTGGTCGTCTTTGACGTATTTTTCGTTTAATGATGCACCAAATGTTCTCTGTAGGTGAAAGATCTGGACTGCAGGCAGGCTAATTCAGCACCCGAACTCTTCTACTACAAAGCCATGCTGTTGTAATAGTTGCAGTATGTGGTTCTGCATTGTCCTGCTAAAATACACGTCGAGGCAGCATATGTTGCTCTAAAACCTTCATATACCTTTCAGCATTCAGAGTGCCTTCCAAAACATGGAATCTGCCCATACCATGTGCACTTATGCACCCCCATACCATCAGAGATGCTGGCTTTTGAACTGAACGCTGATGACAAGCTGGAAGGTCTCCCTCCTCTTTAGCCCGGAGGACAAAACGGCCCGTCTCCCGGAGGCGTCCATGATTTCCAACAAGAATTTGGACTCGTCTGACCATAGAACACTTTTCCACTTTAAAACAGTCCATTTTAAATGAGCCTTGGCCCACAGGACACGACGGTGCTTCTGGACCATGTTCACATGGCTTCCTTTTTGCATGACAGAGCTTTAATTGGCATCTGCAGATGGTACGGCGGATTGTGTTTACCGACATTGGTTTCTGGAAGTATTCCTGGGCCCATTTAGTAATGTCAATGACAGAATCAGGCCGATGAGTGATGCAGTGTCGTCTGACGGCGCAAAGACCACAAGCATCCACTAAAGGTTTTCGGCCTTGTCCCTTACACACAGAGATTTCTCCAGTTTCTCTGAATCTTTTGATGATGTTATGCACTGTAGATGATGAGATTTGCAAAGCCTTTGCAATTTGATGTTTTTAAAGTATTCCACAATCTTTTTACACATTCTCTCACAAATTGGAGAGCCTCTGCCCATCTTTACTTCTGAGAGACTCTGCCTCTCTAAGACATCCTTTTAATAGCTAATAATGTTACAGACCTGATGTCAATTAACTTAATTAGTTGCTTGATGTTCTCCCAGCTGAATCTTTTCAGAATTTCTTGCTTTTTCAGCCCTGTGTTGCCCCCGTGCCAACTTTCTTGAGACCTGTAGCAGGCATCAAATTTGAAATGAGCTCATTTAGTGGATAAAAGTGTAACATTTCTCCGTTTAAACATTTGTTATGTTATATTTGTTCTATTGTGAATAAAATATTGGCTCATGTGATTTGAAAGTCTGTTAGTTTTCATTTTATTAAAATGTAAAAAAACATTTTTTTTTTTTTTGAGGGGGCACAAGTGAAAGTGGGGCAGCTCGTCATGCTTGTCATGTGACACACAGCAGCCACGATACCACTGTATAATTGATATAGGCTTATGTTTATTTATTTTTTCCTTTTTATTTGAAATATTCCCAAACTATATCATGAAATACCTTGATTCTTAAATACGTGTAAATGCATTTTGCATCTTTATATAGATTATGTTAGTTGATTTATAATGGGTGATGGGCAAAGTAGCCCAATAGTGTAATCTATTAACTACTTAAGTACCAGATATGGGTCTCATGCCATAAAATATTTTAATATGTATTTAACATATTAATATTTAATATATACATATTTTAATATGTATTTAATTTAATAAAACATTATAAGTTGCTAATTCTAACACTTTCATTGTACAGAAGGAAAACAAAGAACATTTTCACTTCAGTCCAGCGAGTTCAAAAACTCACATTATTCACTGAAGCTGTTTACACTGTGAAATGAATCTCTTACTTACATTTGTATGCACATCTGCACTTTGCTGTTTCTGATTAGAGAATTTGCCAGAGAACTCAGTCAGCGAACGTGCGGTGATCAAAACAGCGGCGTTTCAGCAATGAACGCCTCTGATTGGTCATTGCATTCATAAGCGCAACAGAATCGTGTGTGATTGGTTATAATGCGCAGCGCTGTAAAAACACAGCTATCTTTGGCTCAGCCAGCGAACGCAGATTTGAATTTAGCAGGATGTTTTTCTTTTTTACAGTTTACAGGACAAACCAAAATTGTTTGGTGATCATGCAATCCGTAAAAAAAAAAAAAGTTACTGTAATCTGATCATGACCATTTGTAAACTGACTTTGAGCTCCTTTAAAAATTGACTGTTGAGCCCCTTTAAAGCAGACTGTTGAACTGCTTTGAAGCAGAATTTATTTTTTATTTTCCTGTTTAACACTGTAAAGCTGCTTTGATGCCATCTGTATTTTATAAAGCACTACATAAATAAAGGTGACTTGACCCTGTGATGGACTAGCTACCCAGGATGCTTCAATAGGACAAGCGGATAATCATCAGATATAGATTTATCAAAATAATTGTTAGTTACTTGAGAAAATGATTAATATAAGCAGTTATTAGACTTATTATACTACATATCCATATTAACAGTCATTCTGTGCCATGTGACAAGAAAGAAGCAGAAGATAAATAGCATATCTAGGCCATATTGCCTTTGAATGGGTGACATTAACAGCTTCAAAGGATTAGAATAAGGATTATAGGATCTTTTAGTGTCATGTACAGTATACGTCCCTCTGGGCACTGCGCCATTGTAAGGAACTTGTTCTGAGGATGAACTTCATGGAATAATAGGCAGTCAAGGGTGCTCTATAGCCACAGGGTCTAAAATCACACCCACACATATGTTGGGTTTTTATGTTTTATGGTGACTTTCCATAGTCAAAATGATTTTATACTGTACTAACTGTATCCTGTAACCCTAACCCTACCCCTACATGCTGTCAAAAAAAAAAAAAAAGGTAATTGAGCCATGTATGAATGTGTGTCTGACATGGGAAACTTACATTGGTTGCATCTGGATGCTGGTGTGGTCTGGATATACAGTCACAAAGACACAGAAATATATAACCATACGTGAATATCACAGACACACTACTACATAATGGAGTGCATAATACACCAGATTTGAAGCCTGCAGCAAATATATAGACAATAAGATATAATGTCACTCTCTGAGGTTACTGTTTTGAATAAATAATAAATTCTAAATAAATAATGGAAGTGTTAAATATACCATGTACTTCTGTTTTATGAAACACTGCACACTATGCAGCATGTAAGGGATAATCAACGGCTAGCTGTGCATTAAACGATTTGAATGCATGACGTGGAGGCAAAGAAGCACCCGACACGCAGCGGATTTGTTTATAGGAAGCGCATTAATATAGAATGTGATTAAACTGACCTGGAACTACCTGTGCAGTTAAACGAATTTAATTAACACCTGCCAGCCAATCAGAATCCAGTATTCAGACAGACCATGGCATAAGTCTTTTTAATATAAGTGTCTTTTTTTAAAAGAGGGATGTGCATTTTTATCATTTTGACTGCTCTGTAAGTCAACTAAGTGTTCTTGCTGTAAACTGTTATTGTGGCAAATTGTCTATTATTTTTTAACTACTCAAATTTTCAATGTATTGGATTTCTAATTCTCTGCCTGGTGATTCACACACATAAAGCCAAGAAGATTGTGAGCCCAAAGACACAACTGATGCATGTGGCTCTCTTCTGCTCATTTGCATCATTTGCCATGAGCATGCTTTGTTTGATATTGGGTTGGAGATCTGATTTGAATTGGTAACATAGTGAGGAAACATATGGCTGAGCATACGTGTATGCATATGCATACAGAAAAGACACATCTCAAGTTAAGCCAAGTAAAGGCGCCAGACTTGCTGCGGTCTGGTTGCTTTGACTCTGTAATCCTTTTTGACATTGGCATCTTTCTGACATGTGTCCTCTGTCTTTCTCTTGCTTTAAACTTGCTGTCCCTCACAAGTTTTCAAAAACTTTGAGAGATTAAGAGCACTTTGAATTGAGGATGAATCGCTGGCATCTCTTCCTTTTTTGTTACCTAGATGTGCGTTGTGTTCACAGTACAAGTTATAGGCAAACCATACTGTGGTTTTAAAGCAAAACATACCTTCTTTGTGTGGATTGAGCACATACTGAAAACACTGTATTTGTGGGTATAGGACAGAAGAGAGCACAGCTCATTCACTTTGAAACTGCAGGTTCCATACTTATTCAATTAAATCACAGCCTTTGCAGTTTATTAATCATTGCTTTTATGACAACAAGGCCATATGCATAATTGTGAGGATTTTTTTACAGCCCTACTTTCAAACTACTTTGAATTAATGATTAACTTGAAATGTACCTTTATTTCCATGTTTTCAGATAATTTTGTAATGCATTGACAAAACATAGTCAAATGCTTTTTCTAATCCCTCATGAAAAAGGAGTGTGCTTAATTGTATTCAATGTAGACTTGTATTTGAAAACTACTTGCAGATAATATGTGACCCTGGACCACAAATCCATTCTTAAGTCGCTGGGGTATATTTGTAGAAATAGCCAAAAATACATTGTATGGGTCAAAATGATTAATTTTTATTTTATGCCAAAACTCATTAGGATATTAAGTAAAGATCATGTTCCATGAAGATATTTTGTAAATTTCTTACCGTAAATATATCAAAACTTCATTTTTGATTAGTAATATGCATGGCTAAGAACTTAATTTGGACAACTTTAAAGGCTTCTCTTTAAATTTTCTCAATATTTCGATTTTTTTTTCTTACCTCATTCCATGTAGTTACAGGGTACAACAAATTGCTCTAAAACAATTGTTTATACAGTAGGTCATACATTATATATCAATAAACATGGTGACTGTTTTATTTAATTCAAATATTATTTGAAATTTGGGTTTTTAAATGAAAATCACACACAATATGACAACAGTAACAACAGGCAACAGATAATAAAAGATAAAAATTGATCACACCAGTTCAGAAAAAGCCAAGCAACTCCATACTTATACAGTTAAAACAAATTATTTTGAAAAGTTTAAGAACAAAATTAAGATGTTTTTCACCCACTGACGAAGTTAAACTATTATGGCCAAACCATCATATCAATATTAATACAATAGTCAATATTAAACTATGTATTATACCGAACTGACAGGATTTTACTGTCTTTGATTTTACCGTTTTGATCCACGTCCTCAAGCACCATTTTGACTACTTCAGTTCCCGGCTTTACTGCTCAATGTTGTGAGAACATACTCGGACAAAACCCTCCAGTTTTAAAAGAACACATTCCAGTCAGTTTCAAAAATCTCTCTCCTCTTTGCTTCAATTAGTTTTCTTGTATTTTCGACACATATTCCTGTCATGAGCACCGCAAACACGGATAGACTCGTCTCAAGCGCCATTCCAGCTGTTTCCAGTTCACGATCAGCACATTCACTGCTCCAGTATTAAACGAACACAGTTCCAATGTCCCTCGTCTGCGCTTCGATTATTTTTTTCCTATTTTCCACGTTTCCATCTTCAGCACCGCAGACATGGATTTCGTCGCACACAGAACCGTTCGTGTTTGAACCTCCACATTCCTAACCAGGGTTGCCAGGTTTTCACAACAAAACCCACCCAATTGCTACTCAAAACTAGCCCAATCGCGTTTCGCAACTGTTCCTAACCCAGGACCGTCGGGTTACTTTTATTACTGATATCAACCCAAATTGGGTCAAATCATCTTCCTAACGCAACAGTCTCAACTGAGCGTTTGGATTGAAACTATAACCTAGTTTAAGAAGTAGGCCTACACAGTGTACGTTTTTACTAAATCGCTTGCAAATATAAGATTGTTGTATAGCTTACATACCACGTAATATTAGAATAGGTACCACTTAGTTTCAAAATACTTACAGTAGAAATAATTCTAATTTTACAGGTTATTACCCCTTTATTCCCCAAACTTCACATATTATTCCCTTATACTTACACGGAGGTACTGAATAGGTACACTATAATTACAAAAAAGTTACACTCTAAATTCTGTTTTCTTACGCAGTACGTTGTGGGTTGTAATCTAAAGCGTTACCAAGTATTATTAAGTAATACTACTAATAAGTAATAGCGCTCAGTTGAAAGTGGTAGTTCACCATTAGCTAATCAGTAACTACTGTTTTTTTTTCATATCTCCCGGAGAACTACTAAGAGGTACTACACACAGGTTCATAATTAATGTGAATAATGCATAATTTATAATTAATTCTAAAGTGAGGGTCATGGTAACCAACCAGTAATGACGCAAGTATTACCAAACCCTTCAAAAGCATTTACTAATTATTTGGATCAGCATTCTAAAGTGAAAAGTACGGTAACTCCTTAATATTGACTGAAGTCAAAGTAGCAACTTTCAAAATGGAGTTCATGGAGTTTTTGTTTACTAAAAGTTTGCTGTTGCTTTTTTCTTGATTGGCATGTTGTTAAACAACAGTACAATCCACTGAACACACTGTACTTCTATCCCTCACAGCCTCATTTTCATTCCTGTATAAAATTAAATATGGCGCTACTCTGACAAAGGTCTATTGTTCTTTTGAAATTTCATATAATGATGTGCTTAAGTCCCACTTTAAAAAGCCCAACTAGCTGCATAATGAATGTAAACTATCATATATTTTCATTTAATTTCAAATAACATGCAATTATGCGTTCAAAAACATTACATTCATTACTCTTTAAAAAAAAAAAGTATAAAGTGTACTTCTTTTTCACAAGGAATTGTATAGTTCAGAGAAATATGGCTTTTCATTTATTTGTAATACCAACCAGCAAACAGCATTTTTTTTTAAGTGAAACTGTGCAGCTTTCAGGAAAATGTTGACCACAAGTTTTGCCTCATTGTAGAAGCAAGGTCTGCATTATAATGCTTGCACATTTAATTATCTTATTGATGTGGCCATTAAAATTCTGCATTACACTTTAATATACTTTAAGGAATTTTATACACTGTTCTCCTTGACCTTCATGAGCTAATGTGCATGGAGAATTTATGCATTACCTTATTCAATTAAGAGCCTCAAGTATGTCATGTAATGAAAGCATCAGAGGCAGCCTCCTTCTAAAAGCATCAGATACTGTAAGTGTAAAGAATGCATGTTATTGTTCCCACCGAGTGGAATTAGCACCAAACTATAGAGGCCACTGCAATACTGCAATATTTGCCTCCTTAAATTGATATCAGCAGGCATTTTTTACCTTTATTATGCCTATTATTTATGCCTATTAGATGCATCATCTTTTTTGTCAAATACTGACATTTAATCAACAAATTCAGTTGGAATAATAAAACACTGTAGGACTGTGGCCGAATCAAATTAAATCAATGTCAACAAGATCCATTGATCCCCACTGCAGAAGTGGCCTTTAGATCTGTACATATATATTTCGGTCCCACTTTATATTAGGTGGCCTTAACTACTATGTACTTACATTTGAATTAATCATTTGATACAATGCACTTATTGTGTACATACATGCTTTTACATTGTACTTATATTTAAGCAGTACTTATATGAGCAGTCTAGCATACTTTTTAAAAAGATTACTTGTATGGAAGAATATACTTACAATGTAAGAGCAAACTAAATGTGAAGTTCTCTGGGCGCTTAATTTCATGTTGATTGTGATTAAATTAAAACAAATTAGGTGAAATTAAGAGTGTTTTTGACCCACTAAAGGCTTGAGAACCTCTCTTTGCAATTTTTATATTTACTTCTATTGTCTTCAAAATACCGCTAAAGTGTACACAGTTCATTAAAGTATAATTACAGTTATGATATGGTCCTGGTGTCATAAAAGTAATGATTAATAAACTGCAAAAGGCTGTGATTTAAATAAATAAATATGGAACTTATTTCAAAGGAAATGAACTCTGCTTACACACTGCTTCAAATTATAAACAATTTACAGTTTTTTACAATTGTCAGGTGAAATGTATCCAACTGATTGTTAAAAAAAGAAAAATCTTTGCAAGTACAGTTTATTTGTAAATATGTGTAATCTCTGATAAGTGTATAAAATGAAGACTGAAAATATTTTTATTTTTAAATATGTATGCTAACGGAAAATTTGCATAAACTTCTGTTTTGCAAGGAAGGATGGGATGAAAGAAGTAGCTTAATTAACATACTATTTGCTGTAGATTTGAGAGAGAAACAGCTCATGCTGTTGAAGAAATGAAGCATGTGGGTTGAAAGACTGGATTCGAGAGTGCAGCTTCTTCCTAGACGCTTTCTTCTTCACACAGTTGTGGAGTGCAGGCCTTTATTTGAGGTGCTCCCTCTGGTTTTGTTGTTTTGTTTTGGAAATCCACTATGTTTTATCTTATGTAATCTGAGAGTAAAAGGAGTACTTGAAAAAATGTGAGGTGATGACAGGCGCGCTATTATAAGATTATAAAATCAGGAATATTTATTTGAGAAGTGGCTCAGCAGGTAGTGTGCATGCATTAAGTTCACTTAAATGCGAATCCAGCTCAGGTAATTTCCCTTTGATTCCTATTTCCTATCCAATTAAAGGGAAAGCAGGCCAAAAAAAATAGGCCAGTGTCACAAAATCACAATTATATTTGCAAGAAACGGTTTTCTGGAATACCTGATTCTGATTGGTCAATCATAGCATACTCACTACTAGCACTAGCACTCATCAAGCTCTCAGCGAGACCTCGTAACTTCACCCCGCCTCCATTCAGATTGACGCGCCGCGCACAGTCTGGAGGAGACAGATCTCCGCTTTTTCGCAATGCAAGGGTAAATAAATAATTGATGTTTGAATAGTACAGTGTTTTCTTTACTCAAACACTATGTCTGTAAAGGCTAATGTTTTTGTGTGTTTGAAGAGTGGAGAAGAATTCGTTGTTTCTTATTTGCCGACTACGTTTTAAATATCCTGTGCATAAGCGCTTCATTTGAGATTTTGGCCAAGTGCATTAAACAACAAGAAAAAACTAAGCGCCCATATAGCTACAATCAAAGTTATATAACCTGTAAAAGTTGATGAAAGCAATGCACTTGCCGCTTCAGATAACAGTTACAGCCGTTCTAATGACAGACAAAACACTCCATCTCCGTCATTCTCTGGTCAAAAACATTATTAAGTCCGTTTGAGCTTGATTTTCATATAATGTTAAGTGCAAGTGTCTGATGCGATACCAACGCTAACGATGCAGTGTTGTTTAATTATTGAATTTTTCACCCCCCCCCCATACCCTATTACAAGTCTGTCTTGTTTGAACTTGTTTGTCAGACTGAAACAGTGAATTAGCTTTGAACATTATATAGGTCATGCCCTGTAATTGTACGTGATAGTTATTTGTCAGTAATGATAATGATCGTGTGGCTGACTGTTTGTGTGATCATGTCTGTGTATGTGAGACCAGACATTTGGCACTGTTTCAGATCCATATCTCTCTTTGTTAAGTGCCAAGCCTTACACACACTTACGACCCAGGCTTTCCCACCGATCCGCTTCGGTTTCATCAAACTTTAATGCCATGTCATCCAGCCGTACGGACTCAGTATAAAGTGGTTTCATGTTACGCCATTGTTCCCTGAACTTCAGCAGTAAATGGCTTCTTTAAAATGTCCAGAGATTTTGGTTCTGTCTGCTGTGTAATTCAGTCTGACGGGGCTGTTTGTGAACCTTTCTTACAGCGAGGTACACTGGAGGTATTTAGGGTCTGTCACTGATATCTCCCGCCTAGGATGTGAGGTTTAGACCCCTGTAGACCTGCCATTTAATCAGGCTAACGCTCATTTATGGAAACAAGGGAAATGTTACTACTAAGAGGTTACTCTTTTATAGCTAAGGAGACTAAATTTAATTCTCAGTTAAGGTTAAATTTTGACAAGTTAAAATGAGACAGTTATCTTATGCTAAAAGACTGGCACATGAGGCTGCCACAGTGCATTAGCATTTTTTTAAGAGCTGTGAGGGGTGTAGAATTACTCAAGCCATCTGTGTTGCTCACCCTCTCCAAGTATGAGATAAGAGCTCAGTGGTTTGCTGCTTAGAGACCTACAGAGCAAGAGACGTTGAGCACAAGGGAGGTGTAACCTACAGTCTCCTGTCTATTAGGCCATTAAAATGGTTCTGTTCGACTACAGTTATCCAGTTCTTACTCTTGTTATCTTTTGTGGTTTTATGTTCTTGGAGGGGCAAATGCAAAAAGGCTTCATATGCTCAAGACTCTTGTTGTGTTGCTAGCTGTGACAAGACCTGACCGTGGGCGTAGAATACACGGGGGATGCGGGGGACATGCCCCCCACACACTTTTAATAAAACAGGCAAGTGTGCTCACTTTTCAGAGGCCAGTGTGAATAAATCTACAATTAAATTCTAAGAGACAATATAGTCTATGCATGGCCTGATGTTTTATTCGTGCAGTGTATGCTTCATTCATACTCTGCTTTCTGCCTTGTTCTGTGGTAAAAAATGGGGAAAAGTGTTTGCAGTATATAAACCAATAATAAAATTGCCATTAGGAAAATACAGGGGAAACATATTATAGAATAAAAGTGATCGGTTATGGTTCAGCAGTGTATTTGATTTTTTTGCGTATTAAAAGTAAGAGATAAGAAACAATGAATCCTGTCAATTAGACAAAAAAGGTATTATTTGACATTTCTCTTCCTCCACATTTGAAATGATGGCTACACCCCTGGACCTGACCATGACATCCTTTTCTTACATGAAACAGACACAAATCCCATAAACTCCACCACTCTGCTACTGCCACTCACAATGACAAAACATGAGCTCTCTTTAGCATCTCCTCTGAAACTAAAGGCCCAGGTGTACTTCAAGCAAAATTTAAACTCACCAAAGTGAACGTTCTGGTAAAGTTAGTACAATTTGTCTGTGATGATAACGTGCAGCTCATATTTAAATATTTATCCAAACACTCAGCCACAAAATGTTTGAAAACAGTGTATCATTGCTCAGGAATCTCGAAATTCTTTTTACTTCTGAGTGAAGAAGGAAAAATGACAGATGTAATTATTTTGGTGTCTTAAAGATATGCACATATTTTCATAACAACTTGAGCAGCTTAAAATAATGAAAGTTAACAACAAATCTGATATTCAAAATGGTAAGCAAGCACTGTATATCTGTGTATATCTCATATATCCTTGTTTCAGTTTCTCCTTTTGAATGATGAATATATACTATTGATAGCTGGTGATATAGACAGCTAATAACACAAGTGATCTAAACCGTTTAGAAAAACTGTAAATCTTTCCCTTACAGCGTCATTTTAATTTGAGTAAAGTTTAGTATGGAATCCACACTGACTGAATTCTACAGAAGGAGGAACTAGAGCCATATGAAGAGCACCCTAAAAGCCACCTAATAATGCCCTAGCAAACTACAAAGAAACAACGTAAGAGCCTTATTAGTATTGTACTAAACCACCCAGATCACCCTAGCAACATGCCTCAGTCAAACAACTGCATCTGAATATCACAGAGACCTGGAAGTGTGCTTTTTGGGGGGCGAGGAAGAGTTAGGAAGCTCTAAGGGTTCAGAGAGAGGGAGGGGCCCAGAGCAGCAAAGGACCAGCCTTACATTGCCAAAATACTTTGAATGTACTCAAAATGACAGGAATGTGTTTTTTTTATATATATATATTTGTTTATATTTTGAATTACCCATTGTATTGTGTTGCGTTTAAGGGTTAAAGAAAATTTACGTGAACGTAACAGAAAATGTCCTGCCAGAAAATGACCAATACCAGGACCTTTTCAGTTTTCTACTGATTTTTTTCTTACACTGTAGCAACACACAAACAAACCTCTCTTAGCAATGCCCTGGCAATGATTCAAAACAGCCGAGAATTTTGCACCACTCATATTTTCATTTTCTATTGGACATGAAAATATGTTCAAACGTTATTGTTTCCTTCTGTGTACTTCTGTTTTCTTTTTTCTCAGTGTCTCTCTCTCCCTCTCTGGTCTCCTGTGTCCTCTCTATTTTCGTTACCCATGATAAGATGTCTGTGCGATTAGGAGTGAAAGGTGATCCTGTCCTGGGCCCGTACTGAATGCTCAGACAACACAAAACGCCAGAGCAAGCGGGACGGAATGGAGAAGAGAACTGGGGTGGGGTGGGAGGTAAATAATTGATGAGCGGCACTTTCGTTTTTTAATCTGTAAATGAGAAGCCCAGACACACTATCTGTACCCCATTAAGATAACAAGATGGAAGATAATGATCCTAGTTAAGACACAGTTTACATTGAGAGAGCTCCTCAGGTATAGCACTCAGTTTTTGTTAGCCGCTTTTGTTAAGGATGGATAAACCATGTGAAGTGAACCAGCACTTATCTCCATATCACTACAGAGAGCTGGACAATCATCAAAGACCCTGTCACACACAGACAGATCTGGCATTATCTTGTCCATTAATCTGTGCCGTTTACATGCCACCTGTTGTAAGTCATCTGAGAACAGAAAAGTCTACAGAAGGGACCTCAGCCAGGTGAGCAGCCAGTTATCAAAGAAGCAGGACACACAGTTCAACATAATCTGACATCTTCTCTACAGCAGGGGGATCCCTGTAGCCTTGAGGGATTAGTGTAGTAATCTTTTTTTTTTTTTTTTTTTTTTTTTTTTAACAGTGCACACCTTTTTCATTCAATTCAGTTTGGACTTTAGAACCAAGTTAAAAATAAATTAAGTGGCATAGATTCAGCATCACATCTAAAAAAATAAAAAATAAATACTGTCATAGAATAAAAGATTCATCCCAGGATTTTAAGAATCTATATTGAGATATTTAAAATGATTTTGATTTATCAAAAAAAAAAAAAAAAAAACTTCTTGGTTACTATTGCAACTTCCATTCCCTGATGGATGGAGTGAGACGTTGTGTCGATGTAGTGACACTAGAGGTTGCACTTAGGAGCCCCAAACACCACTAATGATTCAGAAAAGCCTAATGAGAATTGGGAAGAGGAATTTGCATTCCACTCCCCCAGACATATGTGTTTAAAAGGAAGCAGCTTGCTCCACTTGTTTGGGTTTGTGGTGAGAAGCTAGTGGGTAGTTCAATGTTGTAGAAGGAGGTTTCATTCCCTCCATTAGGGAAAGGAGGATACAATAGTAACCAAAGATGTTACTTATCTGTCACTCTCTCAACATTGTATCGATGGAATGACACTAGGGGTCGCTATACTAACTGCCATAACCATAACAGTTATGAGGTTTGGCAATGCAGATGCAAGCAGGCCACTGCATGTCTAATAACAAATGCACAACACCCATGTCGTAACAGCTCCCACCACACCAAGCAAGTTGGCATAGTCCCACCACCACAGGAAAGGTGTTCATTTTCCTATGCAGAAAAAAGAACACTGTGGAGGCTTGCCTGAGAAGGAGGAAGCACTGCAGCCACAGTGAGTGGTGGGAGATCAAGGCTCTGCCCAGGGGAAGACAGGGAGTTTACCTGCAGGGGAACCAAACAGTGGAAAATACATCATTTGAGATTACTGTTAGAGAAGCAATATGCTGACTGTTAGGTCAGCACATATGAAGAAATTAACTCAAGGACAACGGCTCATCTGAAAAGGGGAATAACACGAGTAGTGGGCTGGTAGCAAAACTCCTCTGCCAAATTGGCTAGTGATGAGTGCTGGAGAATGGGAAGGGGTCCAGGGTTTGTCGGACATGGAGAACTCACATGAGAAAAGCGTACATTAATCATATCAGAGAGGGGAAAGGCACTGAATGCAAGGGAAACTCCCAACCAGTTGCCTGAAATTGACCTATTTGCACCTATTAATACTCAAGAAAAAATGGAGGAATTCAGATCTTGTGAAAGTCTTGTGAAATTATTGGGTGTAGAAAGGCACCATTAGCTAGTGCCAAGGAAGATGCAAACCCCATAGTGGAGCATGCTTGCACTCCAAGTGAGCAAGCACACACTGGACATACTAAGGATAGGGCCGGGTCTGCCTTGTCATGAGGAAGTACTTGCAAGTTCACCACTTGATTCCTAAAAAGGTGGGAACTTTGGGCACATAGCTGGCCAAGGTTCTCAGGACAAAATGAGAATATTTGGAGCTGAACTCAAGGCACACTTCGCTAACAGAGAGCACTCGTAGGTCTCCAACCCTGCAGATCAGCACCAAAGAGAGCTCCCAAGAAGGGAATAAGGCATGAGAGGATTGAATCTCATCGCACCTCTGAGGAACCTAAAAATCAGGTGTGCTTCCTGATTGCATAGTGATGTGCAGCTTTTAGCGGCCATATACACCTTCAAGGTGGAGAGGGATAACCACACCTCCAGCCTTTCCTTCAGAAAAGAAATCACCATACTGATAGTGCATCTCTGTGGGTCTTTGCCTTGGGACGAGCACCAATTAACTTCAAAGCATACAGCTACCTCATAGAGATTGCTTTGGCTTGAGTGATGGTGTCTATCACTGCTGGTGATAGCCCACTTAGGTGGGCCAGATGTGGAGGTTCCAGACGTCTGTGTGAGGTGCCAGATTGTGCCCTGCCCGTGAGAAAGAAGATTGTTCCTGAGGGGGATTCGCCAAGGTGAGGCTGTGGAGAGGAGCATGAGCTCTGAAAACCAAGTCTGTGTGGACCAGTAAGATGCAACCTTCAAGATCTTGCTCACTGGGAGAAATGTGTATTTGCGCAGTCCCTGGGACCAGCTGTGTGCCAGGGCAACTGTGTCGAGCTTCGGTCAGGGAATGCCATACAGGGAAGTGGGACAAGCTCTATCCCATCCTTTGCCAGAAAAACTGTGATCTTTGTATGCAGGGCAGACATGTCTTTGCCTGGGTGGGCTCCTGGTGAACTGAATCACGTAGAAGAGTCAAATTGTTCTGATGAGCCAGGTTGATGGATTGGAAAGCGTTAACCACACACCCAAACTTTGCATGAGGGGCACCAAGGGAACAACCGTTTTTGTTTGTATGACTTACCAGTGTTGGATCACGGTGCATCACAGTGAGGCAGAGCAGGTGCCACCAGGTCAGGAAGATCTTGTGGTTGTGGGTGTAAAGGCTTTGAGACACATACCTTGCTCTGAGCCTGCAATGGGATGGGATTGCATCCCACTTACCTGACTGTGAATGCAGTGTGAGTGCTCGTGAGCTGTCGTGAGAATAAGAGGCATAAGTATTGATTTTGTGTGTGACCCAGGTATGCTTTAAAGGGCTGGCAGTCAAGGACGCGTCACGTTCCTGTGGGGATCCTTCCGTTGGGGCTGGGCAGCCGGCGAGGGCTGTGCAGAGCCAGTGCATCAGCCATAGGTGGAGGACCTCAGCAGTGTGCAGATGAGGTGCAGGACCTCAGTGATCTGAAGCTTGTGGCCGTCACGCCAGGGCAGGATATGTTTTATTGTCACCGTCTGTTTCTTCACCACTGAGAACTGCTGGGCAAAGTCCTCCAGAGTGTCACCAAATAGGCCCACATGGGAATGGCATCCCTTATTTTCCCAAGGCTGAGCAATAAATGGTGTTCTTGGACCACCAGAGTGGACATCACCCAACCGAGTGCCTGCACTGTACCTGGAGGATTGCCAGGGCATCCTGGGAATTAAATTCAGGGTGAACTGCCTTTATCATTGCAGAACTCAACCGGCAGAAACAAGCATGCTGAGGAAAAGGATGGTGCCGCAGAAAGGCCAGGATTGTAAGCAACTGAGGTGACTTTCTCCTTAAAAAAGGAAGAAAGTCAGAACTGGTATCATTCATGTACAGTATGTAGCACAAGTGGTCCAAGATTAATTGAATACTGAAGATTAGAATTTTAAATTATATAAGCAAAAGTAATAATCGGCGTTTCAAAGGTTACTCTGGAAATGTAATAGGTTACAGATTACAAGTTACTCTATTTAAAATGTAATAAGTAGAGTAAATATTTCAGTTACTTTATTAATGTAACTGATTGCATTTTATTACTTTTTGATTACTTTTCTAAATTTGTAACAAATGTTTTCAACTGTTAATCATTTTGAAACATTTCAGGGTTAACCTTATAGTAGTACTCAACACTGATTACTGTCAGACGTTTCGGTCACACTTTATATTAGGTGGCCTTAACTACTTTGTACTTGCATCAAAAAATAAGTACAATGTATTTATTGTGGTCACATTATATTGCAAAACTCTTTTGCTGATATTGAGGTGGGATACAGGTAAGGTTAGGGACAGGTTTGGTGGTATGGGTCGGTTTAAAGGAACACTCCACTTTTTTTGGAAATAGGCTCATTCTCCAACTCCCACAGAGTTAATAAGTTGAGTTTTACTTTTTTTGAATCCATTCAGCTGATCTCCGGATCTGGCGATTGCACTTTTAGCATAGCTTAGCATAGATCATTGAATCCTATTAGACCAGTAGCATCGCGTTCAAAAACGATCAAAGAGTTTCGATCGTTTTCCTATTTAAAACTTGACTCTTCTGTAGTTATATCGTGTACTAAGATCGGCGGAAAATGAAAAGTTGCGATTTTCTAGGCTGATATGAACTACTCTCATTCCGGCGTAATAATCAAGGAACTTTGCTGCCGTAACATGGCCGCAGCAGGCGTAGTGATATTACGCAGCGCCTGAAAGTAGTGCATGACTTAATTTTTTTTTTCTTTATTTTTTTTTTTTGTAATTAAATGGTGTAATTCCGTTACATGTAACTAGTTAAACATGTAAATAGTGACACATGCCTTAACACACAATACTAATAATGAGCTTCATGCTTATATGTGAAAAAATATGCCAGTATATATTTACTTTAGGCTCAAGATTATTATTTTTTTTTTAAAGACTATTATCTTGTGCAGTTTTGTCTCTCAGTTAGATCTAATACACACAAATACATGCTCACCACCACATTTTCTTAGTTTCAAGGGCAGTGCAACACGCACAGACTCTTTGACCTTAGAAACCAACTGAGTGCACAGGGGTAAAGTCACAGCAGCCTTGGGCTCAGCACGCCAGCTGAACATCACAATAAACAACCAATCATCTCATCCATCAATGAGATACAGATCCATGCATGGGAATGCTTTGAGCTGACATCACCATAAATAACTGATTCTCTTAGCCAGCTGAATAATGCAGAGAGATGGGAGATTATGTCAGTGTTGCTATATGAAGTAAAGCAGCCCTGTAGCATCGGAGTGAGTGATCTTCGAGCGATATTCTCCAGAGTTTAATATATTACCCATCATTCTTTCTACCCTAATGAACGTGCAAGGCCCCATCAGTAAGGCAAATGGAAATTATATCTTGTGTAGAAGCACACACATGCGTACACATCAGTCACAGGGTTTGTGTGCACATATCTCATGACTGATCATCTTCTGAATAGTACTGATCACAGAGCAATGACAAATTCATTTTCACAAAAAAACTTAAAGATACTTCCTAATGTTTAATTCTCTAGGTTATCATTTTATTGTGTCAAGACCGATAAGAGGGACCTGCTACAAATTGCTTTGCCAAAATCATCAAACCATTTTTAATTAGTTATTTTAATTAGGCCATATGAGTTATTTTTGAAAGCGTTGTTTCAATCTGTAATCTTCTGCGATTATGCATGTAGGGTACAGCTAGTCTAACACTTAAACTTATCACATAAGAAAGGTGTTCTTCAACAAATAGGTCTTTCAAAAATGAAAATTTGTCATCATTTATTCACCCTCATGCCTTTCAGAATATTTATACTTTTCTTTCCTCTATGAAACACAAAGAAGATATTTGATTAACCTTTTAGGCGTTTTTTTATCCATATAGTAATAGTCAATGGGGTCTAAAAGTTTTAAATTCCAGAATGTGGAGTAAAGTAGCGTAAAAGCAATCGACTGGTTTAACCAGTGATACAACAACCTGTTGGATCTGGTCACTTTACTAGATCCCATTGCCATTTTGTCTTGCATCCAAAATAAGTACATACTGTATTTTGTCTGATATACAGGATTGTCAGCCAAAAGGTTGGCAGAGGAAGCCGGGAAAGAGTTGAAAGCATGAGACAAAACAGTTGTAACAAAGAACAGGGTTTATTGAATTATTTGTGTCTCTTTCAATGTTCAGACTTTGTCTGACCAGCATGAATTTAATCTGCTTCACAACATCTGGAAATGGAGACAAATGGAGACCAGTTCATTGGAAATACTCTAAAACCATAAGTTGAAAGCTACAGCCAATGTAAAATACTTTACATTGTGAGACCTGCGCTGCTAAAAAGATCTGCAGTGCTGGTAACCACTGTGTGCCGAATGCTGGTGTGCATCCTAACTAGCTTCCTTTAATCAACCAGCTTTTCAAAAGGGGAGACCCATGACAAGTTCTGGATCGCAAAATCAAGATTATCTCTCTCCACAGGGTTTTTTCCGCAGAAGTATCCAGAAGAACATGGTGTACACATGCCACAGGGAGAAGAACTGCATTATCAACAAGGTGACTCGGAATCGCTGTCAATACTGCCGGCTGCAGAAGTGCTTCGCTGTGGGGATGTCCAAAGAGTGTGAGTGTTAAAAACCTTCATCCTACACACACACTGTGTGTTGTCCTGTGAACAGATACATCTTTACATGCCTATCTATCAGCTTTTAAAGGGACAGTTCACCCAAAACTGAAAATTCTGTCATTAATTACTCACACTCATGTTGTTCCAAACCTGTAAGACCTTCGTACATCTTATTCATCAATAATATCTTAATTCGTGTTCTGAAGATGAACGAAGGTCTTAAAGGTTTGAAACGACATGAGGGTGAGTAATTAATGACAGAACTGTCATTTTTGGGTGAACTATCCCTTTAAATTGTGTAAATTATTTTTGATCATTGAATCACATTTTTTTTGCCTCATGCCTTTGAGAATTAGGGCTTTATTTGTTTGGCCTTTTTATACTCAGTATAAATCAACTAATGTGAAGTCACAGCAGTTTTGTAGGGCTGCCCTACTCATCTCTGACAGAAGAGGCTTAGTTGAATAAAATAATAAAATAAATTGGTTAGCCACAGAAAAAAAAAAAAGGCCAATATCTATGATGGATCAATTGTTAGCAGCTGGTCCTTGAGGTAGTTATTTAAATAAATATGAATGTGTGATTAGTTGACTACTAGAAAAATCTTTAAGTCGGGGCAGGGCTAGAGTTGAGATGTGTTGATAGCCCTGTTTAGAGCACTGTCCCATATTCCATTTGACTCACCAATGAAAGCAGTATTTTATTTGTGCATTTATTATAAATAGGTCTTAAACCGTTTAAAAACAGTTATGTAATCCTAATTGGGAACTGTCTCATTGTGACATTGAAATATAAAAACAACAACAGAGATATCTTAACATGGAGTAAATGCATCTCTTGCTTTTCAAATGTTACTGCAGAGAATAAGACCACATCAGTCTCACATTTGTCTCCTCTAGAGTTCCTAGAGGTATTTTAGTTATTCGTGTGAAATTGTGTGTTGGTTTGAAGCAAAGCTCAATGTCCCACTCAAAACCATTGCAACAAGTCAATAGATTAGTTACATTTAAAATATATCCCTCCAATCATTTAACCATTTAACATAACTAAGAACATAACAAAAGTGCAAAATTTGCGCAATAATGTTGCTCTAAGGTTATGAAAAAATAAAATAAAAGTGATTATTTGAACCTGAATAATACCCTCCGTGCAGTGAGTTCCTCAAAGGAATCCATCTGTGATGATTTCTTAAAGATGCATCATTGTCCCATTGATTGGGTATTTCATTAAATCTGTATGTGTTCAATTGAAAAATGGGCAAAAACATGATAAAAATGTTGCAGCTCAGCAGGACTTCAGTGATTTACTTCTTTCAGGAGTCGCACTTCAAATGTACCACCGTGGCATTGTGTACGCATCATTGCTTTAGATTCCAAACACCGCCGTTCAAGCCATCTGAAGCTGTTTGCATTTTACACATTATTACCATTGTTCGATTGCATCAGCGCTTATGGTTCAAGTCGACTTCACACTCCATTTGCCGCAGGAATAGAGGTGATTCTTTTTCACAGTTTTCTTCTGAACAAAAGAGCGACAAATGAAGCAATATCACGGTCAGCCTTCCATTTCTTGCTCTTTAACTTACCGTATGTAGTTGTCTCAGTGAAGCTAGAGATGTGTGTGGCAGCTGTCTTAGTCATTGATGTAGATACTTCAGTTGTATTTAAGGCCTGGTCGTACCAAAACAAAGGTTGGATACGAAAATGATAATTTTTGCATGCAAAAATATGTCAGACTGGCTGAACAAAAATACAATTTCACACTTTGACAGTAAAAAATGGCACTTATGAAAAAGTAGACAGAACACATACACAAAGTCAGTGGTATAATATTCTATTTGCATATGAGGATGGTGATATACCAGGTTTTATTTTGCTTTTTTTATTATTCTCATGTTTGTTCTTATACCTCTGCTATTCACTGTCACTTAGCAAAATAGTGCCACCAAGTCGTAGTTTTATGCAACAGCAGCGTCGCTGGCACATGACCTAAACATGACTCTTATTGGTTAGCAAGTTTTGTATGCTGTGCATTGGAAAAGAGAATAAAAAAAAATGTTGCATTGACAGTCTGCAAAATGTTTAAGTCGATCTGAGCAGATGTATTAAGTTCATTCAAATTGAACACCGAATTACTGCACCAAAACTTCACCTAAATTATCAATAATTTTCCCTTGAAATTGTAATCATGGTTATTTATTTTGATTAATGTAATTGCACTGCAATGCTTATTTTGGGTGAAACAACACTGGATTTGTAGCTATACATTTTAAAATAAGCTAAACATTGTATTTCTGAACTACTTTGCTGTTTTATACATCAGTAAATCAAGACTCATAGTGTCTAAATGGTCAACAACACATTGCTCTTATTGCAGCATAAATAACACATTTTGAAGAGATTATAAACAGAATATATTCATTGCATTCAAACCATGGCTCGTTGGTTTTCTGTTCATTAGTATGAAATCATTTTGAAATCATTCTCCGTGCCTTTCTGAATAAAGTACTGTATTCAGCTTCAGGCACATCCATATAGTTACATTATGTAGTTGACTCGTTATAAATTATGTAGTAATGTTTTTCATTAATTCAGTTGAATTAATCATCTGACTTTTCATTGGAGATTCACATTGCTGCACCTCTCTTGATGTGAATAGGCCTGTAAGACTGTATCACTGTCAAGGAGCGAGACACTTCTAAAACTGAGTAACAGTCAAGCCATTAGCTCATAATCTTCCTCCCACCTTGTTATTTTACTCTCTCTGTCTCGGAGACAGGCTGCAGATTTACACCGCTAGTATTAGCAGCCGTCAAGAGCCTGTAATGACCTCACTGAGATTATCTGTAGCATTTCACAGCTGAAAGATAGACAGATACTCAGAGCGCTTGAGCAGCAGAACTCCAGCTGTCCATGTTTAGATCCATGAGGAGATTGCCAGCACTTTATCTTCCCCAGACCACCATCATCATTACACCGCTGTTTGATCGGTCGCACTGCCTGCACGCAATCCTCGACTGACTTCTTCACTATAATTACCACAACTAAAACTGACTAACGCTACATTCCAATGTAGAGTAATCCTGAAATGGTATTAAAATAAAACTAATTAAAAAATGCAATAACCTTGCATGGACCTCAGTGTCACAGTGGGTTCAAACCAGGTGAGAAAAGGATCTGTCTGCAGCCGTTTAACTCTTATAAAGGGAAAACAAAACTCACAGGAGTACAAGAACCATGCGAAAGAACAACAACAACAACAACAAAAACACACCAAAATGCAATGAGAACCAACAAACTGAACTGAAAACACAAGGAATTAAATAAGCAGGAAAATTAGTTAACTAAGCAAGTGAGCGAAACGGGACTAAACAATGGAAACCCAGAGCCTTTAGGGTATGTAAGTGGCCAAATCAACTTATTCTCTGAACATAACCTGCTCCGGAGTAGGTTCTGTTTCAGGGTTAGTTCACTTCAGACCTATCAGCACATGCATGGCCTACTGACGAGATTCCAGTGGGCGTAATATTATTCTAATATGGTTATATTTATTGTATTGCCATATATATAATAGTTATCTGTATAAATGATAAAACACTATTACATACCAAAATAAGAGTCATATGGAACAGAACATAAACATGACACTCAACTCTCTACAGCAGTGCATTCTGGGTTTCAGAAATATTGCATTTATTTGCTGCTGCATCTGTTAGGTCACCACAATACTAGACATGCACAGATGGTCAGCCGCACTTCTAGAGTGAACGAGTGTGCTGGTCATGTCTCATTAATAATACCACAACACACACGATTGTGCTCTGAAGGACACCAGGTGAAAGAGAAAGACAAGTATCAGAATAACCAGAAAGAACAGCTGAACCTAGAGGAAATGCTGTGGTAAGATGGTTAAAGATCTCGACTTGTGGGATTTGATGGTTCAAAATTAAGGTTTAATTGAACCCAAACAAAGGATCGGTTAACATAAATTAACATAAGGGGAATAATGAGGTCAAAACAACAAACATTCAAAACAAACTAACAGAACCAAACTGACCTAACACAGAGAACAAAGCATCAGCTTTTAAAGGAAAGGACAGGCCCATCATAACACAAGAGGGGAAACAAACACTTCACACCTAGCATATAACATTACAAAATTCAAGATCAAACAAATAAACAAACATCAACCCAAGAATAAAGATAGATAAATGTAAAGCAATAATAAAATCGTACAACTAAACAAAAAAACAATTAATGAAGAGTCAATTTTCCCCTCCCCCATGCCGTCTCATCAAATGGAATGTCCAGATAGAACCAAAGATGCTTAAATTCAAACTTCCTGTCTAGATTCCAGTTTTAATCACACAGCCACATCCACAGACCATCGCCATCCTGGGTGGTATTCCAGAATGCTAGTTATGTGACATTCCCGGGTATGTTTAAGGGTAAGTAAGCAAATAAACTCAGCTTTCGGTTCCAAAAATGGAGGTAACTTTTAGGGTAAGTAGCAATAGCAACTTATTCTCTGAACATAACCTGCTCCAGTAGGTTCTGTTTTCAGGGTTAGTTCACTTCAGCGCTATCAGCGCATGCGTGACCTACTGATGAGACTCCAGTGGGTGTGACAGATTGCACAGAATATTATATATTATTACAATATAGTTATATCATATACTATATATACTGTATATAGCTATAGATAGGTCTCGTACTGTATCGCATATCTTGTCAGTGTCGTGCGCTTGCTTAGCCATTTGTTGTGATAAACAGTAAAGTGTGTTCAAAGTGTGTAGCAAAAGACAGTGTAAAGAAATACTCTTTGACAGAAGCAGACAATCAGCAAAAGTTAAAAGCTACTCATAAGTGTATTTATTACTTGTCTCATTGTGTTTAGCGCAATTGTCGTTGCTAAGGAACGCTTGTAGCACTCTCCAATAATTTCTCATTTTCCCACACTCCCCGTCTAACTGGAAGAGGTTGAGGTACTGGTCTGCTTATCTTTAATGATTAGAAATGTATTCCTTTACCTTCTCTGGGTATTAACAGCTTCTTTGAATCACATTCAGTCACTATTACTCACTCTTTTAATTTTGTAGTTGTTTATCGACCCCCAGGACCACAAGGTAACGTCTTCAATGAATTAGATGTGCTGCTCTAAACCTTTCCTGAGGTTGGTATTCCCCTAGTTATGCTTGGAGACTTCAGCATCCACCTAGATAAACCTCAGGCTGCAGACTTCTACACTCTGCTTGCCTCTTTTCATCTCAAGAGAGTGTTAACTGTGGCTACTCACAAATCAGGCAACCAACCGGACCTTATTTACACACGACACTGCTCCACTGATCATGTGCTGGTTACTCCACTGCACACCTCGGATCACTTCCTCCTCACTCTTAACCTCAACATGGTTCCTGACACAACACATAATGCATAACGCATGTCATCTTTCGATGTAACCTCTGCTCACTCTCACCCTCCCGGCTATCTGCTATGGTTTCATCTTCGCTTCCTCCCCCTAAACAGTTAGCATCTCTTGACTAACAGTGCTAGACATCTTGACGCTGACAGTGCTACTGATGCTTTCTGCTCCACTCTTACATCTTGTTTAGACACTATTTAGCCCCTATGTCTTCCAGGCCAGCCCATACCACCCCTTCTGCCCCTTGGCTGTCTGATGACCTTACTGACCTTAATGTATATCAGTCACTCCTCTCTTCCGTCTCTGCAAATGTCTCCACTGCTAAAAGGACATACTATCACAATAAAATTAACAATTCATCTAACTCTCGCATGCTCTTTAAAACATTTTCCTCCCTCCTTTGTCCTCCTCCTCCCCATCCTTCATCAACTCTAACAGCTAACGACTTTGCCACGTTCTTCATTAATAAAATTAAAACCATCAGTGTACAATTTTCCACTCCACAATCTGTCAAGCACATCTTACCAGCAAACATACACTCGTTCACATCCTTCTCTTCACTCTCTGAGGCAGAAGTCTCCAAACTCATCTTTTCTAATCATCCTACTACTTGTCTGCTTGATCCTATTCCATCTCATCTCCTTCAAGCCATTTCTCCTGCAGTTGTACCTGCACTCACTCACATCATTAACCCTCTGGGGTCTGAGGGTGTTTTGGGGCCATGGAGAAGTTTTGACATGCCCTGACATTTGTGCTTTTTTCAGTTGCTTATAAACATTTTAATGGCTAAAGTCTAAAAACACTGTATTCAGCACAAACCGGGCTACAATAATATGTGAGCAGCTTGTACGTACATGATTGTGTTTTTGAGAAAACAACGTTTATGTGTGATTAGAAATTTTTTTTTTTTTTAAAGTAACTGAAATAAGGCCATAAAACACATACATTTGTTCACAATCCCTTCACACTGGTGTTTTTCCTCAACATTTAGATAGGCTCGTATGACCCTACTACTTAAGAAACCCACCCTTAACCCATCTCTTTTAGAGAACTACAGACCCTTATTCCTTTCATTGCAAAAACACTTCAACGAGCTGTGTTCAACCAAGTCTCTGCCTTTCTCACACAGAACAACCTCCTCGACAGCAACCAATCTGTTTTCAGAAGTGGACATTCAACCGAGACTGCCTTGCTCTCAGTTGATGAAGCCCTAAGACTGGCAAGAGCGGATTCCAAATCTTCAATACTTATCTTGCTGGATCTGTCCGCTGCTTTTGACACGGTTAACCACCAGATCCTCGTCAACCCTATTGGCAAAGGGCATCTCAGGAATCGCACTCTAGTGGTTTGACTCTTACCTCTCAGATAGGTCCTTCAAGGTATCTTGGAGAGGTGAGGTGTCCAAGTCACAACATCTAACTACTGGAGTGCCTCAGGGCTCAGTTCTTGGACCACTTGTCTTCTCTGTCTACATGGCATCACTAGGTTCTGTCATTCAGAAACATGGCTTTTCATATCACTGCTATGCTGATGACACTCAAGTCTACCTCTCATTCCATCCTAGCAGCTCGCATCTCAGCTTGTCTAACAGACATTTCTTGCTGGATGAAGGACCATCACCTTCAACTCAACCTTGCCAAGACAGAACTGCTTGTGGTTCCAGCAAACCCATCGTTTCATCACAATTTCACCATCCAGTTAGACACATCAACCATAACTCCTTCAAAAACAGCCAGAAACCTTAGAGTTATGATTGACAATCAGCTGACTTTCTCAGACCACATTGCTAAAACTGCCCAGTCCTGCAGATTTGCTTTATTCAACATCAAGAAGATCAGGCCTTTTCTTTCAGAACATGCCTCACAACTCCTTGTTCAAGCTCTTTTTCTGTCCAGACTGGAGTATTGCAATGCTCTCTTGGCAGGTCTTCCAGCCAATTCTATCAAACCTTTACAATTAATTCAGAATGCGGCAGCAAGATTCATTTTTAATGAGCTGAAAAGAATGCACATCACACCTTTGTTTATCAATTTGCACTGGCTACCAATAGCTGCTCGCATAAAATTCAAGCCATTAATATTTACTTACAAAACCACCACTTATGTGCCCTCTAGAAGCTTGCATTCTGCAAGTAAATGTTGCTTTATTGTTCATCCCAAAGAGGTAAAAAAATCACTTTCATGGACTTTTAAATTAAATGTTCCCTCTTGGTGATATGACCTGCTCAACTCAATCCGAACATCTGAATCCTTAACCATCTTCAAGAATCGGCTAAAAACACATCTCTTCCATCTTTATTTGACCCTCTAACTCTAGCACTCTCTTTTCTAATTCTATTCTTAAAAATACTTGGCCCTTTTAGACTTGCACTCTCTTCATTTATTAAATGCTTGTTTTCTTAAAAAAAAAAAAAAAAAAAAACACTAGCTTCTCTTTTCTTTTTGTATTCTATCTATTTATTTTCTTTGTATTTATTATAGAATTAACAAAAGCAAAGGCCTCTAATACTATCTTGCTCTATTCTTTTTCTATTCTATCTGTTTTCTTTTATTTATTAAATCATTAAAAAAAACCTTGCTATGTGTACTACGTTAAGCTAACTGAGACTTGTTATAGCGCTTGCGTATCTTTGCTATTTTGTTGATTTTGATAGCTTCCATTGTCCTCATTTGTATATATAAAGCAAAAATATAATATAAGTAATATAAGGTAATATTATTCTAATATAGTTATTATATTTATTGTATTGCCATATATAATATTTATCTGTATAAATTATAGATAATGTTCATTTTATTATATTATATGTATTTATTATATTTTATTATCATCTCACACATCATGGATCTGCATTTTCTATAATAAAATTACATATCTGATGTGACTTATTATATAATTAGTATCAAACTAACAATATAATTCTTATCATATTATATTATATCCTCTCTCAAGGATTAAAGATCAAACGAAAAAATAAATGAAAAATGATTGCACAACCACCAATTAGATATGCAAATGGTCATTGAACAGAAGAAGAGGAAAGAAGTAGTATGCCGCGTTTTTTCTTAGTGTCAGTTTCCATAGTGAATCGTCGATTCGTTGCTCTGTTGAGAATGTCTTGTGTGTTAACCAGGAACATACTCTGTGTTGTCTGAACTGAGACCTGGATGTGTTTTTGGAACCAACATACCTCGAGTAAGCAAGGTTCGAGTTAATCAACCGAGAGTTCAGGGTTTAGCAGATGGTAAGTTAACCCTGCTTTCTGGAATTGCTTTCTCAAGGAGGCAATTGCATTATTTTTATTCAGACCCTTAGCTGTACATAGCTGAAGCACCATTGGCAGCAATTACAGCTTGAAGTCTTTTTGGGTATAATGCAACAATCCTGTATTTGGGGATTTTCTGCCTTTCTTCTCTGCAGATCCTCTCAAGCTGTCAGGTTGGATGTACTGTTGGTCTCAGTTCAGGTCCAGGCTCTGGCCGGGCCACTCAAGGACATTCACAGAGTTGTCCCTAAATAACTTCTATCTACCACGACCAGTTTCCCTGACCCTGCCACTGAAAAACACCCCTGCTACCTCCACCATACTTCACTGTTGGGATGATATTATGCAGGTGATGAGTGGCACCTGGTTTTCTGTATATATGACACTTGGAGGTTCTTGAAGTGCAATTTTGCAACTTCCAAGCAGGCTTTCATGTGTCATGCATTGAGGAGAGGCTTCTGATCTCCACACAGTGGCCATCCTGTTGTTGGGCACCTCTGTTTTCAAGGCACTTCTTCTCTGATTGCTCAGTTTGACTGGACGTCCAACTCTAGAAAGAATCCTGATTGTTTCATTCTTACTCCATTTAACAATAATGGAAGCCGCTGTAGTCTTGGGAGCCTTCAGTCCAGCAGATTTTTTGCAGCTTTCCCCAGATCTGTGCCTTGACACAGTCCTATTTTTGAGCTCTGCAGATACTTCTTTTGGCCTTATAACTTGTTTTTTGCTCTGATAGGCATTTTCAGCTCTTATAGGTTTATATCTTTCCAAATCATGTCCAAACAATTTACTCAAATTTACTCCCAGATTTATATCTCAAAGATGATTCAGAGAACTGGGATGCACCCCATAAAGCTTCATGTCTTTTATACACAGTCAGTGTTATTTCTCAGAATAAGTTATGATGTGTGTATTTTATTTCCTGACATATACAACAGCACAAATTCTATGGTATTTTAGTTTCCTAAGTGTTGTGTGTGTGTGTGTGTGTGTGTGTGTGTGTGTGTGTGTGTGTGTGTGTGTGTGTGTGTGTGTGTGTGTGTGTGTGTGTGTGTGTGTGTGTGTGTGTGTGTGTGTGTGTGTGTGTGTGTAGAAGCAAATTAGGAGTTTATCGAAGCAAAATTCATAGTTAATGGTTTGTTAATAGTGACAATTGGACCTAAAAATCAAGTGTGACCAAGTTTACTAATTAAAATCAGATGATCTTCACTTGTTATGATGTTATGAGCAATCAAGTTCTCTGTTATAGATCAGTGGATCCACCTGAGCTAAATGTTAAAATGTCATTGCAAAGAAGTTTAGTACATGTGTCAATGTGATATTTCAGTTTCTTTCTTAAAGAAAGAAATAATAAATTTCAAAGCTATCATAAGTCTGGTTTTTGCTTTGTCATTATGGTGTATATGGAGTGTAGACAGATATAAAAAAAAAAATAATAATAATAATAATTGAAATCATTTTAGCAGAAGGCTGCAATATAACCAAAAAATGAAGAGTCTGAATACTTTCTGAATCCACTGTATATAATTATACGAGTCTGCACTTTTTATATTTTTAACAATGCAACCATCTTCCTACTTAAAGGACCATATGAATAATTTGTTATAATTAGGTCAGTACTTGTTAGAGCCCTTATAAATAAATCTCATCTAATAGAAATCTTTTTAAGAACCTCTGCTTTTTAAATATGAAAAGGGTGTACATTTTACTAGGGCATATGTATGAGAAAATTGGTATCAGTTTCATTATCAGCCATGGCTGCTACAGTCTCTCTGGGGGACTGCACTAACAACAGCGGCCGACCGAACTTGCTTTGAATTTCATCAGGATTGTTTGCGGAGGTCTGATTTAGGGTTGGCGTTGTTGAGAAAGATCTTTGCCTTGTTTGGGGGTATTGTCTGAGACTCCTCTCCTGCAGAGAGCAGCTTCAAAGATGAGCCCCTCCGAGGCTTAATGAAACAGGATGGTCCCCAGACAGCCCTCCACAACACCAGGTGTTCTCTCCTTAATGATCTCATGCAGCAGTGCGAACTTCATCAGCCTCTTCTGTATTAATAATGCTGGCCGATGACTGGGCTCCAGCTTGTAGCTGAATAATAGAGCAGTGTGCTTCATCGACCTTGACATACGTCTACAGATGCGGTTTGATGCTGTGCCGACGGGATGGAAGCCACAGTATTTGTTACGTTCCCATATTGTGGGACATTAGCATGGTGCTGTAGGAGTCTTTGGTTTAGTGCAAAATAAAGCTACATTATTGGATATGTTAGAGGAGTACAAATACAATATTTGTGTTATACGTCATTCTCATTAAAAGCCATTTGTTCTTCAAAAAAGGTATCATTTTTGTAAAAAATTGTTTAAGGGCCATAATTGTTATGCACATTAGGGGTACATCAGTTTTCCCAATGACAGAGTTTAATTATTGACCTTGATTTTGGCCCAGTTCTAATTTAAGGAAATCTGGGCAACATCACTGTAAACAGTGTTGGGGAGTAACTAGTTACATGTAACAGAATTACGTAATTTAATTACAAAATAAACGTAACTGTAATCGGTTACAGTTACTGGGAAAAAATGTGTAATTAAATTACAGTTAATTATGAAAATGTTAAAGAATACAAAGGATGAATATTTTCACACACACATATACAGATTTGATTGATTGCTCGCATCCCAAATTGCATCGACTGCTTTAAAATATGAGACACCAATGTTTCAGGAGTTTAAGACAGAGAATAGGACAGAATAGGGTTTATGTAAATGCTTTATTTTTTAAGATTAACTGTTTTTTTCCCCAAGGCATTGTTATGCAAATATTTGATTTAAAATAGTACCATAGCTATCAAACTATTTGTTGTTTTGATTTTAAATCTGTATTTAATTTCAGAATGGTTTCTGATTTCATGTTGGCTGTGCTTTAAAATTAAATTATTATAATCTTAATTCAAGTGAAGAAGGATTTTGAAAGTCTGACAGTAATCAGTGTTGAGTCCTACTGTAATGTTACCCTGCCTGCTTTAAATGTTTCCAAATGATTAACAGTTGAGAAAAGTAATCAAAAAGTAATCAAATGTAATCAGTTACATTAATAGAGTAGTTGCACAACCTATTATATTTTAAGTAGGGTAACTTGTAATTTGTAACCTATTACATTTCCAAAGTAACCTTCCCAAAACTGACTGTAAATATCCCGCTACAGTCCAGCAACATTCGCTTGCACTGTTTCTGGTGTGGCATTGAATTTATACGCAGTGTTAACAGATAGAAGCTTTAGTGTTTGTAACGCCTCGGCTAGATCAAGGCTGTCTCATAACACGCCTCTAATATGATGTGACGTGACCAAACGATGCACTTTCATTGACAGAGATGCTTCTTTTGAAGTGGGGATCAGCCTACTGAAGTCTGTGGATTGAAGCATATTTATAACTGCAAAGACCATTTCTGTTTGATTCTGCAAGAATTTTCCATTGTGCTGACACAGTATAACAATAGTGAGGAACTATTACTGAAGAGTTTCTTTTTCTCTTTTAAATCCCTGTAATGCTCATGTTTCATATACTGTAATTTCCCATCTACAGTAGGTGTAGATTTTCATTGCATCTTCAATAAATAACTAAATAAAACAAAACTTTTGCTGAAAGTTTTGCCCTATTAATAAAGGTGAGGCATATTAATAAAATCATTTGTGTACTGTGCATCTTATTTTATACATTTTAGCTCTTTTCCAAAAATGCATCCTAGGCAGCATTTTAATAAGGTAGCATAAGTATACTCGTGACATAAAGACATATGGGCAAAATATGCAGTAGGCAGCATAGTTATGATACCTCATTATGGCCAAATCTGAAGAAATCATCAAGTTAGTTGGTTGTAGAATTGATTTATATACAGTATATACATATAGTCATTAGTCAAACCAAAATTTAATCACACACCTTCAACATTTCTCACATTATCACAGTTTATTTGTTATAGTTTAAAACAATGGTAATAAAATATGACAAGAACTCAGAGTTAAACTGTGTCAGAACAAATTCATCTTGAATAGCTGTTAGCTGATAAATTTAAGTACAAAATTAGATAATACCACTTTAGCTCAACCAATTACCAAGCAATGCTTAATTTTGTTCAGTCTGTGGTGTAAAAAGTTCGCATTAGCAATTAAAGAGCAAAACACTTAAGTAAAACATGGTCAGGTCAAAGTGTATGAATAATTTTGATCCCAAATTTTTATCAATTTAGCTGGTAGTCCACTGTATGAAGAACTTTTGGGTATAACATTTACTTTATTTTGCTATCCTCTCTTACATAAACGAACTATAGTGTCCTGCACCCACTCAAATTTATATATATATATATATATATATATATATGTGAATGAATATTATCACTGAAATATAAACAGACCAGAAAGTATGAGTGACCCTGGATTTTGTTTTGCATTCTCAGCTGTCCGGAATGACAGGAATAAGAAGAAAAAGGAGATTCCAAAGCAGGAGTTGGCCGAGAGTTATGAGCTGACAGCAGAACTAGAGACCATCATCGAGAAGATACGGAAGGCTCACCAAGAGACGTTTCCCTCTCTCTGCCAGCTGGGCAAGTACACCACGGTGAGTCACTCTCACTCACTTAAAGAGCTCGTACAGCAGCCCCGAGACGTATTTCAGTGTGGGTCAGTGTCAAAGGTGATGTGATAAGCACACACGGGTCTCATATAATGCTTTTATTATGAATAGTGCAGAGGGGTGATTGAATTGACATAATAATGCGAAGAAAAATAGGAGTATGTAAGGAGAAGAAACACTGTCAATAAATATTTATAAAAAAATATAGCATTTACAAATATTCTGACTCAGCACTGACCACATACAACAAATACACTTTGAGCAGCACAACATAGAAATGTTTTACAATAACTATTGGTGCCAGTATTTTGTACAGTCTTCCACCAGGGAATTTTACAAATACCCAAATATTTTAAATGTTGTTTTGATAGAGAAATGTCATGGGTTATATATCTTGTATTATTAAAAAAAAACATCATTAATCTCTTATTACACTTGTGGGAACTTTATATTGTAATTCACACTGACATGTCGATCCTGTCTCAGAAAGCTCTGCAAAGTCCCTGACATGTAAACACTAGATGTAGGGGAGTGTTGTCTGAATGACAGCCGCTCCAGATGAGGTTTTATTATGATTTTATTGACAGCGAGTGTATGCTCCATGTGGAGATAGCTGACAGCTGCAGTGTGTGTAAATATAGCATTAGTTCAGTGTGAGGTGGCTCAGATTGACGTGACTGCTCCATTAACTGAGCTCTGAACAGGAGTTCAGCGGCTGCGATGGATTGTGGGTAATCATGGTTTGTGTTCACATACACAAACACTCATCTTTTAATAACAGGCTGTGTCTTGTTCTGAATGCTGGTGTGGCTTTCGTTGTTGACTTAATTCTCAGGAAAGGGCACTATTTGTGCTAGAATTCAAGTACTTTCTATTAGCTGTGATTCCTATAAAATTTCAATTTAGGATTGTTTTGTAATAAATCAGTTGAAAGTCAGTGCAAAAATGTCTAATCCCTGAGCACATTATTTACTGTACATACATTTTAGTGCAGCTCAACTAGTAGAGTATGGTTCTGCCAACACCAAAGCCATGGGTTCAATTCCTAACACACATATTGACGAAAAGTGTATCTTCAGAGCGCTGTTATACACTTCTTAGTGCATTAAATACAACTTGAAAATATGTTACATTAACAGTCAAATCTATCCAATAATAGTGTAGGTCCAGTAACCTCTAATGAATACACAAATCTCATGACTTGTTATTATTATTATTAATATTACATTTTGTAGTGTTTTTTACATTTATTCCAAAATAATAACTAAAGGCGGTAACAATTTGAACAATATTTTGGAAACACTTTACAATAAGGTTTCATTAGTTAACATTAGTTTACTACTTTAGTTACATAAACTAAGAATGAGCGATACTTCTACAGCATTTAAGGTTAGTAATCTTGGTTAATATTAACTTCAAAATTTACTAATACATTATTAAAATCAAAAGTTTGGTCCCACTTTATGGCCTTAACTGCTATGTACTTACATTTAAATTAATAATTTGATACAATGCACTTATTGTGTACATACATGTTCTTACATTGTACTTATATTCTTAATACCTTTATGCAATTACATCTGTAATTAATTTATGTAATTACATTCATAATTACACTGTTGACCCATCCATTACACCTTAACCCACTCTTAAACCTACCCAGACCACTTAACCTGTCCCTAACCTTACCTCAATAGCAGTAAAAGTGTTTTGCAATACAATATGAACACAATAAGTACATTGTACTTATTTTTTGATGTAAGTGCATAGTAGTTAAGGCCACCTAATATAAAGTGGGACCAAAAGTTTGTTAACATTAGTTAATGCACTGTGAATTAACATTAACTAACAATGAACAACTGTATTTTTATTATCTAACGTTAACAACGTTTAATAAATAGTGTAGCTAATGTTAATCTTAATGCTAATGTTATTGTTTGTTCATGTTAGTTAACACTGTTAGTTAACTAATTTTAACAATATTTTTATTTGTGAACTGATGTTTAGCTGTTCTTTTTAATAGTCATCTTATTTTCGGGTCATCGTCATCAAAACAGTTACAGACACGAAGATACATCTTTCATTTCATCAAGCTGAATGCTTACTAAAACACAGTCATCACGTTTTCAGGCCATTTCAAGTTTTATTTTGATGTGACACAAATCAGTGATATCCAAGCGGGTGAGTTGTTTACTTGCTTTATAATTAGTCAATAACACCGTCATTTTCTTCATTCAAGCCGAGAGCTCACACGAAAACAAGAGATTTATGGCATGACCCAATCACATTCAATCATAACCGTTCATATACAGTTATAGCGCGATGGAGGCATTGCCTCCTCCCACGTGACTTTCCCCCATTCATTCTCAATTACCCCCCAGTAAAGTCGCATCACGCTAAGGGGTCTCTGTTTAAAGTGAATGGGCTGAGGGGAGGCAAGCCTCCGCTGTAACTTTAGCTATGGGTGTCGCTGTTGGACAGTGTTACTTTATAAAAACAAGTGACGTTTATAATTTTAATATCATATTTAGTAATATTTGCATTGTAATATCTATTATTTTCTCATCCAATTTTTTGAGGAGACTGCCTCTCTTGCTTCCTTGGAGGAAACGCCCCTGATTTCACTCTACACACACCACAAAAAGTTGTGACCTGCGATTGTTACCTTAGAGAGCTATTTCTACCTGATTTCAAGTGAAGTTTCAAGTAAGCTTTTCTGCACAGCCCTTATAGGAAATCAGCATGCAATGTGGGTTGCCCTGAAAAATTCACACACTTGCTGCTCCACATCAGAAACTGCAACGCGGCTCTCATTTTAATTCATAGAGTTTATACTCATTCACTTTACACACTCACTGTTGCATTGTGATTTTAGATATTTATCTACAGTAAAATATTCTGCTGTCATCTGGCTAACGTTATCCAAAGGCACATAGATTGATAGCAACTTAACATCTAACTGATTTTAATCAAGTCAAAATATTATTTAATATTGCTTAATCAACCTAAATACATAAATCTATACCAACCAAAATATGTACAGTAATTAGATGTCCTGTCCTGTCCTGTACAGAACAGAACAAGTCTGGCACAAATGTATTTCATGATACATGTATGATTTAAGTTATGAAGCATGAGGGATTGGGGATGCTTTTCTGTGCAATTTGACAAAAAGTGGTGGTGACATACAAATTTACACTCTACTAAAAAACTTTTTCCTTGTATTTACAATTCTGTATTAGTAAAGCATTCTGTAAAGCATTTACAGAAGTTGTATAATAAAAAATAATTTTATGAATTATACAAGGCATATTTGCTATGTGAAAACTATGAATGGAACATGTAACATTTATTTTTTAAATTGACAGTAGTTTTGACAAACTTTTGATTAAATCCCCGCCCATATCTGTTTTTCTTTTAATACAGACACAGATACAAATAAATTTGCCATTGCTACAGACACAGATATTGGCTTCACTCCACACCCCACACCACACAGGGTGATATAGTTATGAAGATATGGTGAGAAATGTTGAAGCCTAACAGGGATTTGAATCTGAGAAAAAAGTTCAGTGGTGAAACACCACAGAATAGCAGGACTGTGACTGGAGTGATGTGTGTTGGTTGTACAGTCAGGTGAAGAGTACAAACACACACACACAGGCAAAAGAGTGCTGTTGGTCCAAAAATAAAAACACTGGTTATGTAGGTAACTGAATTCTGCAGGCAGGTCTTAGCATGGATATGGATAGTTATAATGAATGTCTGCTACTTCAGTCTGGTATGCTGAGAGCATATAAAAACAAAGTAAGTCAAGCAGTAATGGTGGCCAAATTATGATAAATATACACCACAGTGGCTCGGCACTCAGCCTTTTTCTTCTCTTGAACATTCTGGATGACAGAAAACTCTGACAACCGTACATAATTCACAGACTTGAGTAATACAGCTACTGCAAACTCACAGAACGAGACGCAGCTACACTGACTCGGTAGAGCCATGCAAAAATGCAAGGGAAGTCTAAGCAGCAGCTGATCAAATATCTGCAAAAATGAGACTCCTCTGAAAGTCAGCAAAAATAAGGAGACAGTTCCAATAGAGTTAGACCTCCAGGTAAGATTCAACTAGCACTTTAGTATTAACCCTAACCCTAACATTGACCCTAACTTTCTCACACAGTACAACCTCCTCAACAGCAACTGTTGGGCTGTTTCAGAAGTGGACATTCAACCGAAACTGCCTTGCTCTCAATTGTTGAAGCCCTAAGGCTTGCAAGAGCGGATTCCAAATCTTCAATACTTATCTTGCTGGATCTGTCCACTGCTTTTGACACAGTAAACCACCAGATCCTCGTCAACCCTATTGGCAAAGGGCATCTCAGGAACCGCACTCCAGTGGTTTGAGTCTTACCTCTCAAATAGGTCCTTCAAGGTATCTTGGAGAGGTGAGGTATCTAAGTCGCAACATCTAGCTACTGGGGTGCCTCAGGGCTCAGTTCTTAGACCGCTTCTCTTCTCTGTCTACATGGCATCACTAGGTTCTGTCATTCAAAAACATGGCTTTTCATATCACTGCTGTGCTGATGACACTCAACTCTACCTCTCATTCCATCCTAGCAGCTCGCATCTCAGCTTGTCTAACAGACATTTCTTGCTGGATGAAGGACCATCACCTTCAGCTCAACCTTTGCCAAGACAGAACTGCGTGTGGTTCCAGCAAACCTATCGTTTCATCACAATTTCACCATCCAGTTAGACACATCAACCATCACTCCTTCAAAAACAGCCAGAAACCTTGGAGTTATGATTGATGATCGGCTGACTTTCTCAGACCACATTGCTAAAACTGCCTGGTCCTGCAGATTTGATTTATTCAACATCAAGAAGATCAGGCCCTTTCTTTCGGAACATGCTTCACAACTCCCTGTTCACTCCCTGTTCTGTACAGGCTGGAGTAGTGCAATGCTCTCTTGGCAGGTTTTCCAGCCAGTTCTATCCGACCTTTACAATTAATCCAGAACGTGGCAGCAAGATTAATTTTTAATGAGCCAAAAAGAATGCACATCACACCTCTGTTTATCAATTTGCACTGGCTACCAATAGCTACTCGCATAAAAATTAAGGCATTAATGTTTGCCTACAAAACCACCACTGGCTCTGCACCCCTTTACCTAAATTCATTACTTCAGACTTATATGCCCTCTAGAAGCTTACGTTCTGCAAGTGAACATCACTTTATTGTTCACAAGAGTCACAAAATAACAGACTTTTACATTAAATGTTCCCCCTCCAGGTGGAATGACCTGCCCAACTCAATCCGAGCAGCTGAGTCCTTAGCCATCTTCAAGAATCGGCTAAAAACACATCTCTTCCATCTTTATTTGACCCTCTTACTTAGTTCTCGCTATTCTAATTCTATTCTTAAAATAATAATAATAATAATTAATTTAAAAAAAAACTAACACCAGTTTTTCTAATCTTTTTGAATTCTATCTATTTGTTTTCTTTTTATTTGTGACCCTGGACCACAAAACCAGTCATAAGTGTCAATTTTTCAAAAATCATGTTTGTCTACATCATCTGAAAGCTGAATAAATAAGCTTTCCATTGATGTATGGTTTGATAGGATAAGATATTTGGCCGAGATACAACTATTTGAAAATCTGGAATCTGAGGGTGCAAAAAAATCTAAATACTGAGAAAAACACCTTTAAAGTTGTCCAAATGAAGTTCTTAGCAATGCATATTACTGATCACAAATTAAGTTTTGATATGTTTACGGTAGGAAATTCACTAAATATCTTAATGGAACATGATCTTTACTTAATATCCTAATGATTTTTGGCATAAAATAAAAATTTATCATTTTGACCCATACAATGTATTTTTGGCTATTGCTAAAAATATACTCCAGCGACTTAAGACTGTTTTTGTGGTCCAGGGTCACATTTATCATACAATTAACAAAAGCAAAAAAGGCCTCTAACACTAGCTTGCTCTATTCTTTTTCTATTCTATCTGTTTTCTTTTTATTATATAATAAAAAAAAAAATTTTAAAACTTGCTACGTGTACTGCGTTAAGTGAACTGAGACTTGTTATAGCACTTGCATATTATTGCTCATTTGTTGATTTTGATTGCTTCCATTGTCCTCATTTGTAATCGTCTGCTAAATGACTAAATGTAAAATGTAATGTAAATGTAACATTGCATAGGAATAAGCATGGGGAGAAAATCTCTATCCATTTTTGGAACACATATCTGAATAAAAGCTGAATTAAACCCAGCCCTCTGACTGACAATGTTCTCTAACAATGAACTGTAGGGTATATTGGGTGAAGTGGGCCACTTTTTGTTAAATGTGTAATTGAGATATCCGTGTTCTTTTCTTTATTACCATTGTTAACTTTAAGGTCCAGCTGTAATATTTTCATTTGAATTATGTTCATATGATGTGTTATTTGGAAGGTATATACCAATAAACATTCTGAGATCATGCACTCCAGATAAATGTGTAAATAAATATATACACTGCCGTTCAAAGTTTGGGATCAGTCATTTTTTTCTTTCTTTTTTTAAAAGTAGTGAATACTTTTATTCAGCAAGGATGTGTTAAATTGATACAAAGTGATAATAAAGACTTATATTTTGAATAAATGCTGTTCTTTTTAACTATTTATTCATCAAAAAAATGCTGAAAAAGTATCACAGGTTCCAAAAAAATATATAAAGCTGTTTCCAACATTGATAATAAATCAGCATATTAGAATGATTTCTGAAGGATCATGTGACACTGAAGACTGGAGTAATGATGCTGAAAATACAGCTTTGATCACAGGAATAAATTACATTTTAAAGTATATTAAAATAGAAAATAAGAATACAATATCACTGTTTTTTTCTGTATTTTTGATCCAATAAATACAGCACTAATAAGCAGAAGAGACTTATTTTTTAAAAAAAACATTAATAATCATACTAATCCCAAACTTGCAACTAAAAGGATGGCAATATTGTATTTTCTTTACAGTCATGTCAATAAAGCAATTTTTGAATTGGATGCTTCTCTCATGTGTCCTTTTTAACTCCAGTCACTTTATCTAGCACATTCAGCCAAAGTGGGCCATTAATATTTAACCACCTTACGAGAAAATTTTTTGCATTTTAATCCACGTTAACTGCAATAACAAGTACTACTATTGTCAGAATAATATTTGTTTACATTTAGTGAGCAAGCTTATAAATTAGAAATGAAAATCTGAACATGTAAGGACTTGCTACCACCTTCCATGATGAGGGAGTCCTCTGAGGTGTAGCCTCAATCACCAGGGTCATATAGCATCAGCCAAAACTGTTTTATAATTTAAAGAAAGAGTGTCCCTTTTTTTAATTAAACGTCATTGATATGCTCTGAAAGGGTAAACCCATTTAGCACAATACAATCAAGCTTAAATGGCCCACTTTACCTGAATTCACCCGACTTTAGCGCTTGCAATTTTTGCATGATGATAACATGGACAGAAAATCCTATAGACCTAATATGAAGGAGAGGGACCCGATCAGAACTCCATAGCAGTGGAATAAAGGCTTACTTTAGCAACCATCCCAGAATTGTGGTGATGTGTTTTGTGCGGTCCAGCACCACTCTTATGAAAATGATCATATGGGTTCAGTCATTTTATACACTTCCAAAACTGTTGCAACAGAGATGGAAATACAATTTTTAAATACATTAATTATTTTTCCATCTTTGTTGTCAAAGTTTTGGAAGTGCCTTTTTCTGTTCTGAAGAAGAGTGTTTCCCAATACGTTTGTCCATGTAGTGCATGTACAAGTCATTGTTGTTTGGTGATGAGTTTTTGGCTCAAGGTCTGCATTCAAAGTCACACCAGATGTGTTCAGCTTGGATTAGGATTTGGCTTTCTGCAGACCAGTCTAGTTCTTCCACACTGACTCGATCAATGTTTTCCTTTTGAACCTTGAATACACAGATGCATTGTCATTTTAAAATAGAAAAAGGTCCTGTCCAAACTGTTGCTATAAAATTAGAAGCACACAATTCCCTAGAATATCCTTATATTACATTAAGATTTGTGAACCAATTATTTAAATGAATGGCTCAATGACTCACTCATTAAGACAGACACGTGCTGCCACCTACTGGCGGTTCATTTTCAAATGTAAAAGTAGCCTATCATTGCATTCTTTTCTCTAACATTTCTTATTATATATTTAGAGAAAAGAAGAAAAGACTTATTACCATTTACAACTTATTAACATTAACAACAGGCTCATGACATTTATGCAGATGTAACTTTGCATTGTTAATGCATTTCAGCATCATTAAACTGTCTGTGTAAATGCATCTAAATGCCATTAACCTAATTATAATAACTGAAATTATTAATAAAATGTAAAAATTTGATATGAAAGATGACACATACCGTGTCAATAAGGTTAGGAATGAAACTGCAATTTATATAAACAAAAAATAACCTGGAAATCAATTTAAGTAAATTTAAAAAAGAAAAAGAAAAGTTAATGTCAAGCCCTGTGTATGTTAGTTTAGGAAGTCAGTTCTGCTGGCATGATTTTCTGTCATTTTGCGTTGATAAAAGCTAAAGATGCTTATATCTTTCCTTGTCTCCCTTACGCCCAAAAAAGCACAGATATGCAACGCTTAGCGGTGATGTTTGCCTGAACAGCAGCGATGAGTGTTTAAACACGGCTTTAATCTGGATCAGGGCTAATTATCTTCGCTCTCAGCCTGAGAGAAGTTCCTCATTATTACACACGATTGGTTCCCGACATGCTTTTAGTAAGCAACAGAAAAGAAGCCGCGCTCTCTCAGATTAGGTTAAAGCTCCAATTATGCCGTAAAATATTCAGATCTCGTCCTTCAGTGATTGAGGAGTTCACAGGCGGGTGAGAGAGATATAGCAGCGCTTCCGTCCTACAATGAATAATGCTTTATTGACAGTGATGGTTATGAGAAATGACCCTGGCAGCTTTAAAGATCAAATAAAACAGTGCTGATATGTGGCCTTCGGTTCAAGGAGATGACTGGATATTAGCTGCATAGGCAGCATGTGCTCTTTTACATCATTGTTAGCACTGTTTGTGTGATCGATGCCGCTACGCTCGTTCTAACATCGCCAGATTATTTTCTAATGTCGCAAGTTGTCTAATTTGTTAGGATAAATGTTGCTAAATGAAATTAGAATTCCCTGGCCACTTCCTTGTTTGGCTCTATTGAATTATGACCGTGTGGTAATTGACTGAGATTGGAAGGGAAATCAAACAGCGTCGTCTTTGCCCCGGGGAGGAAGAAGACAAGTAGGTTTAATATCAAAGTCTGGCCGCTTGTCTTTCTGCGGTTAGTTTGCCAATCATTGGTGAGGTCTCTCAGCGAAATGTGCC
The DNA here is from genome assembly GCA_036784905.1 of Acrossocheilus fasciatus. NCBI lineage: Eukaryota > Metazoa > Chordata > Actinopteri > Cypriniformes > Cyprinidae > Acrossocheilus > Acrossocheilus fasciatus. The sequence goes on from CM071956.1 coordinate 30,723,150, forward strand.
GCCACTCTCTTAGAGTGATTTAATGGCAGCTGTGATATGCTTCTCTCTGAAGCAGAGATCATATTTACTGATCTGAGCCCAAGACAATAGATCCACGCAGTGCATCTCACAGCCTGCGGCTTTCAGTCCAGAGCACAGGAAACCATTCTCTTTGATGAATAAGGCTAGTGACAGAATCGAACCCGGGGCCAGCGGGAATGATCCTGGCTATTTCTTTTTGGGATATCTCAGAATTGACAGAAAGCGATACTTTTAAACATCACGTGATTTTTCAAATGTATTTAGAATGTTAGTTTATGTGCAATTTAATATGGCACATGGTCAGCATTTTGATTATACGTTAGGTTGAATCTCACAAAAATATTTCATGCCACAATCAAAAGAAAAAAAGCCAGTGAAGACAATGAAGCGCCCCATAATATATATGATTTTAAATCTATTTAGAATAGGCCTCAAAATATATTTTTTCTACCAATATCTTTTTTGGCTATTTTTTGTATATTTTTGAATATGACTATAAAGTGCTTTGGGTGTATAGCAATACACAGTGAAATCTCTATATATATGCCTCATTCAGTCATATTTTTTGAAAATATAAACAATTTTACATTTAAAAATATATTTTGTTTTATATATTTCAATCCATGAAAATATATTCACGTATGTCACATTTGAAGAAAAACTTTATTTGTTGTCTGTACCATGCATGAACATATAACACATTTAAATAAAATTCAATTAAAATAATATTCCTTCCACATTTGAATTTACTCTAAATGTAGGCTACTATAAGATTGGAAATGTATTTTATTGCCCCTGAAAAACATTTTGCAAAACATTTTGATACAGTATATGAGGGTTGAAACTAAATATTTAAACTAAATATTTTCTATTTCAAAAATATATTTAATTGAGCTTCACTATTTGCCATATATTTAAAATACATTTTGGTCACACAAAAAAAAAAAAAAATTTTTTTTTCTCTCTCTACTGTAACAATTGTAAGTAATAATAACATTGCAAGCAATAAGTGTTTAAGTGCTCATATAGAATACAAGAGCATTATTCCTCTGTCTCTCTTTCTGTTGATGTTACTGCTGTGTGAACATGGGAGGTCTGGAGGAGTGAGACTGCTGATTTGAAACAGATGGGCTTTTTAATGTAAACTCTTGGAAAACAAACACATTAGCATCAGCTGCTCTCAAAGCAGAGTCCTCAGAGTCAGTCGTGCCTCACTCATTCTGTAACTCATCTTAGAATATTGATTATTTTTTGAGTATTTTAGGTCTTAGCCAAAGACACTGACAAGCACAACCCATAAACATGTATGTTTTGAAGTGATGCATGTTTAGACAGAAGATTTTGTTTTAACTCTATTACTGTGTGTGTGTGTGTGTGTGTGTGTGTGTGTGTGTGTGTGTGTGTGTGTGTGTGTGTGTGTGTGTGTGTGTGTGTGTGTGTGTGTGTGTGTGTGTGTGTCTTCTGCAGAACTCCAGTGCGGATCACCGCGTGCGTCTGGATCTGGGTCTCTGGGACAAGTTCAGTGAACTGGCCACTAAGTGCATTATTAAAATCGTGGAGTTTGCCAAACGAGTTCCTGGTTTCACTGGACTCACAATCGCTGATCAGATCACACTGCTCAAAGCCGCCTGCCTCGACATATTGGTATGTGCATATATGTGTGTGTGTGTGTGTGTGTGTGTGTGTGTGTGTGTGTGTGTGTGTGTGTGTGTGTGTGTGTGTGTGTGTGTGTGTGTGTGTGTGTGTGTGTGCTCGATTATCATGACTATCATGCAACCAGTTTTACACACAACTATGGCATGAAACAGAACTTGACTGTTTATTTTAAATATAATACATATTAAATACTATATTTACATTTTAAGTGTGTTATTTATAAATGAATATTTACAAGCTGTTTCGTAAAAATAAATAACTAAAATTAAATAAAGAGAAAAAAATGAAGAGTGTGTAACAGGATTCAAGCTTAAGCTGTCACTCAGCAGAGGCTTGCTAGTTTGAATGCTTAAATATACTGATAAACTTTTCTTTAATTACTTCCTTGTAAAATACTAATTTCTTGATTACATTTTCATTTTACAAGGAAGTAATTAAAGAAAACTTTATCAGAATTTAATGAATACAGTAAACACGTGCAATTTGGATTTTTTGAATTTTTTTTTTTTTTTCCTGTCATATTGGAGAAAAGGCTTCAAAAATTATTTATACTTTTGTGAAGGTGGCAAACTGAACATGAACAGAACTACCTTTTCTGTCTCGAGTACAAATGACTAATTAGAACTGTACATTTGCAATGCTTGAGACAACAGTGACCTCTATCGTCAAATCTTGTTAATGTCCAATCTGTCCAATCATAGGCCTCTTTTTGCAGACTCTATTTACATAGCTTTGCTGTATGTGCCTGTTCTTGTGTGACTCAAAATTAGGTTAAAAAACATCCTTTTTTTGAAAGAAAGCATGCAGTTAGAAACTGCTTCTACTACAAAGACTTCCTATTTATTCATTTCTTTTGCTGTTTGGCAAAAGAGCTTCCTTCAGTTAATGCAATGAAAACAAAAAGCAGGAATAGACTGCTTAAATAAACTATTAATTTGCATGTAGGCAATGGATGACTTATGGGCTGCAAAAATGTGAAAGTAAGAGGATGAACCATTATTGTGAAGAGTTTGTTGTCACTGGTTGTCTTGTAAGATTAGTTTAGATGAATTAGTGATGTCAGACTGTTTTCTATTAGGCTAATTCGTAAATGAATGGTACAGTTTGAGCTCAGATCATGTTTCTCATAGGTTTCAGTAGGTCAGTCTGCTCATGTTTTGTCCTGACGTGCAGTAGTATTTCAGCTCTTGGTTTCTCAGTAAACTTCCACCGTTACACTGTATTTACTGTGTAGAGTTCCAGACATTTCTTTGTTTGTTTGTTTGTTTGTGTGAGAGCCAGAGTAATGAGACAGAACGAGAGCGGTCGACACTCGGCGAGCCGGAGATGACAGAGACAACGAGAGAGAGAGAAAATAGATAGACCAACAACCGAGTGATAGACCTTCATCTAACACACAATTAGTCCCCACATGTGTCACAGAAAACAGGATTTTCTTGAAATAGGAGTTTGATGTACTAGGAAAGCAAAACATACATATAAACACTGCAGTTTTGCCATTCTCGTCTCTCGTATCATTCACGCCATCTTTATCTCACACAATACATTACAACGCATATACAGTAACATACTCTGAATAAAAAAGGACAGGAAATATTTAGTTGGAATTATTTATTTATTTGATAAGTAGCCATGCAATAATTGTTGTGGAAATGAAACAGACTGAACAAATATTTGTATAAATTGTTTTATAAATGTTTTGGTGCATAAAACCTTGACTGACATCAGTGAAAAACAAACTTATACAGCATGACCCCTTTAAAGACAGTGAGGTCTTTTACTTTGTCTGTCTGTCTGTCTCAAACACACACACACACACACACACACACACACACACAGTTTCCAGCTCCAAAGGTCAGAGTGTGTGTCCTGTGATAGAAACTCACCGTTATGTTATATAGAGTTTGTGTTGAGGAGGAGGATCAAACGTGCCTCTGTGTGTGTGTGTGTGTGTGTGTGTGTGTGTGTGTGTGTGTGTGTGTGTGTGTGTGTGTGTGTGTGTGTGTGTGTGTGTGTGTGTGTGTGTGTAGTGTAGTAGAGAGAGCAGCCTGCTGTCAGCAGCAGTCATGTTTTATTCTGTTTCATCTTCTTGACAGTTCCGCCAATCACTGTCAGCAAGCCACAGTTTGTGCTGTAGCACCACACACACACGCACACATACCATATACACTCTTATTATACATATACACACACACAGAAGTAAATTGTATTGCTCAGGTGTTGTTGTTTCACAGCCGAGGTTATTTAATGGAGTTCTCAGTTATGCTTCTTGTAACTTTATGTCAGATGTTTCTCGTACAATTCCTTAAGAACAATAAAAAGTCAATTGTTTGAGTTCATATTGAGTTCTCTGACTTTTACAGACTTTTGACGTTGTTGAGACTCTGTGAGGTTGTCATGAATTACTTGTAAGCGCTGCCCTATGTCTGTTTTTGCCATGCTAAATTAGCAATAAACACATTGATAATAATGCACCATAAAAATATTTAATCAAAGTAATTTTTACAAAGCAAATCAAGAAGTGAATTACTCACCCACAGACATCTGTTGGGGATTATTGTAGTTAAATGCACAATGGCAGATGCACAAACACTATAATCTCACTCAAAATGGATGATTAAGCATTTTATGCTCTAAAAGGTATGTGAATTGAATAAAATTTTGATGTAAATGGCCCTCCTCCAGACATAAATGTAAATGTTTTTCATTAGGTCCAGATTTCTTAGCAGCTAGTTCACTTAAAAATGGAGAATATCCATTTATGCCACACAGCAAGCAAGCAAGCACTATACCATTGGCTATTCGCCACAAAAACACAGATTCCTGTGCAAATGCATTTGAATATTGTTTGGATGTGGTCTGATATTTGTTATTATTATGATATTAACTGATTCATTGACGAAATAATCAACAAATTATTGCATAAACAGGTTGCATCCAAAAGTGGAAGTACTACAGATTTACATTTCCAGCAGCACCAAACTGCATCGTTCGTTCAACTTTGTGCTGCTGCATCAACCCCGTTGCAAAGTCAAAATGTCAAACATCGTGTACCTATGATGTGACTTATAAAAAGACAAAGAAACAGTTAGCCCGAGATGTATATCGTGTATTAGCATTCAGCCTAAAAAATCCAACATTTTCGGTCCATTTCGTCCAGCCATAAATCTGATTTTTGATTTGTGCTTTTCATTACAAACATTTCCGTCTCTTATACTCGAGTCTATATACACACTTTCAGCTTTCAGTGTCTCAGAAAGGTGATGCTCATCTTGGGTCAGTTTCCTAACTATTTGTCACACAGAGAAGTGAAGCTGATCTATAGTAGGCAGTGTGGTCTATTGTTACAGTGATTTGATGCTTACTCTCTAGATACTGCGTATCTGCACACGTTACACCCCTGACCAGGACACAATGACGTTCTCTGACGGTCTCACGCTGAACCGCACACAGATGCACAACGCTGGCTTCGGCCCGCTGACAGACCTGGTGTTCACCTTCGCCAACCAGCTCCTGCCCATCGAGATGGACGACACGGAGACGGGACTGCTGTCTGCCATCTGCCTCATCTCCGGAGGTGATGCTCCTGCACACACACCACAACAGACAGGCCTGTCGCAATAATCAATATCGCACAATACACAAAGAGTTCATTTGCAAAAACAGATAACTCCGTTTTTAACCATTTTCAAAAATCATGTTTTTTCATTGTGCATTCCAGTTAATCTCAAGCAAACTGCAGTTGGGTTATTTTGATTAGGTTAAAAATGTACTAAAAAATACAGCTAACAACTAACACAATAAAAACATGATAACATAATAAAAAACATGATTTTTGAGTTATCTGTTTTTGCAAATAAACTCTTCATATGACCTCAGTCATTTTTGGTGACGCAGTATATCACCCATTATATGTCACCCCCGATTTTTGCATTCCACTTGCGCCTGTGTCTTCTGCAGCTGCTCGTACATAACGTGGTTTAATCCTAGTTCAAATTTAAAAAATGCTTCTACAAAAAAAGTTTCATCTGCAGATATGGCCTTGTTTAGGGATCTTTGTGCATATAGACGTCTGACTGCTAAGTAGTGATTGTGTTTTTCAGCAATAGTGCGCACCATTAATTTACAGAGAAAAGAAGGTCAGGGAAAAATCTGTAGATGGAAAAATCTCCATACAAGTTCTTTGTGCATTTTTCTTTTTTTCTACTTGTTACTTTGCACTTTTTGTTAGAAAATATTTGCTTACTATTTATTCAAGTTTGTTAAGGTATCTAATATGTGCTGTCAAACAATTAATCGCATCCAAAATAAAAGTTTTTGTTTACATAATATATGTGTGTATACTGTGTATATTTATTATGTATATATAAATACAAACACACATGCATGTGTATATATATATTTAAGAAAAATGTTATGTTTATATATTAAATATATTTATATAAGACTATAAATATATAAATGTATATGTTTGGGGTTGTTAATTGTAACCTTGTAATGTAAAAGGGCTCTCTATAGTTTAGAGCATAAGCCGAGGGGTAGATTTTTATCCCTAAGAAAATTTTGATTATAATTGAATTTATTTAAAGAAAGAGCAATTTGTTCAGTAAACCACTGTTTAATTTATTCAGCAACAACAAAAAAATAGCAATTTTATATTTCGTTTTTTCCCCTGCTGTACAGAACCGTGACGTCCCAAACCATCATGTTTGTGTAGCGTTACACCCCTAACAGAAAGCGAGAGTGATAACACTGCCCTTCATCACTTCATCACTGAGCATGGCACATTTAGAGGGTTCATATTCTGTTCAACAGCACTCTGAGGGCTGGACTGTTTGTGATATCTTATTAATTTATAATGTCTCCGATCATATGCTGTCTCTGTAGATCGTCAGGATTTGGAAGAGCCTTCAAAAGTGGACCAGCTCCAGGAACCGCTGCTAGAGGCTCTGAAGATCTACGTGCGAAAGCGCAGACCCAGCAAACCACACATGTTCCCCAAGACCCTGATGAAGATCACAGACCTGCGCAGTATCAGTGCTAAAGGTCAGCAGGAGCGCTGAGTCTTCATCAGGTCAACAGTGAGGCGTAGTAACTTCAGGATCTTTAGTGACTGCTGAACTTTCAAAGTACTATGACTGGCATTAGAGGACCAGCATCCCTCCAATCCTAAGATGTGTTTTATAAAATACGGGTGAATGGCTGATTAAAATTGGAGTGATTCTAGTATTCCTGACCCAAAATCCTAAATATGTTGTGACAGTATAGTTGTTTCCAGCATTGGGAAGTATCTAGTTACATGTAACAATATTACGGAATTTCATTACAAAACAAATGTAATTGTAATCAGTTACAGTTACTGAGAAAAAATGTGTAATTAAATTACAGTAACTTATGAAATGTTAAAGAATACAAAGAGAGTTACTTCTGAATTTTTTTCCACACACACCCATATACAGATTTGATTGATTTATTTATTTAATAAATTGCAGGGACTGCTTTAAAATATGAGACACCAATGTTTCAGAAGTTTAGGCCACATAGTTTTATTTCCTATTTGGTAGGTTTATGTAAATGCTTTTATTTAATTTTTTTTATTTTTATTTTTTTTTTAGATTTTAGACTTTTTTCCAAGCCATTGTTTCCTGATGTAGCTATGCAAAGATTTGATTTCAAAAACAGTAGCTATTAAAATATTTCTTGATCTCAGAATGATCTCAAATTAAAAAGAGGTGCTAACGTCTGATTTTATGTTGGCTGTGCTTTAAAATGAAATTATTATAATCTTAATTCAAGTGAAGAAGTATTTTGAGGTTTTGTACAGTGTGTTACTGTAATGTTAAACCTTCCTGCTTTATTTGTTTCAAAATGATGAACAGTTGAAAACATTAGAATTTTAGATAAGTTAATCAGTTACATTACTTTAATAAAGTAATTGAAATAGCTACTGCAAAAATGCTTTTCTTACTTATTTTGGCTGAAAACAAGAAGAAGAAAAAAACATTTTACATTTTTTAGATTTTCTGGACATGTAAAAATTATTGCCAGATTATTTTGCTCGTTTCAAGCAAAAACACTTAATTTTAACATGTTTTTTTCTGAAAACAAGACAAGAATTTCTAGACATTTTGGCTGGAAACAAAACAAAAAATCTAAGTAAGAAAAGCAAAGTGTTTGCTAACATTTTTTAAAACTAATATTACAGCAAAGCAGGATTAAACAGAAAATTGCTGGGATCCTACATAAATACATGTTAGAGAATGATATTAAAATTTGTGGAAAAAAAAAAAAAGCAAGTGAGATGCCTACAGCAAAACAGATGGAGCTGACAGTGACTGTCTCCTGCAGGTGCAGAGCGAGTGATCTCTCTGAAGATGGAGATCCCTGGATCAATGCCTCCTCTCATCCAGGAGATGCTGGAGAACTCGGAGGGTCAGGACGGACAGAGCTCCTCAGAGCGGAGCGGCTCGGACAAAAACAGCAGCAGCTCCACGGAGCCCAAAGCCTCGGCCCCCTCCCCGGAGCCCACAGACGGGGCCAGCTCCTCCAGCGAGGAGCCCTAGAGCCCAAGCGGCTCAGGAAACCTCAGACTGAGAGACTGGACCTCTCCAGTGAGCTGGATTTCTGCTTTAAGAACAGACGACGGCTGGTGTATAATCAAAACAGCTTGGATGAATCACACACACCCTGCAGTTCGTATGTGAGTGTGTGTGTGTGTGTGTGTGTCCCACCTGTGACAGATGTGAAGCTCCTCAGGTCTCCTGTATGGATTTCTTCATGTGCATGATAAGCTGTTGCTTTTTATTAATTGATTTCCACACTCTCTTTCATTCAAGCCGATGCATTCATTGTACATATCATTGTATGTTTCTATGATGCATTTGTTGGTGCTTTTTACATTGTCTAACATGCTCATTTATAAAGGAGCCGAAGTCCTTTAAAATACACTTATATAGAATGTTTTTGCATATAGACTGTATGGAACTCTAATATTTTACATTGGTTTGTATATTTAAAGCTGTTTCAATTCAGATTTTTTTAAATCAATCTCTATGTTCACTACTCTATGTAGTGATCAGTAATCTGATTTAAGGCCTTCATACGAAAGAAGGCTTTAGTAATTGACTTCAACCACTCTCTGTCATACTCACCCTCATGTTGCTCTAAAACTGTACGCTCAGTTTTCAAACTCCATATATACACTGCCGTTCAAAAGTTTGGGATCAGTATATATGTTTTTTAAAGAAGTTATGCTCATCAAGGCTGTATCTATTTGAGAAAAAAATAATTTGTGAAATATTTTTGCAATTTAAAATAAGTTTTAATATACTTTAAAATATAAATTATTCCTGTGATCAAAGCTGAATTTTTAGAATGATTCTTCAGAAATCATTGGTTTATTATCAGTTAAAACTGTTGTGCTGCTTAATATTTTTGGGAACCTTCTTCAGGGTCCTTTGATAAAATAAAAAAATTTGGGGACAGTAATTTTTTTCTTTCTTTTTTTCAGCAAGGATGTTAAAAGTGGCATATTAGAAAAAAATTATATTTTGAATAAATGCTGTCCTTTTCACTTTGTATTCATCAAAGAATCAAAGAAAAAAGTATCACAGGTTCCAAAAAATATTAAGCAGCACAACTAATAAATAATAAATCAGCATATTAGATTTCTGAAGGATCATGTGACACTGAAGACTGGAGTAATGATGCTGGAAATTCAGCTTTGATCACAGGATTAATTTATATTTTAAAGCAGGCTATATTAAAAGGAAACCAATATTAGAAATTGCAGTAATATTTCACAATATTTTGATTAAATAAATACAGCCTTGTTGAGCATAAAACATTAAAAATCTTACTGATACCAAACTTTTGAACGGCGGTCAACAGAATGCTGCAGGGGGAAACGTTAGTGTTTTTGAATGCAAACCGATTCCATTTTAAACGCTTCTGGTTTCATAATCCCAAAATCAGTAGGTTTTTTGAATGGTTTAAAATGCCTGAAATAAGATCAAGATATTTTCAGTTTTATTCCACAGCATGAAATATATCAGCAACACCTAGGCTTTTGCACATCTTTAAAAAGGCAGTTGCTAACAAGTGATTAAACGTCAAGTTAAAACTCAGTGGTGGTCACGTTGATATTTTATGTAACGACTTCAGGCGATTATATTTAGTTAAAATTCATGCAAGTTGTGTTCATTTGTGAAGGTTATTTTGATAAAACACGAAGCATGAAAACCAAACATGAATCAACTTTTGACCTTTTTTCTGCAGTAATCCAAAAGCCAATGGAAAAAACTCATAATACTCGCCTACTTATTTTACAAAGTTAGCTTACAAAATTACATTATCCCTGCAGCACTCTGGTTTCATTCAGTTTCTATCACAAAGCTATCATCAGAAGACTTGGAAAATAGCACCCAAGTCATATAAACTACTACTGTGCTACATTTACAGCGATCTTTTGCATCCTCAGTCCCTGTTCACTGTATAAAACAGAGCAACAAGTACTTTCTTCAGAGTCACACAGGTTTAAATGACGTGAGGAAGAGTAAAAACGACAAAGCTTTCATTTGAAGAGAATTTAAAGCAGTAAAACTGTCTGGGTCAAATTGATAGTCATATGCTGATATGAAATCAGTGAGAATGGCAGAGTCTGGTTCACTCAAACACACATTGATTCAGGGCCAAGTGACCAGAATTATCAAACTCCTTTACATATTGCATCTTTTTTGCAGTAACTCAACGGGACTTTGCAATTTTTTACAGAGCGACTGACAAGCCAGTTGCACTGCAGCGAGCACATTGTACATTCATCTCTGTGTGCACTCATTAGGGAACCTTGTTTTTGTGTACAGATTTTTTTTTTTTTTTTTTTTTTTTTTTTCAACTGAAACAAGTTTTTTCTCAGACAGGGTGATATGATGGCCTTCAGCTCTGATCAGTAAGCTGTAGCTCTGAAGAGCTTCGTTTAAACTGATCCTGAGTTTGTAAAATACCTCTTACTGAAACACAAGTGTCGCTGGATTACCGTCTTTACAACGGGACACTGTCTTTGGCTGATCAATGATCAAATCCAATGCTAAAGTGAAATATAAAGGCTTCAGGTGCCGGCTGTTTGTCTGCTTGTAAAGCAGCTTGTCTGCATAAAGACGTTTTAGTTTTTAAACTCTCATTGCACTTATAAACTGCCCTCCTGAGAGTACAGGAGACAGATGTTACTGTCATATTATTTTTCATGAATTGCTGTCCTTATTTTAGATTTATGTTCCTTGAATGGGTGGATAATTTTGTGTAATTTTGTAAATTATAACTTGGAACTAAACTGTAATCATGTATCTAATCATTTATTCCCGTAGGGTCAGATAAGTCTTTGTTTACGCTTGTTCTTAAAGGGCCAGTTCACCAAAAATGAAAATTCTGCTATTTACTCGTCCTCGTGTCATTTCAAGGTCAGAATTTTCAGCATGAACATTCCGATAAATCGTTTTGTGTTCCATGGAGGGAAATGTATCAAACGGTTTTGGAATGACATGAGATTTGTATATTACTTAAGTCTCAAAAAGGTAAATGATGACAGAATGTTACATTTTATTTTGACAGTCCACTTTAGACACTATAAGTAACTTTGTAACTACGTGTCAGCTAATTCTTATTGATTTGCAACTACATGTCTACTAACTCTCAGTAGGGTATGTTTAGGGTTAGTAGAATAAGTTGACATATACTTGCAAAGTTTCTCATACTCAGTATGTTGTATGTTGTGGACCCATCCAAATAAAGTGTTACAAGATAGTAGACAGTCTACTAATACTTTAGTGACTGCCATTTGACACGTAGTTGAACAGTTACTTACTGTTAGTAGACTGTCTAAAGTGGATTATCGAAATAAAGTGTTACCGAATTTTCATTTGTGGGTGAACTGACCGTTTTATGTGAACACACATTCACCTCCTCATACTGTCTCACTACGCATCTGCTCTGAAAACATATCACTCATCTGAATGTGAATAAGAATGACAAACTAGATGATATGCAGTATTTATCTTTTTTCATTTTTTTTGTTCATCACATGTAGATTAGAAAGCACGAATGTTGTGCTGTCTCTTGTCTTAAAAAAAAAAAAATCTGAGGGAAAGTGCTTTGTTTTTGTTGGAGCAGCATGTGACTTTGAAGTTAACAAATGAAACAGCTCATGAATGTCTTTATAAAAACCCACGCCACCCACAATTCCCTCACACGTCTACAATCCGCACTCATTAAACTGTAAGCTATGGAAGCTGTATCCTTTCAATTATGTAAACATTATGCTTTGTTACACAGTAAAAAATGCAACGGACAACCGATTTTTTTCTAGCTAGTTGACATTGTGTTTGATTGAGTTAGAATATATCTAGCATAACTGTGTCACGAGAGATTTTCTGAATCCAAGTTTAAAACTTGCTTTTAAAAATCTCATTCGGAAACAAGGGTTATCAAATGTGTCTTGTTTTTCTTTGTTAAAATTACCTCGCATGGACCGGCTCGATCGCAGAGGGTCCGGCCATCTCATCTGGATTGTTCAATAATGCTTTATGCTGAATGTGATCTTGTTCTAAGCTTGTCATGTGTCATGGCAGAGATGCAACAGTGTGCTTATGTGTTATTTTCTATCCTTTAATAATAGGAAACATCGTTGTAATACTGTATGCCGATACAGTTTTTACTGCATTTGTTTTGCTGGCCTTTGTACAGAGAAACAAGCGATGCAATTATAGCAGTCAATTATCATCCAGTTCACTGTTTTTAGATCTCTTTATGAGCTGACATGAGCTCTGAACCCAGTGAAAGAGCAAATATCAAAACCAACATACACTGCACACGATTCAGATGGGAAATTTTCAAATCATCAAGACTTGATTGAAGCCCAGTCAAACACTCTTGACTCCAAGGCCTAATTTATCCTCTGATGAACAATCCTTCAACAATTAGTATAATAATTAAATAAATAAAAGAAGCAGCTCTTGAAATCATCTTGAAGCATGAAATCATCTGCTTGTTTTTAAAACCTGTGGACTTGAGGAGTTTGGATAATGACAATTCAAGAACAATATTTTTTTCTCAGAACCACAAGTGTTTGTAACCATTTGTAAATTCCTCTGTTTTGCTTCTGTCTTGTTTGGACATTAACGATGCTTTTGTTCATGTTTACCATTGCCTTTACATGAACCCTTCTGGCAAAACAATAAAAATGTATTTATTTTAAAATGTTTGGGGGAGGTATTTGGATGGTCACTAGTATATAAATGGCCCACTGGTGAGGATGCAAGCATACGGGGTTCCTACACATTTTCCATTCCAAATTTCCATACTTTTCCAGACCTCAAATGTCCAAACCACTCAGTAGATTTTCAGACCATTTTAACATAATGCATATAGCATTATTTTCAGCTTTATATTTGGTATATAGTAGTCATCTGTAAATATTTTATTTTCTCAGGGTTTTTTTTTTTCATTGATTTTCTTGGTAGAGTCCCTACATTTTTTGTTTTTTTTGCATGAACACAAGAAACTTTTTATGCCCTCAAGAAACTATTCACATGCACATAGGAATTTTTTGCATGCTTATGCATTACAATTTCTAGTTTAAAATAACCTATTTCCTTTGTGCATCACTGCCATCTTACTATGAATAAAACAAGTGCATGGATGCACGTGAATTAATAGAGATATATTTGCTCAAAATTTGGCTTTCCTTAGGCTAATATCAAAGCCTAATGTCGGTGGAAAAACCATGACAGGAAATGGACTGATGGCATAATACGGCTGTGTGCATTGTCCTATTTGCCAAAAATGAATCAAGGGTCTATTAATAAACAAAGTTCAAAAGTGTTCAAAACTTGGCTTTCGTCAGGGCAGTATGTCATATTTCAAAGCCTTGGGTCTCTTTAATGCATACTCTGTGTGAAACCAAGAAACCACAACGCATAATGGGCCGATGGCTCAGTGTGCACTGTCTTATATGCTATATTGAATGGTTTCTTGTGCGCACATAAAAGTTTGTATATTTTATATTTTTGCAAATGTATTTGAGGGTATGTAATACGAAAATCATAAGAAACTCAAAACGCTTATAACTTAAAAAGTGCACACAAAAAAAAAAAGTGTTTGACAATCACTAAAGAATCACAAGAGCTGCCATGAAAACACATTGTGCATGATACATTTATTTTCATTAGATTCTTAATTTTCTATTGTAAAAAACTAAATAGGGGCAAAAGTCTGGAAATACGAATAGTTTCCCATACTCTGCATTTCTTGCATTATATATATATATATATATATATGTATACACTGGGTTTTTTATATATAGTCAGCTCTAAGAGAAATGTTGAAGGTTTAGTCATTTTACACATTACAAATTTATATGCTGTTTATGTTCAATTCTTCTCTTCAAAAAAAAAAAAAAAAAAAGGTTGAAGTTGTCTAAAGCAATGTTTTTGTGTCTTTGGAGAACTTTCCTATTCAGATTTATGGTTCTAGCTAAGCGTTTTACCCATATAAAATGCCCTCTTATGTCCTTGCATCAATCTTGGCTTACACTTTCCTGTTAGGAGTTGATCAATTGGATCTAACTTTACACAATTCAAATTTGATCATATTTAATCATGTATAATTGAGTATCACACTAGTTCGCACTATTTAACCGTCAACATTTGACGTGGAAATAAACAGCATGTCACAAAGCTAAACTTGTCTTGAACCCAACACTGAAATGCTGAAAAAAGTTTAGGAGACCAACAAATAATTTACATTTCATGTTTATTTCCAAGTCGTCTCAAAAAGGTAAGTCGTCTCTAACGCTGAACCATTAAAATGTGCTAAAGCACTGCAGTCTAAATTTCTAAAAGCTGCTCAGGACAAATACAATTTAATGATAAAAAACAACAATTGTCAATGTATCATAACAATAATACCAATAATAATAATTATATAGCAATAACAATAATAAAAAGAGTAAAACAGCTACACAGTAGAAAGAATTCAACGTCACAAGTGAAGAAAAAATAAAATGGAGGGTAAAATGTACAAAATTCTGCTGGGCAGAGGACAGTGAACCTGTTCTTCAACAAGCATCCTTCTGGACTGAGAGAGAGTGTATTTGTGTGTGTTTTCTAGTCAAACATATCATCGTCATCATCGTTATCAGATTCTGCAAAGTATTTGACTTCTTTCTTGGCTCGACCGGACCGATCTCTGCCCGAGTCCAGACGGCTGAAGCTGTTCATGCCTGCATCGTCATCATCTTCATCGTCAGACGCTGCCTTCTTTGGTTTCTACATGCCAACACACACACACACGCACACGCACACGCACACGCACACGCACACGCACACGGCACACACACACACACACACACACACACACACACACACACAACACTGTAAGACACTGCACTTCTCCTTCTAAGCTCTAGAATTTAGATATTTAGACATTTAGTCTAAAAACATTTACCAATCTGCATCACAGTCCTATAGTTTAGCAAACATTGCAGTACTGCTGTTATTTTGAGGCTTTAACTGCTACTGGTTTGAGCACAAGCCTGGATTTAATTTTAATATTGTGCTGTAAAGTATAACAATCACCTGACCGCTGGCGCCCTCTGCAGGACAAAAACTTCATCCGCCTATTTATTAGCATAGTTCTCATTACAAGTATCAAAATCAGACTTTTTTACTACTCTAAATGCTTTGATAAGAAACAAATCATGCAAAGTATTTAAAGTAGATCCATGTGAACTATAAGAGTTTATTCCCATGAAAAGCCATAAGCATGCTGCTAAGCATGTTACCAAATCAAAACATAATAATACCATATTTCCTATTCAAAACCCATCATTCATTTCAATAATGGGTCAAAGGGGTTTTGCATTATTATTTTCAGGGCTGTCATCTGATTAAAAAAATAATCATACAAATTTCTGTAATTTATCGTGAATAACCACACCTAACATTAAAAGTTGTAACCATAAATTTACTTTCACATTGAGTATCCAAATTAACGTGGAAAGAACTATGAGCAATTGTATAGATTATATGTGACCCTGGAGCACAAAACCAGTCATAAGCAGCACAGCTATATTTGTAGCAATAGCCAACAATACACTGTGTGGGACAAAATTATCCATTTTTCTATGGCAAAAATCATTAGGATATTAAGTAAAGATCATGTTCCATGAAGATATTTTGTAAATTTCCTACCGTAAATACATCAAAACTTAATGCTTCATTTGGTCAACTTTAAAGGTGATTTTCTGAATATTTAGATTTTTTTGCACCCTCAAATTCCAGATTTTCAAATCTATCCTATCCTACCATCAATGGAAAGCTTATTTATTCAGAAAAAAAATTGATCCTTATGACTGGTTTTGTGGTCCAGGGTCACATATATGATTCTATACTGTAACACACTTCAGGAAAATTTTATTATTTTTTTAAATCAAAATATTTTTTTAAAAATGAAAGGGCAAATATTAATTTAATCATATTTTTTCCCACCCTTAATTTTTTTATAATAAACATATTCACACAAATGATTTGAAATGCATTATATTATCCACAGTAGCTTCTAGTGTTTTCAGTAGAGGATAAATCACTCACCCTGCTTGTGGCAGTCTTTCCAGGCTTCTTCACAGGACTATACTCATCCTCCTCTGAGCTCGACTGCTTCCTCTTCCTGCCTCGGCCTTTGCCGCCCCCTTTCGGTGCTGCTGGTGCTTTTTTAGTGCCTGTGTCTGAGTCCGAGTCCCAGAGAGAGGTTTCAGGCTTCTTGGCTTTTGCTGGAGCTTTCCTCTGTTTAGGTGCTGTGTCTGCAGGCTTCTTAGCTGGAGTAACACAACAACATGATTTCAATAGACTGGAAATGAGCAATTCACATTTACTCATTAAGATCATTTAGATCTGAGCTGGTGAGCTACATGGCCACTGTACACACGTTAGTAAAGTATATCTGTTCATTTAAGACTGAAACAGGATGTTGAATTAAAAAAAAATGTTGGGTGAGACCACAGTCCAGTTGCACAAGCATAGTTGCCAAGACTGTGCCTTAAGGACTAGTTTAACTAACTGTCTTACTTCTCAGATGCAAATTAGATCAATCTACATTTTTATGTAACTGACATAAAAGTTATGACCAGTCTTGCAGGAAAATATTAGGTGTCTTTTAAGACTAGCAGTTTATGCATCCGGCCACAGATTTTCTCCACCAGGAATTAACTGGCTTGTACAAAGTGGTTGTGCTGTTACAGTGATTCTGTGGATTGTGAAATCAGTTTAGAGCACAAGACTTAATTTCAGAAAATGCAATCATTCCATAAGTTATTACATTTTGATGAAATACTGCTAGGACAAACTTTTTTTTTGGTTACACTTTATTTTAAGTAATTATGCATTTAAGTACTGAGTAATATTAATTAACTAAATGTACTTACTGTATGATTAGGATTAGAGTTTGGCTTTGGGTTACTTGCATGTAATTATGCATAATTCATTATTGTTACAATAGTAAGTACAGGTAACATTTTTCTTTGGCACTGATGAGTTGTTCACAATAACATGAAGAACACACATAAATGAAGTAAAAAGTTCAATTTTGAGTTCATGATTTCTCAACATGATTACTCATTGGCTGTCAGGTACCTTTTTTAGCCGGAGGTTTGTCAAAAGCAGAACTGCTGGAATATGATGAGAACACTGGACCCTTATCGTCATCGCTGTGTGACTTCACATCTAATGAACAAACACACATTATTAACACGTTTAGTTTAGTTCCACAATAAACACAATAAACCTCCACCGGACACATACCGTCATCGCTGCTCTTGTCAGCAAAGGCAGCTTTAGACGACAACACTGTCTCTGGATCCTTTTTCTTTGCTGGTGAAGTGGACCTGAAAATGCATGAATTAAAACTGAAATGAGCTGCATTCATATTTGATTGTCACCTTCAGCATAAGAGTAAATGCATAGTTTCACTAAATGGGTGGATCTCCCAAAAAAACATACAATTGTTATTATTCTCACAGTTAGCCTATCATTATTGTAAAACTACATTTGTTCCTCGAATTATATTAAAATAATTACTAATATTAATACAATCATATGTTTTGTTGAAATCAGCATAAAGGTAGTCCAACTAAATGGGTAAAACTTTATTTTAAGGTGTCCTTGTTATACATTGTATGTACTTACTATTATAATGACAATAAATTATGCATAATAACAGGCAAGTAACCTGAAGCCAAACTCTAATCCTAACCCTAACCATACAGTAAGTACATGTAGTTAATTAATATTACGCAGTACTTTAATGTATAATTATACTGTAACAAGAACAGCTTAAAATATAGTGTAACCTATAAATGCAAAGTAAAATTTAACATAGTAAAATCTGTATTATATGTATGTATAAAGCACTATAGAAAATTGACTTAATGAGTTTTTTTTAAGTATTTTTTTTTTTTTTTTGCATTACAGTAAAATTAAATGTGTTTCACAATGCAAAGCTCTTGATGGTCCTATTTTGTTTACACACAAAAATGCAATTTCAGAAATATGAACCTAAAATATTTGGGACAGGCTTTGAGAGATTCACCCAAAAGTGAATATATAGACAACATACAATTCAGTAAATGTTGATTTTGGAGGGAAAATGTCATCGTCATCATCTTCATCGTCGTTGTGTTGCTCTGTGTTTTTACTGGAGTGAACTGGTGATGCTGAAGCATCATTCTCCTGTTCTTCATCACCATCCTCCTCTTCCTCTTCCTCCTCAGAGAAGTCAAATGTGTACTTGGCCTTCACAGCTGTGAAACAACACAACACATGAAAAACACATGAAGCGTCATTTTAACACGATATGAGTAAGTTACTCTTGTTGCAAAATACTCGATCTAAAAACACACTACCACCTCTGCACTATTTTCAAAAATTCAGTATAATATTTCAGGAGCTGGCCAATTACTTCTTCTATAGATGTTGAATGGGTCATTCCACTCAATTTTTTGATTTTGCTAATATTTTTTGGGAAACAGCACTTTTCAAGTTTTTTCTCCAACGTTTGCATGCCCATAACTCAAGAAGTATTAAAGATATCTTAATTTCTTTTTGGCATCTTCATTTTTAAAGCTCTTTTAGTTCCAGAGGTATTGGGATCTCAATCCGGCTCCAGGAGTAAAGCGTTAAATTGTACACATTTTCAATGGTCAGAAACCAAATGTGGGTCTGAAGAACAAATAATGTTGATACTAGAGATGTATTTGGTTTTGTTGCCACGAAATAACCCAAGTATGTTTTTTTCATCACCCTTCATGTGTACATAACAGTCCGGCCCGCAAATATATACGGTGAAATAAAACAAATTCTCTATAGGCCTACTGTTGCGTGACATGAACCGTCATATCACCAAAGCCTGATTTAAATGACAAAAACATTAGCATTGCATAAGTATTGATGGAAGCACACACACACCTGAGGCTCTCCTGGACGAGGTGTCTCTGGGAATAACAGGTTCACTTTCATCCAGCTCAATGTCGGACCGATCATCATCAACTTCATCATCTGACCACGGATTCCTCTTCTTCACTTTCTTAGCTGTACCTTTAGGAGCTGCTGGCTTCCTTTGTCTCGGAGCACCTGAAAGATTATATTCCAAATAAAAAAAACGAAAGCCGCATTTGAAAGTAAACTGAAGTTAAACAGAGTGCCAGTTACCAGGTTCCTTCTTCTCTCTCTTCACCCGAGGAGCTTTGGGTTTGGCTCCTGGATTGGGAAGGCCGGATGGAGAAATGAGGGAATTCTCGCCTTCATTGGAGCCCAGCGCGCTGTCCTCATCAAACTCCAGCTTCATGGCAGCGTCTACCTCAACCTGACAGGAACACACACACACACACATCTTTAGACATGCACAGACTTGACATTTATTAGCTGTGCTTCAGCCTGTTAGGTATAATTGATATAGGGCTCCAGACTATTACATAAACTAATAACAATCGCAATTTACTAATTGTTTTTCACAAATAAGTGCAGTTATTATTAATAATACTTAATTTGTCTCACTTTAGTTTATTTGACAGTAAAGCACAGAGTGAGTGTGAGTTGGGGTGCTGACGTAACTTTACTTACATTAACGATAACAATGTCTGTAAGTGTAAAAAACTCATTGTTATTAAGACAAAATGTAAAAGAGTTCTGCACCAGCTGGACATACAGCACTTATAAGACTGGTCTGGATGTAAAATGCACCTTAAGTCCTGCATAGAATTAATACCTGTTGCACCAAATAGATGTAGTGCTACAGATGTGATTATTGTCTTGTTTTCAGAAAAAACATGTCAAAATTAAGTGAGTTTTTGCTTAGAACAAGCTAAGTAACCTGCCAATGGGGTAAGCAAAATAATATTGTTTTCTGTTTGAGATAATTTTGTTTACCCCACTGGCAGATTATTTGGCGAAAACCTACCAGTAAGACTCAAATTAGAAAACATTATTATAAGCTAACAGTTGTGAATCGGGCTAAAGTAAGGCAATAGTTTTGAACACTGGCTGCTCGTGTACTTGCTCAAATATTGATTTCGGATCATTTTTAACCAAGAAAAGTTACAGACTGTAGCTTTAACTTTGAAATACACGTTGTTAATCAAACCACTGTGGAATTATTTAAAATAATTTACTGTCCTAATAAAAACAATATTATGCAATTACAAAACCACAGTGTATAACAGTACAAGGTGAATTAAGTTGTATGATCACCACTTAAAAACAAAACATAAATCTGTATTCAGATTTCAGAATGAGCACTTTTAATAAGTTGGGGAAATTCCTGACTTAAAGCATTTACATGCTTAGGACGTTTGCATTGTAGGAATGTACAGAGAGACTCCAGATGACTCGTAATGTTCACTCACTTGTTGTGATGTCAGTTCAGTTCTTCATTAGTAGTAAATGTAGGTTTGTAACCATTTTTTTCTAGCTGAGCAAAACTTTTCTCTATTGGCGGACATTTCGGCCACCTGAGCAAAAACATTCTTTATACCAGACCTGTACAGTGCGCACAGAAAAGCGTGCAACTTTTAACTTTAATGTGCTCTTTTTATTTGATTTGACCCTTGATGTAACTAAATGATGAACATTTTAATTACCTGAGAAAATTATTTTTACAGTGCTGCTACCAAGACATTCTATTAAAAACTATTATTATTTTTAAATATCATGCAAAAAAATACAATTCATTATAATAATATAATATAATACAACATAATATGAAAAAAATGAAGCAGATATTGCTCATGAATTCCCTTTTTGAGGTCAACTATTGAAGCCACTCTTCTGTAAAACGTTTTATTTTTATTTCATTGCGTTTGCGTTGGCTCGTGTTGAGCTATTCCGTCTGCAACCATTAAAGCATTTGATTTCTACAGCGACTCATTTGGCGCACATCATTCTCTTTCTATGAAACCTGTAAAGCGCATTCACCGGCTCTAACTCTATAACAACACCAACTCTATAGCGGTTTGCACTGCGTTTATCCTGTGCTTGCCATATTATTTCTTCTGCGCAGCCGCAGCTTAGAGGGAACACTGTTTGTAACACCAACACTATCATGATAACCACAGGTAAAATCACGCATTTTTTCTAAAAATACAGTATAACCGCATTCTATTACTCCTCTAATACATTGCATATTGCATATTTACAATAACATTCAGTATGAATACACTACATTTGTTGACAGATATAGATTTACTCATCATTACCTTCTTCTTTTTGCTGAGTTTCTTGGAGGCGTCAGCTTTCATAGCGAGTGTGACCTGTGGCTCTATCCTGCGGCCAAACGGAGAGGGCAGAGTTTCCTCCAGGTGCATCTTCTTCACTTTAGGTTTGCCCACCTTCCCTTTCACCAGCTTCACGGCCTTCCCAGAGTTCACATTTTCCTTCTCCTGCTCCTCCACACGCTGGAAGAAAGACCGAGAGAAAACTCTCACACACTTCATCACACGCATCTCGACTCAACCCGATCCTAAAGCTGAGACTCACATCCAGCTCCTCGATGAAGACGGCCAGATCTTCCCTCCACAGATCTTCTGAATTCTTCCTCTGGAGTTCATTCAGCTCTCCTTTCTATATAAAACATTGAAGAGCAACACTCACAGTTAAGACTGAAGACTCTTACCCGCCGCTGTTCAAACAAATAGCTCGCCACATGATTTTTAACAGGGTTTGTGAAGGTGTCATCAAATCTAATTTAATGCTCTTTAATAAGGATGTAACGATATCAAAATCTCACAATACGATATCATCTCACTACAAATCTAGTAAAATACTGTAATCATCTGCCGTGAAAATAAAGCATAACTGGTGGCCGTTGCGTTCCCAAACATGCGCTAAACTCACAGCACATGCAATAAACGAGTTCACTGCGTTCATTCACTGTGAACGGAGGCATTCTGAGATCGCATGAACAATGTGTGTGCTTTAAAATGCTCTTTAAAATGCAGCAAAAACAGACTTGATGAAGGGATTAAGCCACATCGTGCTTGACAGATACTGTGCTAAAGCATAATGGCCCATAACAAATATATTTTAAAAACGACACTTTCTGCCCAGAAGACTTATCGTTTCATATCGTCATGTGACCATGATAATATCGAGACAGTTTTGCTAACGCAATATAGCGATATTGATAATACCGTTACATCCATACTTTTTAATGCCAATTAAAAAATATATAATGCCATAAATGACCCATATATATATATGTACATATTTTGCAACAAATTAAACAGTTAGTAATTATGAAGGCGCTATATTCAAAATATAATTTTTCTTTTTTCAAAACCATCTAAAATGACTTTTAATACTATTTAAGACCTTATTTAATACTATTTAAGGCCTTTTAATAATTTGCAATGCTTTTCAATGCCCCGCAGAAACCCTATTTAATGAATAACAACTTAAAATGTGGTCTTTTCCTCACACAAAGCTATTATGACTTCAGAAGAATAGATAG
Source organism: Acrossocheilus fasciatus (assembly GCA_036784905.1). NCBI lineage: Eukaryota > Metazoa > Chordata > Actinopteri > Cypriniformes > Cyprinidae > Acrossocheilus > Acrossocheilus fasciatus. The sequence continues at coordinate 30,745,875 of CM071956.1, forward strand.
AACATGGGCTGGCTCGACAGACAGGCACAATCTAAATAAAAGCAAGATAAATCACAACCTCTTCGTGGCGGGTGGTTCTTTGCCTCCACGTCGTGCATTAATTTTGTTTAATGCACAGCTAGCAATATAAAACTGATTTGAAACATTGAATGTCACACTGATGGCTGTAGATAATAGTACCTTCAGGTCTCTCTGCTTGAGGAGCTCCTCGACCTTCTCCTTGGTCAGACACCACAGAGGCATGTTCAGAATATAGTTAAAATTCGGCCCAGAGGAAGAGCCAGAGTCCACTGAGCTGTCACTGTCGTTACCATCGCCATCCTCTTCCTCCAAAGACTATTATCACCATCAGCCGACCAAACAGAGAGAAACAGCAAGATATTAACAGTGAGTAAAAGTTCAAGCACTACAGACACTAGAAACTATATAATCCAGCTTACTACAATACTGTAAATATAAAAAAATGACAAAAAAGCCATCACATCACTAATGGTCAGGCTCAGGATTGTTCATATCTGAAGCACTGTCTATACTTTCACCAAGAACCGCACATGACTGCATGCACAATTTAGAGGCATTTATTAAACAAAAAAAGTAGTTTGGCAGAACAACATCAGATCATATCGTCAATTTTTATTTTTTTTAATGTCAAACATTTCTTGGATAGATTTAAAGATTGTGTGTATTACATGTTCCATTTTTTAATAACCTTTTTAACTCAAATTTAAAAGAAATGAATGAAATAAATATATACGAATAAATAATAAGTATAAGAGGAAAAAAGTTAAACATTATGTAGAGATATTCAATTTTCTAAAAGTGCATTATGAAGTAGAGTTAATAATTTTACTATGCACAAGAAAAAGGTCTTTTTTGTAAACCATAATGAACCATTTGTTTATTTTAGTGCATTATTTTCTTTTTTTTATTTTAGTGGGTTTGGTCTTAATGCACAGACTTTATCTTAAGGCATGAGCTGACCTCTAACAGATGCACACGTACACAAAGCTGTATCTATCATCAATGTTTCCTCACATACCTTCTCCTGGGCTTTGTTCCAGGCTGCAATGGGGTCGGATTCGTATCCTCTTTGCACCAGCATTCGGATCAAATCTCTTTTCGACTTGTTCTCTGGTAAATTAATACAAACCATTAAAATACACTGAGAGCACATTTATTTTTTATTATTATTATTTAAAAAATTGTTAAACAGATTTTAAATGGATCTTCATTTATTCGTCCTCTGCAGTAAGGCATTATTAGCAGTTACACTGAAGTACAGATTCAGATTTACCAACCAGAGAGATGAGAAAATACATATTTCAGAAGAGGATGTAGGCGAAAAAGATCTAACAGACATATGGATAAACATCTCACCGATTGATATTTTTCCTTCAATCTTCTCCAGCACAAATCGTGCCTGGTTGGAGAGTTTGGCTGCCTCAGCGCCCAGACTACCCACCAGCCAGTCCTTCCTCAGTTTATAATAGTGCAAGCGCAGCTCAAAGAACTCCTTCAAGATATCCTGCACGGACTCATAGCGCTTCAGACAGCCCATGTGATCAAACAGCACCTTCAGAGCAGAGAAGAAAAGCATGAGGCAAATAGAAATCACATGACCCAGTGATACACGGATGACGCATTATTAAGAATCTAGCAGTGTTTTTATCATCATCATTTTTTTGGTGGATAGCATTTTAAAATAATTTCTCGTCATGGCTTTGAAAACATGCAGCGATGTCAGGGATCATTTGATAAAGTAGATGAAAATAAAGTACAAGTTGTACAGCGCTAAGCTGTTATACAATGTTGTTATACAATGTTGTTAATGCTTTTGTGTTTAGGCCTACTCAAAAGGGAACAATTACAAAAATGCCAAATTGTTCTTAAATGCAAATCGCTTTGTGTTGGTTTATTTGCAAATTTGGTTTGCTTACTTAAGTTTGTGTCCATTAAAACCTGCACTAGGAGAACTTTTAGCTCTCATGGCCACATGGTGCCATCTTTAAAGGTATAGTTCACCCAAAAATGAAAATTCTGTCATTAATTACTCATCCTCTTGTCGTTCCAAACCTGTAAGACCTTTGTTCATCTTCAGAACAAAAATTAGGATATTTTTGATGAACTCCGAGAACTCTCTGACACGATTGATAACACGATCGAGGCTCAGAAACACAGCAAGGAGATCATTTAAATAATCCTTGTGACATCAGTGGTTCAACCATAATATTACGAAGTATGCTGTAAACAACGTATGCTGTTCTGTGTCAACTGCGTCACGCGGATTACATTGTTAACGGGTTTGGAACGACATGAGGATGTGTAATTAATGACAGAATTTTCATTTTTGGGTGAACTATACCTTTAAAAGGTACACTTTTGGCACTCTAGCGGTTGTTCTGTAGCCACAGCTACTTCTCTCTCTTCATGTATATGACGAGTCACACAGGTACTGGGCCACTCCGCAGCGGTTTATGTTTCCGCAGATTGTTTCTGGTCTAATTATGAATTGAGGTGTGAAATCGCAATAGCTTGATTTGGGAGCTTCATACCATTGAGTTGCAGGTGAGGGGCGACTGCAGTTTGAAGACCTTGTGGAGACCGGCCGCCTCTGCTTGTGCAAGCTTCTCCTCTGTCATGCGCACCACAAACTTCACTGTGGTGTCGGTGTGGTATTCCTTATAGTCGCTGATCAGAGGAGGAGTTTTATCTGTTCCTTGGAGCATGGGCTCCAGAACCGACTCCTTGTACGCCTGGAAGAGAAAAAAGATGGCATTTCTGGCATCACCAGCGTTCAAGTAAAGAGATACAGCTTTATAAAATAAAGACTTCTACAAGTGATCTTACCTGAGTCCAGGTGCGAACAGGAAGTTCAATAATCTCAATGGTATTTTTGTCCAGGACAGACACTTCTCCGCTGACCATATATTGGTTCTGTCCCAGCTCATGAATGGCACCTTTGAAGTTCTTGTAGTTGGGCAGCTAACAAAAACATGAAGAGATGCAGATAATGAGTGATTTAAACTTCTGATTCTGAGTTTGATGATCCCTCCATCCATCCAAAGATATGGTATCTGATGTTTCCGTAAGCACTAGTGGCAGCTGTTTATATCACTGCTTGGTAAGGTCTCAAGAAACACACGTGCCAAAAATGGAAAACACTGGCTGTTTAACGTTTTAACTTGCTTTAGTTTTACTATCATAACAACACGGACAGAGTGGCACTTGCTCCCGTCTGCTGCAGAGACATTTCAAAAATTGGGTAAACATTTTCCAAACATTTATTTTGCGAAACCAGAAGTCAGCGGTACCCAAAACTTCAATAAAAGAGCGGTTTCCTCAGTCTCTGGGTCTCAAGAGGAGGAGAGTTGCGATCTGTGCATCACGGGTTCGCTTCCCTCTTGCTTTTTATTTATTATACAATTAATAAAAGCAAAAATGTCCTCTAACACTAGCTTGCTCTATTCTTTTTCAATTCTATTGGTTTTCTTTTTATTATATAATTAAAAAAACACTAGCATTACATTAACTAACACTAGCTTCTCTATTCTTTTTATATTCTATCTGTTTTCTTTTTATTTATTATATAATTTAAAAAATAAACATTGCTACGGTACTGTGTTAAGCTAACTGAGACTTGTCATAGCACTTATAGTCAGTCACATAAGTGATTTTGTTGATTTTGATTGCTTCCATTGTCCTAATTTTTAAGTCGCTTTGGATAAATGCGTCAGCTAAATGACTAAATGTAAATCTGCAAAGTTACAATGCTCAAAATTCAATGCAAAGAGAGATATTTTCTTTTACAGAATTAGCTTTTTAAGGCCTACAACAAACAGCTGGTAGGGACTACAACATGCTTTGGTGACATCACAAACCCTGCAATTTACATAAACCCTTAAGTTTTATAAAGTTTGCAATATTAACAAGAATAACTTACTGTTTTTGAACAGTTAAAATAACAAAAAGCAATGGACACCTTAAGCCTTGCACATTCAAGTTAAAAATCCGAAAACAAGTATCCAGAAATAAGGCCAACATTAAAGTGTCTGCAGGTATCATGGTATTAAAATGTTTTTCCGTCACATGACTAGTAAACATGTAGTGGTCAGGACAAGAGCAAGGATGAGGTCTTACCATGGGAAGAGGGTCCTGGTGATTGAGCATACGGTTAATGTTGTTGACGATTTCTCGCGTGTCATAGTTGGGGATCTTGCAGGCCCAACCAGTCCCGATACCCTCAGCTCCGTTCACCAGTACCATGGGAATTATGGGTATGTACCACTCTGGCTCCACCTTCTGGTTGTCATCATACAGAAACTTCAGCAGGCTGGAGTCCACAGCAGGAAACAGCAGTTTGGCCAAGGGACTGTAAGAAAAGATAAAAACTGATTTCTTTAGATAAAGAAATTAAGAAAAATATAGTTACTAGGATTAATGTCAAACTATGTGATGAATGAAATAAAACAGTATGTATTAAAAGCATTAGGGCTGCCAAAACTAATCAATAAAATAAATCGATAATGAACATAATTGACAACGAATGGAGACAATGCATCTGAAAACAGCGGAGTGAGCTGCAGAAGGACTGAAGTTGTCATAAAAATGATAATGCTTCATATTACGCAATTTAAACAAAAGAATATGGATTGATACGGCTTGCCCTGCAAGGTGCTTTGACATATAAATGTGCTTTTTAAAGTGTATGAGACTCAACACATAACATTTAACAGCCTTATCATTATCTAGATGTTATAATGTCACATGACTATTTCCATTTTGCAAAAAGGCTCATCGTGACTGTAAGCGAGTCTTCTTGAAGCACACCAGCGCAACAGAATAAGAGCAGTAATTATGACTAAAATACACATTTTGCTATAATTTATCTTGTTAGACATTAAATATAATGTGACGAGCAGGGTGGGGCCGAGAGCTGTTAACTTTTGCTTTAAAACTGTAAAAAAATCATCAATTGATTGTTTGGTTTAGAATGTAATGTCTATATTTTAACCTTTTTTTGTACATAATGTATAGAATAGCCTACACAGGTACATGCAATGTTTTTGTTTTCATAACCTTCAAACTGCACATTGGTATGGCAACAGTAAAACAATTAAAACCTTACCTAAGCATAGTGAAGATGTAACGAGGGCTAGCAGCATCTTTGCCGCCGTTGATACGGGTACCAAACTGACCGAGAGGCTGAAGGATGTTGATATTGTTGCTGCCCACAAAGTTCTGGGCCAAATTCACGATAGTCATCATCAGGGCTTGCTGCAGAAAAGATAACATTTCTTGTCATAAATCTTTCATTCTGTTTTTTTTTTTTCAATAAATGAGTTTTATTGAACATTTTCAAATAAATAAATTGAATCCTGGTTTTTGATTCAAGACTGTTGCATATGATTTCTTGCTAATCAATGCATCAAGAAAACCACTGTAAATCACTACATCGGTGAGGGCCAAGAATAAACAAAAGCAGCAAAGCAAAGAAAAGTTTGCTACAAACTTCGCCGTGATGGTATGCAGACATCTCAGCCACGGATCCAGCCAGCTGGGCCACCTTGACTTCCCTTTTATCATTCCTCTTCATACAGGTGAACAACACCTTCCTCGCACCCGGCTTCATACCTGCATACAACAGATGAAAGCAGACATTAAGTACAGAAGCCCAATTAAACCACAGATAAGCAGCCAATCTACATCAATATCACTTCAGTCATACGTAATCAGGACAGCAAAAAAAAAAAAAAAAAAAAAAAACTCACTCAAGATAAGAAAAGAAACCCAGTTCAACATGTTTTAACATGTAAAAACATAACTGAAGATACACACCATCAACAAGCGATGGGATTGAACGCTCATTGTCAGAATTGGAGAAGAGGATGAGTTCTTTATTGATGAAGTCATTGTAGGACAGGTGTCGTGTTGATGTGCCATATAGGAATTGCTGTGATGAGACAACAAAGACGTGCACAATGAATGATCAGACAATCATTAATTTCCTAAAAGTAGTCACTCATACTCGACAGTAAGAAGAATAAGAAAAAAAAAATAAATAAAAGTTCAGTTTAAAGGAAATACAGGTTGGTTAAGACGAATTGTGAATGTTGATCTTGCCAAGTTTAAAAGAACCTCAAACAGTCTTGACACTTGAGTTAATTTCTGTGATTAACATTTGTTATTTTATACATTGAAAATAATTAATGCAATTAATGCAACATCCATTTTTCAGTTTCCTGAAATAATGCTAATATCTTTTAAGAGCAGTGATGGACATCTTCAGTACTGAAAGGTCACTGTCCAGCAGATTTTCCTGAAAATTTACATTTACATTTAGTCATTCAGCAGACGCTTTTATCCAAAGCGACTTACAAATGAGGACAATACAAGCAATTAAACCAACAAAAGAGCAATGATATGTAAGTGCTGTGACAAGTCTTTGTTAGTCTAATGCAATACACATAGCAATTAATTAAATGTTGTTTTGTGAGGCAAAATAATAACAAAATTTTGTGAGCCCAATTTTAAGTTCATCATGGACGAAATTTAGCAGAGATTAGCAAAGAAGGCTCGTGCACTCCTGACAGCAAAATGGAAATATTTCCACGACTTTCTCACATTTAAAGATGGAGAATATACCTGTAAAATGTAAGTTATGCATTAAGGAAAATGGCACAACTCAAACACATTAAACAGCTCATGTAGAGTCTCTGTCAGCGGCAGACGCAGCCTTTCTGTCAGAGCATGTGACGGGGCGAGCCGCTTTAAACTATACAACACTATAAACTATGCTATATCTTATTTTGAGTTTCTTTTTAAAGCCCTTGATATAAAGCTTGTCATACTTTTAGAACAAATTGGATTATGCACTTTCTCCGCAGCGGCTGAGTCTATGTCATCTGCTATATTTTTCAGATGTGCTCGTATCAAACTACTGTATATCGCTATAAATGGTATTGCCTCATACCGTATCGCTTATAAAGAATATATCGATATATACCGCCCAGCCCTAACTAGGACACTTCATTTCTAGCGATTATAATCAATTTGATTGCACAGATACTATTTAAACTAAACTGAGCTAGACAACGAAATCTCTGAATTCAATAATTAAATGCCTTTAACTGAAAATTGAGTGTTTAATCTTATCATTATACATTACTGACACTCTGTCCTCCAATTTGATACTGTTAAGTGCTTTGACACAAAGGTGACTTGACTTCACTTGACTAATCAAAATACAACCCCCACAATATAACGGGGCTGCCAACACTGAAATTCTGAACGCGTGCATTTTGAGGGGCAAGCTGAGATATAGCACTAAATATGTCTTCATCCATTTGCAACAATTTTACAGTTTTGTTGCAAATTAATTAAAAATGTATAGTGCTATTTCTCAGCTTAATTAAATATAATTATACTGTATACACTGTTTCAAAAAATCTTTAAAAATAGGGCACTATGCGCGCTGCATAAATAGGCTGTGAAATTTGTCATATTTGTGGTTTTTCATTATTATACACTCTATTTAAATAAATATTCAGAAACGTGCAGTGCTACTATTTATCTTTTTTCTGTTTAAGTTTTATTAAACTGCAGATCAAAATAGAATAGGCCTATACCCTAAATAAGGATAAATAATGTGAATGCATCTCCAAAATAATCATTTACACAGATGCACGTTGCCATTATAGTAGTCAGCGCCGAACAACAGGCAAAAAAAATCCAGACTGAGGTTACAAAAATGATTCAGTCAAGATCAGTGAGAAATCTTCTTTTCTTTTGTTCTTTGATTAACATTAACAGGCGGCAGCAGCTGATGTCAATGCATGGATTCAGTACACCCTTGTTTTCTTTCTCAACGCTTTACGTTTACTTAAGACGTAACCGATTGTATTTATGGGATATTTTGATATAATTCTCTCTGTATTTGTCCATTCGAATGTGTAAGAATGAGAAAGAGAGCTCAGTCTTAGGGGTGGGACAATAAATCGATGTGCCGATTTATCACAATATTTCCGCCCGCGATACGTTATTGACTTTTTTTTAAACATACAAAAGATCTAAATTCATACCTACACTGTGGCTGTTTACCACTTTGACTTACCGGAGCGGCAGTAACGTTACCTCCAGACTTCTTGTGGTGGCGCTTCCCAGTTTGCGAATGCTCAGATGAATGGAAATTGTAATTCACAGTGAAGAAGAAATACGAGCTTATTGGCAGACCAACAACAAATCAGAGAGGCACCGGCGTCTTATGTTTATGGCTGTCAGCGTGGACTATAGGCACCAATCACGTTATTATTGCAGAGCGCATATTTTAGTCCGTGAGTAGCCTAACCTCTCAGCTCAGATCGCAGGTGGATTTCCCTCATAATATGAGTGAGAGAGAGCGCTCTCTCTTCAGATATTACAAGTGCGCCTTATGCAGTGTGGGCACTGACCAGCAGAAACATAAATCTGCACCTATGGCATGGACGACAAAACAAAACCTGTGATGTGAATATGTCATGTGCGGGGCTCCGTTTTTACGATGAGAGAGGAAAGGTTGAGAAAGCTCTCCAGGTAAATTTTGAAATGTACCAGGTTTATATATATATATATATATATATATATATATATATATATATATATATATATATACTGTATGATAAGCAATTAAATGTGTTGGTTTACACAAAGAAATGTGTAAGCTTTTAATAAGTCCAAGAATAAAATGATTAATTTATTTAACATGTTAAATTTGAAGAGAACAGAACGTTTTGTGCTGTTTTCTATCAGTTTGGACTTGAATAATGAGAGAAAACTTGCACTTTATTTTGTTTTCATAGATAGATATCATGATGTATTGTTATAGGATTGTCTAGCAATATATCGATTATCGCTGTATTCGTAATATTATCATATCGTGAGCCATGTATCGTGATTCGTATCGTATCGTGAGGTACCCTGCAATTCCCACCCCTACTCAATCCAGTGTTTGCGTATTGTGCGTGCGCTTTGTGTGTGTGTGCAGCACAGAATAATAATAATAATAATAATAATAATAATAATAATAATTCGTTACATTTATATAGCGCTTTTCTAGACACTCAAAGCACTTTACATGGACGGGGGGAATCAACAGCGCACAAGTTTAAAAGTGTGTTCTATTTCGTCTTCTTAGAGTTGAATCTTTTAAAATCACATTAAATGCGAATACAGAAATCAAGAAACAAAATCGAAATTTAATTTTATAACAAGTAATTCGATTCCTGACCTTAAACATCTGATTTCCAAAACTGGAATAGCTTTTCGATTCAAAACCATCCTACTATAAAAAAAATTCTCTTTCATTTCTGTGTATTTGAGAGCTGTACCTCAGGCAGCCCATGCATCCTCCTCTGCCGTCTGTCCTCCATGAAATTAGTCAGCCACTCTTTCCTGTCATCTGTTTTCTTCTTACTGAAGGCCTGTGCAGAGTTCACACAATATGTCAAATTAATATCTGAATAAAAGTAATGTTGCACCAAGCGTAGTACAAACAAGACCAGCAGTGACCAACTAACCAGTGTGATGGCTGCATCATCTTCAGTGCCACTGTACTTGAACATAATTCGATGTCTCTCCATGTCAGCAAAATATTCCTTTGCTTCTTTGCTTGTACTGGTACCCAAACCTGACAAATATGCAATAAGCATATAGTCATGAATGCTGCTTGTTTTTAGATGGAAACTGTTTCAAATAAGTAGAAAGCAGAAAACAAACCTTTGTAGTACTTTATGTGCCACGTTTTATAGTTTTCTGTGTGCTTCTTCCATTCTTCAAATTCTGGGATGCTGTAGAATGATAATTCCTGTTTATTCTTGCTGGCCTAAAGAGAAAATTTTAGAAACAAGTATAAGAACCTGCAGCAGCACTGATGAATTAAACATTTTCTTTATTGGATGATTATCATACCTTTACAATGGGTGTGATGAACTCCTCCAGAAAGGTGTGCTTGAGCAGAGATGGCCAGTTGTGATGGAAGAAGTTAATGAGAAGACCCTTGATGTGAGAGCCATCTTGATCCTGATAGTACATAACAGAAATGATGCATACAGGTAAAGGGAACATCTCTGCGTACTTAATGGATAGAAGAGACAAAATAGTCAGCTGAAGACAAACTAAAGCACATAATCGCACCTGATCGGTCATGATCATAATCTTTCCGTAGCGTAAGCTCTTCAGGGAGTCTGCGTCATCGTAGCTCTTCTTGTACTGGAGACCCACAATTTTAATGATGTTGTTGATTTCTGCGTTCTCCATGATCTACAATCGAAATGAGGTCAACATCCAGTTAAAAAAAATCATCATTTTATACCATTTGTATTCTCAAAAAGCAATTTCTAACTAATGAAATATTTTCGGTACAGTGGGATGAAAAAACTTCTTTATTTTCTTTTTTATTAAATATCAAAGTATAAACAGTATTGTCCCATTCTAGAGAGTTTCAAATAATGTTATGCACACACAGAAGTTCTGCACATGCAACGGGTAAAACTTGTTCAGAACATGCACGTTAAACCGAAAAGGATTTAACGGTGAGGCATTTTAAAATCGTGTCAATATTCATCCTCTGCTCTTATTTTTTTTCCTTTCTTTTTTTCCTTCTTCTTTATTTAAATATGTTTAACATACAGTAACATTCAGACACACAAAACACATGATGCCAGTTTTGCAATTTACATAATCGATAGTTCAGAAGTTACATAGATTAAAGCAGTGTTTCCCAACCTTTTTTTTGTTGCGGCATCCTTTGGAAATTTTAACAAATTTGTGGCACCCTACAAAATTAATTTTGTAACAATTCTTGAATTTCTGACCTTGAAAAGTATAGATATTTGGTACAGCAAGGAAGAACTGCAGAATATACTGTCATACAGATATTTTTAATATTATTAAATTTTTTGTCCATCAATGGTGGCCATCAGTAGGCTCATTTCCAATAAGAGACTAATTTATATGACAGATTATAATGTAGACTTTTATTCATATGTAAACATTGTTTAATTACCATTATAACTATCTATCTCACAAATATTTGCCCACTCAGTGTATTTCTGATTTTACAGTGGGGTAATTTTGTTGCAGTAGCATAAGCTTGATTTCAAACTTTGAATTGAATACAAAATGACAAGTAAGCAGTCAGTAATAAAATAAGAACAAATAAACAAATTACTAATGATAGCACAAATATTTAGCCCAATAACTTGCTTTTTAGTTTTTCAGGTAGGTCTAACAGTAGAGCTTTTAAAAGATTTCAATTTTTTTTACCAATTATCCAAATAATGTTTAGTCCTAGAAAGCTGTGATTATCAGAACATGTGAGCAGATCAATGAACGAGAAGGCAGCGTTACCAAAGTTGCCCATATAGGGCATGCCCATTATGTTGCCCATAACATCATGTTACAGCACACTAGGGCTGTTGCAAACAGAAACAATACTGTATTATGAGTGGAGCGCACATGCATAGAGCGGTATAATCTGCAGGGCATCACACCACGTGAAAGTGAAACCTAAGTGGGGAACTAATTTTGGTGCATCTCTAATTATTGGCAACATCAGAAATGTATATTATATAAGAGGCTTTTTTGAACATTTTAGCAATTTAAAAATCTTTAAAAAAAGATCTTTCTCATGGCACCCCTGCTCTTGATAGACGGCACCCCGGTTGGGAAACACTGGATTAAAGGATATGAAATCCTGCCTTCAACAGATTTTTCTAAATACCTAATATTATCTTCACACACAAAAAAAGTTAGACATTGATCACTCTTGCAATCCAAAAAAATAATAAAAGGTGACCACAATTCCAAATAAAGACCTAATGCTCTTCCAAGCTACAGCAGCCATCCGTTCCATTACCATGTGCTCTTGTAATAAATTCAGCCAATGGTTAATATTTAATGATTGCTTAGTTTTCCAGTGTTGGAGAATAGCTTTTTTTTGCTAGAACCAGAGCAATGTAAACCAATTTTGCATAATGTGGTGGAACATCTATCTCCCTAATTAAATTTTTTATTATGGTTTGTCTTTCTGTGTCAAGGTTCCTGGAGCTCACCTGTTTGTGTGTGGCCTCCCTCACGTTGAGGATCTTTCCTCTGAGTGGAAACACTCCATATCGATCTCTCCCGATCACTCCTAAACCGGACACAGCCAGGGACTTGGCTGAGTCTCCCTCAGTCAGGATCAGAGTGCACTCTGAGGAGTGTTTCCCCCCTACACGACAGACAGACAGACAGTTACTCACAGATCAATCAAGCTTTTCAAACAGCTTTTTCATATTTACAGTAAGAATTAATCTGCCACACACAGAAGCTGCGAAAATAAAACCGCAAATACCAAATGAAGATTTTTTTCACATTAATGTAAAAGACATGAATGTTTTCACACCGACACAAATGTTTGGCAGATTTCCGCATGCGAGTTGCTTGTGAGACCAAGAAGGCTACTCAAAAGATGTGGTACATATAATACGCCATTTCCTTATCAAGATGCTGATTTATTTGTATTTTTTCTTTTTTTAATAATATTCTTATGTTGGTCTCAGTATTTAATTGGCTATGAGCTGATATTTGTTATAGCTGTTGCAACTTTCCATGTCTGACACTCGCTTGTCACAGAGAAAGAAAGTCAAACAGTCTCATTTTTTTCACTCAGCTTGGTGTGAACAAGTCTAAAAGGCATAATTTTCTTTATGCAAGATATTATTTTTTCTTCTGATTTTTTTTTTTTTTGATCAAACATTTTAGTTTGAGGTGGACATTTCTTGACTGCTTCCACAAAATTGAACCAAACATTCAAATAACACTGCCAAACATTTAGATAATTTAAATAAATTCATTGCATTAGTAGATTAATCAAATAAATCATCAACAGATTATTCAAGTATCCAAAAAAAAAAAAAAACATTAGTTAAACTATTAAGGAGGAAAGAGATTGCATCCAAAAGTGGAAGTACCTCAAATCTCTTTTAACATTTACTGCAGTTTTTGGTGCTGTTGTAAAAAGCTGAAAATCCAAACTTGTAAACTTTTTACAAGTTTAAGTTTTTACAGCATGAGAAGTCTTTTGCCCATACTTTTCAAGCTTCGTTTTATTGTGTGCCTTATGAAAAGAAATAACTACATAAAATATACTGAGATGTATGCCGTATATTGCTATTCAGCGTAAAACAAAATACAGATATTATTTTTGGTCCATATCACCCACCCACCCTCCCGAGCAGACCATGATCTTTGAGATCTGCTGATACAGCTGTGACAGTGGTTTATCTGTCATGGACTTACCAGCATCATTGGCATCATCTAGTTTGGGGATCCCTTTAATCTTGCTGTGTTTGACAGAGGAGCATTTCTTGTTTAGCTGCGTCTGGGCCTTAAACTTCACCCAGTTCAGAATGCTCTCCACAATACCACAGTTTGTAGCCTATGATTGGACAAATCAATCAGACATCACCACAACTTAACACATATTAAAGTCAGCATTAAATCAGAACTGACATAATTTTTTATTATATTTGTTTTCTCATTCACAATTCACTGGTCACAGCTTCAGTTTCAATGTTTTAATGTAAGATATGTGTCAGTATCATGATAGCAGATCATCACACACTTACAGCTCTGACGAATTTCTCAGAGAGAACACATTTGGAGCCAAAGCTTTTGGTCTGCAGAGTCATGTTCTCCTTGGTCTGGGAATCAAAGGTTGGGTTCTCGATCAGGGCATTCACAAATACCCACACATGGTTTTTAACCTGAAATTAAAAAAAGATTCTCTTAGATCTGTGAAGAGACCAAAGAACCAAATATTCAAGTGTCAGGACAGATATTTTATCATATCAGTGTGTTGAACTGTGAATATACACCTGGAATGGTTTCACAGTGACTCCAGCTTTGTTCTTCTTCTTGACCACTTCAATCAGTTTTGACACTATTTGGTCCACAACATAGTCAACATGTCTTCCTCCCTAAGATATCACACAGCTCATGAGTATAACATGACTTTAAAAAAAGCATCTTAACACCAGAGCAATAATCAGAAATCACAAGAGCAGCAAAAGTGCTAAGAAGACTATAGCAGGGCATGCAATTTGATCGTTTTTATGGTTTAGTGTTTGGTGGTACAACCCTCTAAAAGTTACACCTTTAAATTCAACCCCTTTAAAGCACCACTGCCATCCCAAATTTGCTGAGTAACAGTGTTTCAGAGACCTTGGTGGTGGCAATGCTGTTGACGAAGCTGTTTTGCTGGAAGCCCTTCTCACTCATGGTGAGACACACTTCCCAGCGATCATTCACCGTCTCATTCACCACCTTCAGAGCAACGCCTGTCTCGTCCAGTTTATCCTTCACATACAGATCCACATAACTGCGGAAACCAGTCACCTGCAGCACAAGACACAAACACAGATGCTCATGAAGGAGACGGATGTCTAAAGACGTTTCTAAGTCTGTTAGATTTAAAGGGGTCATGACGTGAGAAACCAAATTTCCCTTGATCTTTTGATGCAGAAGAGGGCTTTGTATGCTTAATGCATCCTGCAAGTTTCATAACTTCAATGTCCTCATCATCAATAAAAAAGCATTTATGTGATAACCCTCAGAAAACAAATGGAGTAAAAGAACATTTGTGTCTTTTTACAGACATCAGAAGGATCCCAGGGTAAGGATCAAGTGGATAGTTTATTTTCAGTGGCATCCCAGATCATGTCAGAGGATTGATCTGAGGATTTTGCTTTGTAAATGAGGCACAGTGTCATGGAGAGTTCAAGAAACATTTCTTGAAAGATGAAGCGGTACTAGACCTGACTGCTTCAACTGTAAGTAAATAATTTCATATTGCTTTGTCTGGAAATTACCATTTTATTTTGATTATCTTGTCAAAACACTCAAAACATGCAATAGCGAGGGGATGCTGATACTGTTTCTTATGCAATGACGTTAGCCAATCATAACAGTGGCCAATTACTGAGAAGCCTTAAAGGACCTGCCCCTTAAAACAGGTCGTTTTAGAGAGAGGGTCAGAATGAGGGCTGAAAATAATCATTTTTCCACATATTTATTTGTGCAAAAAACTTTATTAACATTATAAGTAAACCTCAAGGAACATATGAATTAAATAAAATCCATCTCATGACCCCTTTAAAGAAGATTTTTTTCATATGGAAATGACAGGTGACTTACAGGTAGCTTCTTTCCGTTGAGCATGACTTTAACGCCCCTACAAGAGCCGGCCACATCATACGCCCTGCGTGTGAGCAGAGCCACAATATCCTTGTCCAGTTTCTCCATCTTGAATTTGGCCAGATCAGGCTGGAACGTGACACATGTGAAGTCTTCACCATCAAAGTACTTGATCTTCGCCTCACTGGTCTTTCCCATGTTGTCCTGCCATGTCTTTGGAAGAATTGGGATGAGAAAAACTTTAAGTAAATGTGTAAGACATCAAGATAGCTGCTGTTTTATGAAAAACCAACACAGATTTCCTGTATTACAAATTCAAGAAATGGCTGTACCTGTTTGAAGCTCCGTTTGTACTCCTTGCAGGCCGTCTCCACTGTAAACTTTGTGCTAAATATGTTACACAGTTTTGCACCATATCCATTCCTGCCGCCTGAAGAACACCAGATTGTTGAGTTAAATTCATTTGACTAAACTGCATACTATCTAAGGCTGCATGATTATGACCAAATCATAACTGTTGATTATTTCTCTTGATACTGTAACCTTGATTATAAAAGGCAATTAATAAAATGAGTTTGTAAGAAGCAACTGTGTGTCATATTCTTTATGCAGCTACAATATTCAAAACTTTATTGCAGTTGAACACATAAAAGTATTAAGACAGTCCCTAAACATTCAAATACAAATACCTCTTAAAAAACATGAAAGATAAAAGCTGTTATTTAAACTGTGAATAAATTATAAACAGAAAGTGAGCAAAACAGTAATATAATCACTTAAGTTCACTCACTGCAAGTTTACAGTTTCACATGATTGTTTGAGACCATATGCACTCTCACAAACAATCCTGTTATAATCAATGACCTGTCTACACTGTAGAATAAATCTCTTATTGACACTGTCAACAGCTTGTGAATGCAGAGCTAGCAAAATCAAAAAATTTACATTTAGTCATTTAGTATAGGCTTTTTTCAAAGCGACTAACAAATGAGAACAATTGAAGCAATCAAAACCGACAAAAGAGCAATAATATGCAAGTGCTATATGACAAGTCTCGGTTAGCCTAACACAGTACACGTAGGAAGGTGTTTATATATATATTTATACAGTACTACGGGGCTGTCGAATGCTTGAATCTGGCTGACGAACATTCTAAGGTGTGCAATTATTTTCAGGGAAACGCACCGCTATAATATATAATATAACGCATGCTAAAAGTGCTATCGCCAGACCCGGAGATCGGCTGAATAGATTCCAAAACAGGAAAACTGAACTCATTAACTCTGGGGGAGTTGGAGAATGAGCCTATTTCCAAAAAAAAGTTGAGTGTTCCTTTAAATTTTGTTTCTACATTTTTGCTATGTCACACCATAGGACACTTTTTATTTGTCAACAACCCATATATAGGCCTATATAATAAATAAAAAGAAAAAAAGTAGATAGAATAGGGAAAGAATAGGGAACACTAGTGTTAGAGGGTCTTTTTTAAAGAAATCAAGCAGAAAATGTGTGAGAGTGCAAGCGTTAGAGGGCTTTTCTTCCTGCTTCCTGCTCATCGTTGTATAAAGCAAATCTACAGGACTGGGCAGTTTTAGCAATGTGGTCTGAGATATTCAGCTGACCATCAACTGGATGGTGAAATTGTGATTAAACGATGGGTTAGCTGAAACCACAAGCAGTTCTGTCTTGGCAAAGTTGAGTTGAAGGTGATGGTCCTTCATCCAGCAAGAAATGTCTGTTAGACAAGCTGAGATGCGAGCTGCTAGGATAGAATGAGAGGTAGACTTGAGTGTCATCAGCATAGCAGTGATATGAAAAGCCATGTTTCTGAATGACAGAGCCTAGTGATGCCATGTAGACAGAGAAGAGAAGTGGTCCAAGAACTGAGCCCTGAGGCACACCAGTAAGCTAGATATCACGACTTGGACACCTCACCTCTCCAAGAAAACCTTGAAGGACCTATTTGAGAGGTAAGACTCAAACCATTGAATTGCGGTTCCTGAGAAATAGGGTTGGCAGGAGGATCTGGTGGTTAACCGTGTCAAAAGCAGTGGACAGATCCAGCAAGATAAGTATAGAAGATTTGGAAACCGCTCTTGCTCTAGGGCTTAAACAACCGAGAGCAAGGCAGTCTGCTGTTGAGAAAGTCTGTAGTTCTCTGAAAGAGCTGGGTTAAGAGTGGGTTTCTTAAGTAGTGGGGTTATACGAGCCTGTCTAAATGATAAGGGAAAAACACCAGTGTGAACGGATGTGTTGATGTGAGTGACTGCTGGTACAATGGCAGGAGAAATGGCTTAAAGGAGATGAGATGGAATAGGACCAAGCGGGCCGGTAGTAAGATGACTGGAAAGGTTCAGTTTAGAGACTTCTGCCTCAGAGATTGGAGAGAAGTATGTGAATGAGTGTATGTTTGCTAGTAAGATATGTGGCAGAAGGGGTGGTCTGGAAGACAGGGGGCAGACAGATTCTAAACAAGATGTAAGAGTGGAGCAGAAAGCATCAGTAGCACTGTTAGCATCAAGAAATGATAACTGTTTTGGGGGAGGAAGCGAAGATGAAACCATAGCAGATAGCCGGGAGGGTGAGAATGAGCAGAGGTTATGTCGAAAGATGACATGCGGAGGGGTATGTGTTGTGTCAGGAATCATGTTGAGGTTAAGAATGAGGAGGAAGTGATCCGAGGTGTGCAGTGGAGTAACCAGTACATGGTCAGTGGAGCAGTGTCGTGTGTAAATAAGGTCCGGTTGGTTGCCTAATTTGTGAGTAGCCAGAGTTAACACTCTCTTGAGATCAAAAGAGGCAAGCAGAGTGTAGAAGTCTGCAGCCTGAGGTTTATCTAGGTGGATGCTGAAGTCTCCAAGCATAACTAGGGGAATACCAACCTCAGGAAAGGTTTAGAGCAGCACATCTAATTCATCCAAGAAGTTACCTTGTGGTCCTGGGGGTCGATAAACAACTACAAAATGGATTTTAAGAGGATGGGTAATAGTAACTGAATGTAATTCAAGGTACTTTAGATATCCAGAAATGGTAAAGGATTACATTTCCAGTCATTAGAGATAAGCAGACCAGTACCACAACCTCTTCCAGTCAAACGGGGAGTGTGGGAAAATTAGAAATTATTGCAGAGTGCTTCAGGTGTAACAGTGTCCTCTGGTTTGATCCACATATCTGTCAGGGCCATGAGGTTTAGTCTTGAATGACTAGTAATAGATGTAATGAAATCTGCTTTGTTTTCTGCAGACTGGCAATTCCAGTGACCAATAGAAAAGTATTAGCAGATATAGGCAATGTGCTTAGGTTGTTAGGATTGCGCTGCCAGCAGTGTGTGGTATTAATAGTAGGAATTTGAGAACAGATAGTAAAAATCAGTCGTTAAAATCTGAAACCAAAGTGAAACAAGTTGTAGGAAAGAGGATGAATAAAAGTGATACTTATGTCCCTTGTCTGTGTCCTTGCTCGATGGAGTCGCACAGGTAGTCGCACACTCTTCGGGCTTCACGAGGGCTGCCGCGATATACTAACCTTATTTATACCCGTCTGACAAAACGAATTGTATTTATCTGAACACACTTTACTGTTTATCACAACAAAGGGCTAAGCAAGCGCATGACACTGACAAGGTACACGATAAAGCACGAGACCAAATGCTGCTTCAGAACGTCTCAACACTGCAAACAAAACAAGCGTTTCCTAGCGATGCCAACTGCGCTGAAATCTGAGACAAGAAATAAATACACTTACACGCTGAATTTAACTTTCACTGAAGTTCCACTGAAAATTGATTGAAAACAGTCAGTGACCTTGCGCTGAAAAACTTTAAAAGTAACTAAGTTAAGTTTAACTACGTTTCCCTACAAAGATCACCCCGTTCTGCGGTTTGAAAGGACTGTGGGACACGAGCAGGACAGAGCCCATCTCTTGTCTCATAACTTCCAAGTTTTCTCCAAATATTAACAAGCAACTTTTTGTAAAATAAAATAAAGACATTTATATTGGATGTTGCATTGCCGGGGAAAGTGAAAATGAATTAACAGTGCATGTGAAATGTGCTGTACTATGGAGCCCCACACGAGGTGCAAAAAAATAGATAATATTATAATAACAATTTTCTCTTACAACTAGTTAATTTGTTCATACAATTTAATTTGTGGCCACATTTCATTCATTCTTCACCTTGTTAAATTAAAATTGAGGAACGTATTTGTACAATGTGGCCATGATTTAACTAAAATGAGAATAAATAGAGAATATCTTTCAATTTTCCCCTGCATGTCATGCTCAGGGCTCAAATAAACTTGACTGGCTTAACTTGTCTTACAAACACAAACATACTAAACGTGAATGGCAAAATAACCAACCCTGTGACGTCACAGGTTACAGTACTGCAAGATGTCGTGTTTGTTATATAACTATCCACTTTTTTATCACTTTGAGTGGATTTCTTCAGCATCGGTGGACAGGTAGGGTAAAAATATAACTTTTTGCTTCATCACAGTTAGGAGTATCTAACTCTGCAGTAAACTTTTTTTGACCTTCTAACACTAGCTTTCTCTGTTCTTTTTCTATTGTATCTATATGTTTTCTTTTTATTTATTATAAAAAAAACACCTTGCTACCGGTACTGCATTAGTCTAACCGAGACTTGTCATAGCACTTGCATATTCTTGATCTTTTGTTGGTTTTGATTGCTTCTGTTGTCCTCATTTGTAAGTCGCTTTGGATAAAAGCGTCTGCTAAATTACTAAATGTAAATGTAAAATGTAAATACTCATGCATCATCTGAAACAGCATAGATCAAAGCAGGGGTTCTCAAAACTTTTGAGGATTTACGATGCTGATGACCATTGAAATGCGTCATCGGTTTTGTGAAAAGGGTCCATTTTGTACTGACTCGTGTTGACAAATAGGTCATAGTGCATTTTTCTGTCTCAATATGTTGTCTGCACAGCGTGAGCCACAACTGCAAAAATCAAGATTTAACAAGGCTTAAAATGCCAATGTAAGGCATAAACACAGATATATTTTTCAATATTTTTGGTTCGCTAGCACACCAGTACTACACACTATTTTTTAAACTATGGAAGGCAGAAATCGTGATCGCATAAAATACTGCTTGCCCGTTCTGTGACTTAGACAACAAGTTCAATAATGAGCAGAAAATTAGCAAAACACTACCAACATCACAGAGAACTTTCTGAAGATGCACCATTGCATAATTACAGTATTTAATTATGCGCGCATGCATCACCTGTGACTTTCTTCTCATTGTCATCATAGTTGCTAGAGGTGAGGAGATGTCCAAAGATCAGCGCAGGCACAAACATCTTCTCATCTTTGTGTTCTACCACAGGAATTCCCTTCCCATTATTCCACACAGAGATGGTGTTGGACTCTCTATTAGAACAGAGAGGACAGATTAGGACATTACAACCCAAAGAGAAAGAAGATGCAAGAATAAGTAAAAAAAATTAATTAACTATAATAACTACAAAATACAGCTAGCACAATAAAACACAATAAAAACATGATTTTTGAAGAGTTATCAATTTTTGCAAATAAACTCTTCATTTATATATATATATACACATAAATATGCCATACTGTTTTTATTATAAATGAAGTACTATTACTAAAGATTAATAAAAGTATTGGTTTTACCATTTTTATTCAATTTCTGTATTATTATTCAATTATTATTCTGATTATTCAATATCTTACTTGAATGCTACTGTTAAATAGACCAACTGTACCTGAAAAGCTTAAAGTGCTGTAGATTTCATTATTTTTTCTTATATTGTATTTGTCCTGTTTGTTGTTTGCATCTTTGTCCTTATTTTTAACAACAAAGATACAAATTAACAAAAACAACTATATTGTGAAATACATTGTTATTGTTATGAAATAAAATTACTCTAATGATTTTTGTCATATCACTGACCCCAACAGTACACTACAAACACACTATAATCAAAGAATTTGAGAATAAAAAGCATGGTGATGCATCGTTTTATAATCGAATTGTTACCCTCTGAATTGGAATTGAATCGTGAGGCAAGTGAAGATGAAATCTACTAAATGAAATTTTAAAAAAAAATGATTTCTATAATGTTTCTGTGAGGGTTATGTTGGTTTAGGGATAGAAAATATAATTAGCTCAGTACAAAAATCATTGCGCCCATGGAGAGTCCCTGTAAACAACAAATGAAAGCATGTGTGTGTGTGTGTGTGTGTGTGTGTGTGTGAAGTGAATGTGAAATGAGCAGCCATGGGTGTTTATTAGATCATTACACCCACTGCACGCTCTCTCAACAATCATCTTCTTGCCACTGCAGTACTGTCAGCACCAACATTTATTTGATAAAGAGCATTTAGAGTCGTTACTCAGCAGATGTGAATGAGATTTTTAAAGCAGCACTCACGGGTCAATGGTGATTTTGATGGTGGTCATGTTCTTGTCTCTCTGTTTGTTATCAGCTGCATTTACTGATGGGACAGAAAATCCAATGTTAGAGCATGAAATATCACAGATATTTATTATCCGCATATCATTTTTGAAAATATCAGATTTATCTATAAAACTACCATTATAACAAGCAATGACATCTACATTTTTAGTACTAGTGATCTTGGAGTCATTGCTTGTTATGATAGTAGTTTTACGTAACTCTTCTATTAAAAACAAAACTGCATTTATCAGCAATAAAATTCATCATTCTCTCAAATGTTTTTACATGACTACAGCAAATACAGCAATTTTCCACAAAATGAATAGTAAAAAGAGATATTATGGTAACACTTTACATTATAGGGAACACTTACACTATTCACTAAAAACTATTTGCTTATTAGTATGCATATTACTAGCATATTGGCTGTTTATTAATACTTATAAAGCACATATTGAAGCCTTATTCAGCATGACCATGTTCTAGATGCCTTAACCCTACCTAATGCCTAAACAAAACTTCTGCAACAACTACCATACTTACTATCAATAAGCAGCAAATTAGGTGTTTATTGAGGAAAAACTCTTAGTTCATAGTGGATATGTGTTCCTTAATCTAAAGTGCTACCAATATTAGAAATGAAGGCAGATTTTATTATTTATAATATTTATTAAAGCAATGAAAATATTTTATTTAAAACCACTGTGATTTTTAAAATACTGCATAATATTTGCTATCATCTTTGCAAATATCTATGTGAATCTTTAACATATTGCAAAAATGCAATCAAGTCTGCTACAAATGCTACAAATCCAAGTTTAATAAATACTGTACAATGAAATTAAATAAATTACTAAGCAATTACGATTGACAAAGTATGTCAAAGTCACTGAAAGGAACATAACAGTATTCTTACCAAGGATCTCGTCAAAGATTTTATATAATCCAGGGACGAACGTGATCTCCCTCAAGTTCATTCCGATTTCTTCATCAAAAACCCACATTTGCTACAAAACATACAAGTACAAGAAATGAAACTGTGAGGCTTTTAAGAAGTCAGAAATCAGTCAGTTTACAACATTTAGTTCAACACTGACTCTGCTACAGTTAACAAAATGATTTTCACATTAAAAGGTTGGATTCACATTTTCCTGAATGTCAGTGTAAATTTCAGATGTCTAATCTCAATCCAGTTTCTCTCTCACCTGAGTGACGGGCTCCACCGAGCCGATGTAGGTGTCTGGACGGAGGAGGATGTGCTCGAGTTGCGTCTTCTTCTGGTAGATCCTCTCCACTGACATCTTCTTTGAGCTTTCTTTCTTGACCGCCTCACTCTTCCCTGCATCTCCCCGGCCGTTCACTTCCTCTTTTTTCGCACCATTGTTCTTGTCAAAGAGGGTCTGTTGTTAGATACATCCATACATGCAACTTTGTTAAACTTGTCTGCGGCTATCAAATCAACTTTTTGCTTCCTTTAATGTTGTAATTATTTTACAGACAAAGAGAGTGACCGAAATATTTGGTGAATCATCTAGATGTTGTGCATTTACAGCTGCATTACAACCGTTCTGAGTATATGATGTGCAAAACGGATACTCTCTGTAAATCCTGTAAATGTAGTTGATGCCTTTTTTCGCATGAATCTATTATACACCCCATACCAAAACTTAACAACTTCTTCAATGATAACATAATAATAATTGATGCAAAAGTCATAATTAATAGTTAGTTAATGGTGAGAATTAAAATAAAGCGTGACCATAAAAGCATTAGAGACGGTGGATGAATTACCTTGACTTTTGAGATTTTTTAAAGCATTTTCCTCGTATTATTTCTGAACGTATAATATGTATAAAACAAGTTTGTACAAGATGTAGTTGTAGTTCATGCATCTTTTCTGCAGAGATATTTAACAAGTGATTTGTTTAACATTTAAATTATGTTGACAACTTCACGTGTGGTGCACTTGGAATACAATTTTCTTTAAATAGAGGGCTAATAAAGAAAAAGTTACTTGAATCATGTTTTTTGCCAGAAAAGGTTTTAGAATGTTTATCATGTGTTAATGTAAAAAATGTTGTGTAATATAACTTGTGTTTGCTGGTTTTTATTGTATTTGTTATACTTGTATTTTTTTTAACTGTTTCTGCCATGAAATTTGCCTAAGGTGCTGGCATTAAATAAATATTTACTACTACTTCAATCATGTTGTAGTTACATTTTCAAGTTGACTAGTTAAAAATCGTAAAAAATCGAGAATCGGTCACACGTTCTGAAAAAAATCTAGATTTGTTTTTTTTTTGCCAAATCGCCCAGCCCTAGTTATTTCCTAGATTACACTGAATTAATTTGTGAGAAATTCCAGTGACTTTCCAGTGCAATGGCCTCAAATGGCAGCACACACTAGATGCACTCATTTATTGAGTTTTAATAAACTATAAGCATTATAGCTTTTTGATGATGGCCACGGCTGTAATCTAATATTACAAGTTATTAAAAATATTATATTCACAAAGGCAGAAAAACAAACAAGTGAAACTAGCAAATCTAGTAACTAATGTGTAACAAAGCATTAGTGCTGGTCTGGGATCAGTTCTTATAATTAACATGTCTCTCCCTATGAGCTGCTCTTTTGTTGTGGCTTTGAGGGGTTTTAAATACAGATCAAACTCAAATAAACCCTTCCACCCTGTCCCAGTTTAAGCATCTTGGGCTTTTGGCTGTAATAAAGCAATGGTTTGTGTCCGTAAAACATCAAATCTGTAAATTTGACTCTAACAAAGAGGAAAAAGTTGAAATCAGTGGAAAGACTCGTTCAGAGCTGATGAGAATCAACACAAAAGAACTTTCCTCCACATCACCATGAAGAGCTTCACAAAGCATCATATTAATACACAAAATGAAGATTAACGTGCAGTATTAAAAACAGATGCTATATATTGTGCACTGAATGAATAATAGAGAGACGAGGCTCTGTGAGCTCATTCATGTTGAGCTAAATGAATCGTGTAGCCAGAAGGCTAAAGCACGTGTTTGCGGACACAAAACGGTTATAATACCTAATATGCGATGTCTTTGCGTAATAATACATGAATTACTACGTTAGTAATCATATACGACTTACCACCCAGGTTAAGCCCCCGCTTCCCGCTGCACCGTTAGACATTTTCTATTGTGTGAGCCCAGAAAAATAATCAGGAACTGTCCATATGTGATCTGCAAACGCTTCAAACGCCGGGCACCATCCGGGCAGGGTTCCTGTGGCTTCTGTTTCTTTTGTTTGTTTACTGCTGTAATGGAGGTAAGTTTCTGGGGGCTCGTCTCATGGAGGAAGTGCGTCCGCTTCTACACGACTGTTCCTCGGCTATTGTTAAAATCGACCACCGGCGCCTGCTCAAGGCCTAGAGCTTTAACTCAAGAGTTGTAACTAGAACCTAAATATTGAAAGCTGTTAAAAGGTACGTAATTACATGCTAATAAAATCTAAATAAGTTAACAAACAATTAAAACATATAAACTTATTTTTTCGTGTGCTGAGTAGGAATATCGCCACATAAAAACGATTTTCATTCAATAACAAACAGCCGCGGCGTCCGTCCGGCTACACCATCCGCATGGCGACACGACCCCATAGCTCCGTCCGACCAATCAAATATCCCCATAGCTCCACACGACCAATCAGATACCCCCATATCTCCACCTGACCAATCAGATGCCTCAGAATCTGAGATGCCGGCATTTCAACCAATAGCACAACGGTCGGAGTCGTGCAGCGTCATGCACTTAGGTAGAAAAGACTTGAAAGGTTGCCACAATTTTCACTTCCTGTCTGTAAAAAGTATGAAACTTTAAATATACACCACAAATGTCGCGGTAACATTGATAATGTAGCCCCTTAAAAACAGTTACCTTCTATAAAAACTAGTACCAATATACCTACTACTATTTACACTGTTAAACTAATCAATACCATAGTGCTTAATAAGCCTGAAACTCCTGAAAAAGAGTTTTTGTTTTTGTTTTTTTAAATAGGTCAACACTGTCAAAGGAGACATATGTGACACTGGAGCACAATTGGCATATTGTCCTAACAAACCATACATCGATGTAAAGCTTATTTATTCAGCTTTCAGAAAAAAAAAATGGACCCTTATGACTGGTTTTGTGGGCCAGGGTCACATATTAGAATAGATTTGAAGTCTAGTTGTTTGGCTAATGGTGCTGGTTATTGTCAATATTAGGCCTATAGCTCACACAAATTAATGAAAACATTTTATTTCATAATTTCACTTACTAGAATTTGGGTACTGTATGCTTGAGCTTGATGGTAGAAGTTAATAGCTGAATTTGTGCAAAATAAAATAGAAATTGAAATATTATTACTTGTGTGGATTTTACATTGTAGAAATATTATGTTTTTTACACATAAAACATTTTGGTTTCTACAGTAAAACAGCTGTCTATTACATAGGTACTACACAGCTATTAACATTAACAACTACTTTCTCTAGCATGGCTAATTTTTATCTCTAAAGATATGGATGATACAAATATGTTTATGTGTAATTTCTGTGGTAACTCATTGGCAGAACTATCGGGAGAACTATTGGGTTTACCTGCCAATATCTCATTAACATTAAACATCACATTAAACCATATTTTGCTCTCCAGGTGTGTTCCTATAAGGGTGTGACATCATATGAAAAATATATAATCATATAGCCAAAATGAGTCAGAAGACTGAAATAAGAGGTTGAAATCAGATCCCACCCAGAAGGATTACTGATAAAGCATACCTGTTCATTTTTGTTAAAATTTTATAGAAATTCAAAGTTTTATGTAACAAAACGCTTACTGTGTTCAGGTTCGACTGTTGTAATAATAATGCAAAAACCGACGCTATAGATCAACATTTCAAACAAAAATAAAAATATAAACCTTGACAAAAAGTACTCTTTGAGAATGCCTTAATATACATTTAACTCCACAACCTAATAAAAGAAAACAATTATGTCTAAAAACAACTAGGGAATTCACAAGCCTCTCTGTAGAGTCCTATACAGAAATCTAGTGGTTATGCCATGAAATTACATGTTTTTCTTTCTTTGCTCTCACCAGGAGGTGCTAATCTGCCCTCATGAATTGGATTTTAAAGCATAGTCTCTATTGTAATTTGAAGTACCGCATTAAGTGAAAAATTATTTTTTAAAAAGTAAAAAACAAACAACAAACAACAAAAAAAGTATTATTTTCAATGGGAAAAATAGTTATTGCAGAAATATTAATTAGTAGGGGTGGGAATCGCAGGGTACCTCACGATACGATATAATCACGATATATAGCTCACGATAACGATAATATCACAATACAGTGCTTCTGCGATAATCGATATATTTCTAGAAAATCCTATAATGATACATCACGATATCTGTCTAACAAAATGCCTGTGAAAAGGTTAAGCGCAAGTTTTCTTTTTTTATTCAAGTCCAAACTGTTAGAAAACAGAAAAAAAGTTATGTAAATCAATTTTAACATGTTGAGTAGGCTAAATCAGTTTATTCTTGTACTTATTAAAAGCTTACACTTTTCTTTTTCTCTGTGTGTAAACAAACATTTTATCAATGTGACTAATGTGTGACTCAATGTGCTTATCAAACAGAAAAAAAAAAACTCGATAGATAGATCGATATAATATAAACCTGGTATATTTCAAAATTTACCTGCAGTGCTTTCTCAACCTTTCTACTCCTCTCGTCATAAAAGCGGAGCCCCACACGAAGAAATAGCGGTTCACATCGCGTCTTTTGCGCGCTCAGGTTCGTTATTTCAAATGTAGACGCGCGGCAAACACACACAAGCTGCACACTTCTGCGCCGCATTACGTCTCTGACAAGGTTTTGTTTCGTCCTCTATGCCACAGGTGCAGATTTATGTTTCTGCCGGTCGGTGCCCACTGTTCACACTGCATAACGCGCACGTGTAATATCTGAGAGAGAGGGAGAGCATCCAGTGTTGTCCACATAAAACTGGACGCACCGGCGGCTTGCCCATCTTCTTAGAGAACCATTTTGCTCAGAGCGCTTTTGGATAGAAGTTGGAAATGGCGCGGCCGCGATTTTCATGCATTTTTAGAGCTGTGAACAGGAAAACCTATTTAGAGCACCTTATTATAATAATTAAAATATCGATATTTGGCGCCAGATATCGATTATCGTATCGCACTGAGAAGAATCGCGATATATCGCCATATCGATTTATTGTCCCACCCCTATTAATTAGTACCATACAAAATTCTCTCAATATACAAAATTAAATATTATTGAACAAAAACATATTAGGTTGATTTTACTGGGGGGGGGGGGGGGGGGGGTTCAATTTTCAGGTGTCCTTAAGTGTGGTTCATAAATAAGGACCACACAAGGGTTAATCTTATGCCCAACATTCCAAAAAAACAATATTAATTTTTCCCGAATGTTTGCCTTAACCCCAGCCAGGGATCATTTTTATTTTGATTCATTCTGAGCAAAATATTCTGAGCAAAAGTATTTTCTTCTGTTCAGGTTCCAGAGGTCTCCTTTCCAAAAGGCATCCGGTTAGAACAAAATAAAAGGACACTTAATGTTATAATGAGAGTGCATTGTGCTAATACACAAAATAACAATAACATCAGTTTTTTTTTTTTTTTCCAGAGACAGATTCAGTCATAACCAAAACATTCTATCTGCATGTCATCAGTTACAGATGCTGCTTTTAGCCTCATATAATGATTATAAAAGAGCGCCTTTGATTAATATGGTCATATCTCATTAGTTTGGTGTCTTTGGTGGTTGCAGCCCAGTCATCAGTCCTTGTAAGCATTTAGAAATTCAGAGAAAAGCATTTGCATATGTAAATATTTGTACTGTTTACACTGGTGTGGACTTAATGTACCTACAATGATACTAAAATCAGCTTAAAGGGGTCATATGATGTGATTTCATGTTTTCCTTTGTCTTTGGAGTGTTACAAGCTGTTTGTGCATAGATCAGATCCCTGAATAAGGGAAAACCAAAGAGTTATTCTTAATAAAAGTTAAGACTCTGCCACGCCCTCCTAAAATGGCTCATTTAAACACGCCCCCACATGCCTACCTCACGGTGTGAGAAGACATGCATAACATTCTCAGAACAATGAGCTTTGTTAAAATCGGTGCATTTCAGAAAAGCGGGGCATATATAGAGGAGCAACAATAATGTACATGTATGTGGAAAATAATGTGTTTTTTTAACCTTAAACCGCATAGACACATTGCATTACACCAAATATACAAAATAATGTTTTTTTAGCGACGTCATATGACCCCTTTAAACATTTATGATAAAGTTTAATTGTACTATGTATAGAAACAGATATGAATGAACAAAGAAATAACACTGAAAAGACTGAAAGGTCTGAAAGAAGAATGATATACTGTAAAATGATTCTCAG